>OZ010582.1:63262096-63327096 GCA_963932145.1 Acanthosepion lycidas | reverse complement strand
AGTCCAACACTTCAATGGATGACCACGATGAGCTATTTCAGTTGCAGGAGTAAGAGGAACACTGCTCGTAGATAAAAGAAAGATATTCATGCTGTATATTGAGAGATGAACAGGGCTTGAGAGAAACATGTGTCAGCCAAGAGTTTGAAAAGGCTTGAGGGTGATATATGGTCATTGAGAAAAGGAAAGGGCTGTCAAGTGACACAGGACCATCGAGAGTGGGAAAGGGCTCTCAAGCAACACATGTTCATCGAGAGAGAGAAAGGGCGCTCAAGCAACACATGACCATTGAAGAGAGGGAAAGAGCTCAACACTGATTTGTGCCACTGAGATAAAATAAAGACATTAATACCGTCTATTGTGAGACAGACAGAGCTTGAGAGAGACATCTCTCCACTGAGAGTGGAGAAAGGCTTGAGAGTGAAAAGTGGCCATTGAGAGAGGGAAAGAGCTTTAAAGCAACACATGACCATCAAGAGAAGGAAAGGGATCTCAAGCGACATGTGGTCATTGAGAAAGAGAGAGGGCATTCAAACGGCACGTTGTCAGCGAAAGAAGGAAAGGGCACTCAAGTGACACGTGACCATCAAGAAAGGGAAATGGCTCACAAGCGACACATAACCAACAAGAGAGGGAAAGGGCTCACAAGTGACATGTGGCCATCAAAGAGAGGGAAATAGTTCATGACTGATATGCTGTATATTAAGAGACAGACAGGGTTTGAGAGGGACATCTGCCCACCGAGAGGGTGATACGTGGCCATTGAGAGAAGGAAAAAGCTCACAAATGATGCATGGCCATAGAAAGAGAAAAAAGGGCTCACAAACAAAACATGGCCATCAAGAGAGGGAAAAGGCTCTCAAATGACACGTGGCCATCAAAAGTGGGAAAGGGCTCACAAGTGACACGTGGCGATTGAGTGAGGGAAAAGGTTCTCAGCTGACACATGGCCATCAAGAGAGAGAAAGAGCTCAAGACTGATATATGGCCACCAAGAGAGGAAGAGGGCTCAAGAGGTGCACATGGTCATCAGGTGAGTGAAAGACCCCAAGGCCGATATGCAGTCATCAAGATGGGAAAAATGTTCGAGATACTTGCCCATAAAGAAAGTGAAGGAGCTTGCGATTGATATGTGGCCACTGAGAGAGGGAAAGGACTCAAGATCAAAACACCACCATCTATAGATAGAAAGGACAAAGTACAATGCATTGCCATGCATAGATTAGTCAGATTTGTATAGCTTTTGCTATATATCTAGAGATTCTCAACAAAAATACAAAAAAGAATCTGCAAGGTTATCTGTCCTGACATCTCAGTTTCAGTTACTTTCCTACTGCCATAACATACAGTGCTGTTCGATAAAAGTGACTCACCTGATATTTTTTACTAAATGTTCTCTTCTCTGGTGAAACGAAAGTTGAGCTAAATTCAAAGAATAAGCGATCTAAAATCCGAAGAAGGAGCTTTGAAAGCTCTTTGAATTTAGCAGTAAGTACTGTCAAGCATCCATTCAGTATAATGTTCTGGGGATGCTTTTCTTTTCACGGAACTGGTTTCTTGAAACCTATTGAATGACCCTCAGGAGTGAGCAGTACAAGAGAATTTTAGAGTCTTGTCTGCTCCCTTCTGCTGAAAGGGTGAAAATCGACCTCACCAAGCTAATTTTTATGCAGGATAATGCTCCCTGTCACAAATCAAAATTGATGAAGGAATACTTTGATGAGAAGCAGAGGAGTGTTATGACATGGCCGCCCCAATCTCTTGACCTCAACCCCATAGAAACTTATGGAGCATGTTGCTCAACTGCTTTTTTGAGAACCTGTACTTTATAATGCTCCATAAGTTTTCTATGGGGTTGAGGTGAGGAGATTGGGGCAGCCATGTCATAACACTCACCTGCAACAATCCCTGGGTAATAGGAAAAGAGTAGAAGCCAAAATGAGCAGCCCTTTATAGCCATTTTCATACCTTCTGTATTTAAACTGAATATATATTCTAATAAATCTTGTCTTTTAAATCGGAAAACAATTTAGATTTTGAATTTGATAATCTTGTCAATAGTAAAGCAACAGGTACAAAACTAGTATTAAGAAAAAAAAAAGAAACTCTCATACAGACAAGAACACAGAATGAGCTTCCAGTAGAACAAAAGAAATAAAAATTGGAAAAATATAAAAAAGAAAGAAAATTACCAGCCATAAAAACTGATGCCGTGTGTTTGTATTTGTTAAATTCCAGATATTCTTGGATCAATTCATTGATTATCAAATTTTCATTAGAAATCGGTGGCTTTGTGCCTGAACACTCATCCAGAACGCTGAACATTTCTGCTCTGATCTGGGATTTGATTTTGTCTAAAATTCCTCTCTTCTGCAAACTTTCTGAAATAGCTGGAAGAAAAAAGAAAATATTATATATAAAAACATTCACATGTATATGAGTGAGGTGCAATCCAACAGTTAAAGAAACTTAAACAGAACAGATTAACATCTGTCTATATTTCTGAGATGAAGTATTGTGTAGGAATATTATTATTATTATTGTAATAAATAAATAAAAATAAAATAAAAATTATAAACATAAAGATATTTCATAAAATAAATTAAATAAAAATTAAAAATAATAAAAATATTCCCAGCATGCAACAAAAACTGTTCCTGCTGGAAATACAAACATCCTGCCAAAAGATGTTAAATTCAAGGCTCTTCAACATGAAACTTGGTACGGGCAACACGTGTGTAACTTGTCTCTGTGATATGAGTTGTAATACTATGGACTAAATTCTCTCTTTTATCACATATACTATAAAACAATTGTAACCTATCAATACACACAAGAAAATATAAATAAATTGTATGAAATTAACATACAATTTTCCATGCTTTTCCTGTTATTTGTGTATGTTTTATTTCCTGTCAAGTATAGTTTTATCTCTGAACACAAGGCTAATTTCTGCTGCTATGATGTGAGTGAGTTTCCCACATTTGTAACTATTTACACTATTTACATTATTCAGACTGTTGTCCTCATCTTTATTGCCATATTCACAACATATCAACGGCCTTTTTCAGGTAACATACATTAGAATTTCAAACCAAACACTTTATTTAGTCCACGGGGTATATTGTTCTAATTCCACATACCATGACCCAGCAGATAACAACGTTGGTTGAGTAATCCACAAAAAAGACTTGACCCAGAGTTACGAGTTCAATACCTGGCCACAGCAGAGGGAACAAAGGTTGGAGAGTTGAGTTACTAAAAGGGAACTAACTGGAACTGAGATATCCAAAAAAGGTATGGCATGTGGAATTAGAACAATTTTTTCTCCAGAAATGTTTTTTTTTAAATTGCAAGAATTTTTTGGAGATAATGATTTACTGATTAACCCATAGCTGGATTCCTGCCTTTCCCAAGGGTATTTACACATAATTAAATATAATGACCCAATTGGAACTGGAACTTGGTTCTCCAATTTCCAATTTTGAGCCTTTATCAATTTCACCACCTACACATCCAAGCTTACAGCACCTAGTATTCCCAAATGGTCTCTCACCTAGTTACTGACCAGGCTCAACATTGCTTAACTTCAGTGATCTTATGGAGTCAGGTGTTTCGATATGATATTGTGAAATCTTCCATATTAACCTTCCACCTCTTTTGGAAAAATGTTTCCTTCTATAAAACAAAGTCTTAACCAATCAACATTTCGTTTCAGTAAAATTCAATCTTCTATTGGTTAAAACTGTAGCAAAGTCACAACAGAACCTTTTCTCGCCTAAGGTCCCTGGAGCCGAATTTTAAACACCCAACTCTATATAAACAAACACATGACTCAATTCAAGTCAGTCAGTCATCAAATTTCAGGGGGGCCAGTTGACCCTGACAATGTTGAGTTGACTCTAATGGACCTATTTCAGCCTTGCAATAGTAAGTGACACGCTTTGTCAGTTTTTGTGTTTTGGAAGAACAGTTTATTTTAGTACACATTGGTTTTGTTTAAAAAATATTGCTTTAGTAGACTTTTACATGTTTTGACGTGGAAGCCCTCCTTGCCTGCATTATGGAGGAGTCTCCCCCCAGCCCAGAGAAATCGGCAGCTACTCCAAGAGCATGGGCATCAGGAAATGCAAAAAAGGGGCCGGAGTATTACAAGGCTCTCAAAGAAAAATACAAAGAATTTATTGACGGTAATGAATTACTACCAATACCGTCTGTGTTAGGAGCAGTGACTACTAGAACTATCTCGCTGCTAACTTCAGATGTTAAGTCCCGGAAGCTGATAGGAGTCAGCTGGGAAATAATGGAGGAGACTCTTAAAACCCTCAACATAGCCCCAAAAATTCTGGCCAAAAGATCCAACGCCATTTGGGATATACTGCTGGCAACGGAGGACGAAGCCAAAAGACTAGCTGGGAGTATTTTCATCTATGAAATCAGTGAGACTATAAACAAAGCACATGGCCACCTGCAAGACTAAGATTACGTTACATGGAGTGCCCATGGATATATCTGAGGCCCATTTGGGAGCCTTTTTTGCCCAATATGGACAGGTTGCTGGAATGCCATCATGGACCCCAAGATAGATAGCGGGCAGGGTGCTAGCAGGAAGGCATTGGGCGATCATAGCCTGGTTGATCTGATTGGCGACTTTTGGCTCATCGATAGATACTGGATCGATTATCCGAGGATCGAGATGTGGTTGTGGACCATTAGTTGGCCATCTCTACAGGTAGCCAGCTACCTGGCCACCAGTTAGACTATTCGGATCATAGACTCGTCTGTGCCCAGACGGTGTTAGGCATTAGAATGGCTGGACACTGGAAGTTCAACGTGTCCTTACTGGACAGGCGGGACTTTCAGCAACAACTGACTAGATTAGTTCAGCAGGAACTAGTGAAGGCGGTTATTGGGAGTAGATGGTGGGAAAGGCTTAAGGATGAGATTAGGTCCTTCACCACTGAATACAGCCAACAACTCACTCTAGATAAGGCTAAAAAGGTGAAGGTTCTAGAGGATAGTCTGTCCTGGGCAGTGGCTTGTGGGGGGGGGGATTCCCTAGAGATAGCTGTAGCTAGGCAGGCCCTGAAGCATGAGGCTAGCAAGCGCTACCAGGGTCAGGTAGTTAGACATAGGTTAAACAAGATGTCTAACGAAGCCATGAACATGGGCACAAAATTGCACAAGGAAGAGATCCATCAAGGTTTCGATCGATATATTCGTGAGGTCATTACCATGAGGTAACCAAGGACATGTGCGAGGCGTTTCGGCAGCATTTCAAGAGCCAGTTTACCAAGGAGCCTGGTCTCAGTCGTGACGAGTTTTGCAGTTATTTAGCTGCCTTTCCTCGGCTTTCACCAACTGAAGTGGCTAGCTGCAAGGGTGAGATCACGGACAGCGAAGTCTACTTGGCATTGAAGAAGGTTGACAGAGGAAAGTCTCCGGGACTTGATAGTCTGCCCTACGAAATGTACTTGAGGCTGTCGTACATCTTTGTCCTAATTTTGACAGTGGTGTTCAACAACTGGTTCCAGCAGGGGTCCATCCCTAGTCGGATTTCCAGGTGTGTGATCACACTGTTGAAAAAGGGCAAGGGTGTTGGGCAGGATTTAGATGATTACAGGCCCATAACTCTGCTAAACACAGAGTTAAAAATTTTGGCCAAGATCCTGATGGAGAGGTTGCAGTTAGTTGTCGCGAGCTTGTTGGAACTGGAGCAGACTTGTGTCATGAGGGGACAAACAATTCAAAGCAACCTGCATCTGATTCATATGATCATAGAGGGTGCAAAAGACGACAAGTGAGCCGTGCTAATCAATTTGGAGCAGTCCAAGGCATTTGACAGGGTTGACCATCAGTATCTGGCTGCTGTCCTGCAGGCCGCCGGATTCAAACCCAACTTCTGCAGGTGGATCACTCACCCAGTGCTGTGGTATAGGTGAACGGAAGGCAGTCAAGTGCTTTTGTGCTGACCCGGTTGCCCTTACTTTACACTTTGGCATCGGAGCTCTTCCTTCACTGGAAGAGGGATGAGGCATACAGTCCGGCCCTACATGGAATCGTTGTTTTCTCTGGTAGTGCTCGAGCTAGGGTTTCTGTGTACGCCAATGACATATCCATCTTCGTGTCATGCCACAGCGACATTAAGGTAGTGCAGAAGGTGCTTGAATGGTACGAGAAGGTGATGGGGGGCCGCAACAAGTCTTCTGGCTTGTGGTTAGGTGCCTGGAAGGGGGTCGCACTTCCAGGGCCCTTCAGCTGGACTGATGGACCCATCCGCATCCTTAGGATGTGGTTTGGGCCCAAACTCAGGCTCAAGAAGAATTGGTTAGAAGTACAGGCAAAGGTTGGAGTGTCAGTTCAGACTTGGCTTCGAAGGAGGTTGTCCATAAAGGGTAGGGCTGAGGTGTGTGCCACTTACGTCTTGCCCCTCATCCTTTACTGCTTGGCTGTACTTCCTCTTTGCAGGAAACATATGGAGACAATTGAGCGTTTGTTGACCAACCTCTTGTGGGGTGATCGCAAACATTGGGTACACAAAGAAGCCTGTTATCAGCGTCTGTGTCATGGGTGGCTGGAATTGCCAGGTGTAGCAATCCCAGCCACCCATCGCCATGCCTCAAGGTTGGTTTTCCTACACTGCATGTTGATGGAGGACTCAATTTTGGTGCAGTGTTAGGGACACCTTCCCTATCCTTACCATCACTCCCCCCATTTCTTGGGGTAAGCGCCATCACGGTCGTGGAAGGTTGTCTAGTTTTGTTAGCATGTGTCAGTCAGCCTTGAAGGTCATTCCTCAGTCCAGTGACCTTTCTCGGTGTCAGAGACTATTGTATCATGAATTAATGGAGGGGGTCACGAAGGATCCTCTGTGTGACTGGCTCAGCTTGTCGGCATTGGAGTTGCACTCCTTTTGGTCTTGTGCAACCCTGAGTTTTCACTTAGCTGGCAATTGATTTGGAACGTACTACCTCTCAATGACGTACTCTTCAGATGGGGTGAGGCAGATTTGCCAGACTGTCTTTGGTGTGACCTTGGCTTAGACGAAACGGCTTCACATGGCGTCTACCATTGTCCTCAGGTGCGCCCTTTCTGGGAGTATGTCAGTGTCGTATCTCTCCCAGTCGGCTCATGTCCATCGATCTCGCGTATGTGTGTGACAATGTGTCGCCCCTGTTCTCCGGGGTAAAATGAGTGTATTTTTTGCATTGCTAGCCATGGCAAGAATGGTGGAGTGGTCGACACAAAAGGAGGGAATCTTGTGGGATGAATGTTATTCGCATCAGGATCTGGTACTTTTCTTTAAGCATCAGCTTAGGGTAAAAATCAGATCGGATCAAAAGCATTTGATCTTGACAGATTTCAGCAAAAGGTGGGTGACTGAGAACAGAGCTAGCCTTGATTTTCTCTTTTAAGTCCCCTTGATGCAACGGGGAGATTTCCTGTGAACCCTTCCCTGGTTAAGTTAGACACTATTTTATTTTCCTAGTTAATATGAATAAGTGTTATCCGTGTGGATATTCATCAATTCTGACTCATAGTCATAAATAACACATGCGCACACACACACACTAACAGTTGAACAATACATATTTTACTACGCTGAAACAAAAATTATTTTAAATTTAATAACAAGCCAAAAGCATCAGCATTACCACAATTCTGCACGAACATTTCTTCACAACATTATCTCAATCAGCAAACCAACAAAAATTCTGTTTATTTTTGCATGTGTATTTTTTTTGTATATAAAAAAAAATCTCTTTATTGTTAATCTCTAATCACGTTGTTCAGTCATTCCTTGCTATGCAATTGTTCTTATGTTCTTTGTGTAATCTATTTGTTATGGGATAATCCAAATTGCAAACATGCATAACTTTCACCCTATAAAAATTTACCTTCTGATACACCTCACTCAGCATACGACCGACAACAATATGGCTGTAAGCTTGAGGTGTAATAGTCAAAAAAATATTGTGATCAGATTTACATCACTTTTTTAGTCAATTAGGCTTCTTATTTAAGTCTACTCCTGCTGTCAAGTCTTTATCCAATTATAGGACACTCAAGGACAGTGGACCCAGTAAACGGTAGTTAAGCCCAACTTTTATATTGGAAAAAAATTGTTTTTGTAGAAAAATATTTAACAACGTTAAAAAAGAAGGATCTTTTTTTTTTTGCTAATTCACCTCCCCAACGTAATGTAAAGTTACTTGTCGCAAATAATTCACCCAAAGAGTTTATAAATTTTAAATCAAAATTAGCTTGTTTTTTATTAAATCTTTTGGCACTCTGAGTTTTGAAATTATAAATTTTAAATCAAAATTTATTTAGTTTGCATCGCAACAACTCCAACCCTTAATGAAAAATTACCAAAAAATCAGGGAGTTGTTCACATTTTGTAAGTGCAGATGGTTCTCGAAGTACTTACAAGAAGTTTTTTACAATTATTAAAAAAAAAAAAAAAAAAAAAAGTTTTTTTTGTCTTGTTTATCGTGGTGAGCGCGAATGTAGACACCACGCTTAGAAATAGTGCACCTGAGTCACCCACATTTGGGGCAATCGCAAAGGTCAACCTAATAGGAATGCAATGGAAGGGCCTCGCTCTGGAAGAATTTGGGGTGAATTTTAGTAAATATAAGTTTTTTTTTGGGGGGGGGGAGTGAATTAATTAAAAATGAAATCTTTCATTTTCTACTTTGTTTTTTTTTTAGAAAAAAACTCTTTCCGTTGGCAGACGACATTCCTCTGTGGTTACAATCCGCCAACCAACATAAATATACAACAAACAACGCACTGTAACAGAAATTTAGTAATAAAATAAAAAAATGCATGTACGTAACGTAATTATTTAATGAAACAAACTCACCATTTTTTAAATCACTAACTTGCGCCATTTTTTATTGACACTGTTGCGAAGGAACATGTAAAGCTATTCTGTTTCGTTTTTTAACTCCCAGTTTATCAATTCAATTTTGTAATTCAGAAATTATTTTGTAAATATAAAAGATTCTAAATTTTAAAACGGAGTAATAATGTATAAATTACTTCAACAACGGAAACTTTATTTATATATGTCCTAACTTCGTAATAAACAAAATTTTACAGTGAAGGGGAGATAACTTTGATTTGATTTTTCTATTACAATCACAATTTCCTCTCTTGTATGCCGTTAAGGACTTAGGCGATCATGGTTCTCCCTTGTAGCTTTAAACAATGCTTGGCCCCTTACTATCCATCCTATGAGGAAGTTTTAAGGAAAATGTCATCAAAAAGGTCGCTTATTAAAGAAAGTTACATTTAGAATCAGAAAGAGAGTTGAAATTTCAGTGATGCATAAAAAGGAAAGAGAGCTTGGAAAATCTGGCTCTCACAAGGCATATTGAAAACAACAGGGACAGAGGAAAACAGCAATAAAAATATTTAATGAGATTGTATAACCAAACAGCAGAACAAGGAGGGGTGAGATGGTATAAAAACAAACACTGCTATGAATGATAGGAAGTTGTGGAGAGCCATAAACTCTTATGTTTTGAATAGGCACAATACATAAAAGAAGAATTAGTTCCTTTTTCTCCATTCCACTTCCTTATATTAATCACTCCAGTGGCAGGCTGGCCAGAGTGTCAACTTGCCCAATGGCAAGTGGGCCCCTGATGGAGTGCCCACACTCCATATCAAATAAAAAATACAATATAGAAACACACACAGACAACAGTTTTTTAAAATAAAAAGGAATAAGAACTTTATAAATCATCCACATACTATCATTTACTCAAGTTTGATGTGAGAGGACATTTTCAAACCTAAAGATCATAAAGACAAGGTTAAGAAATTTGCTACCTAAGGAGAATTTGGAATCATATATGTTGCTATCTACTGAAAAGGAATTGTTAGATGAATTGGATGCAGAAGCAATTATTGGTAGATTCAGACAATCACCTCGTGAACACAAATGATTGCTTTTAATATAGTGAACTGCATGCAATGTTCTACTGTTCTTTTGAACTATCTGTTAATGTGGAAATTGTGCAGTAATTTAAAAATATCAACCATTTACTTAAAATTAAGTATAAATAAAAAATTAAATTATAACATTCTGTATTTACATTTGGTATCTACAGCCATTATATTTACTCTATTCACAAAGACACAGAGTAGTATGATAATATATTTCAAGCATTTTACAGAGTAAAATTAAGATAGATGCTTTTACTATTAAGATAGTCATTAAATCAGTGGCAGACTGGCCAGGGTGTCAGCTTGCCCAATGGCAAATAGTCTCTTATATCAAATAAAAATGCAATAAAGAAACAAACACAGACAACTGCTTTAGTAATAAAAGCAATAAGAATTTTATAAAGTCATCTGCACACTATCAGTTACTCACGTCCAATGTGAGAAGACATTTTCAAAGCTAAACATCATAAAGACAAGGTTATGAAATTTGCTATCCAAGGAGAATTTGGAATCATGCACATTGCTATCCATTGAAAAGAAATTGTTAGATGAATTGGTTTCAGAAACGAACAATCATCTAGTGAACACAAACAATTATTCTTTCTTAAGTAATATAGTGGAATGCATTAAATGCGCTTTTGAACTATCTGTTAATAAGTAAATTGTGAAGTAAATTATTTAAAATTATCAACCGATTACTTAAAATTTAAAAAAATGAAAATAAATGATTAAATTATAGCATTCTGTATTTACATTTGGTAAAAAAAAATTCTACTACCAATAATATGTACAGTACATGGACACTGTATTTACTAAGAAATACACATTTTTTCCACAAAAAAATTAATTGTACCCTTTTTTCATGTGTATTTTTTTTAAAAAAAAACTTCATTTAGTTGTTACTAAAATTAAATGATAGCATTGTAGTTATGGGTGGACCCCCTTTGTCTCCTGGCAACCAATATTTTTAGACCCAATCATATCTACTGATTCACTTTTTCTCTCAGCTGTGTCACTAGACCAAACCCAATGATATCTAATGATCAACAACTGCAATCAAGCCTGGCTAGAGATCTACTTGCCCAATAAAAGTGGGGGATCATCAATCACATAACAAGAAGATTGATTTTAAAAAGTAAGAAGATTCAATACTGTTTAATCATAAGATAGCTTTTGAAGTCATGAGCATTTAATATCATTTAGTCAGACAATAGCTTTTAAAATTATATAATTAATTTACATAAAAAAATTTTAAATGTGGACATATCATAATCTTTCTATTCAAACTAGTAAGTTCATTTTAGTTATTATACTAACAGCATTTCAACCATTGCACCCTCCATCCTTTTTCAGGGGTCTGTAGTACTTAATGCAGGTGGTGTAATGGTTAGCATAATAAGAAATTGGTGAGCCAAGTTCAAATTCAAATCAAGTCTGTTATATTCACTTTCACCTTTAGGAAAAGTATGAATCTGTCTCCCCTCAGCTATGCGTTAAATAGTAGGACAGACATTTATTAGCTCCTAAGCTCAGATACCAATGTTAGAAAGAAAAAGTTATCTCAATGATAACTAGAACACATTCATACAATACCAGTCAGATATAAATACATTCACAGGAATCAAATGATGTTCAGTCTGGACTGAGAACAGTTCATTACAACCTTCTCTGCATGTATAAAACTGACGACGAAAAGGTTGAAAGGTTAGATCCCTTGTTTAGAAGCTGTTTCTGCCACTTTATTTCTCTTCTCTTTATGGATGTGACTATTTCAATTTTTATTAGAGACTTCTTATTGTATTAACAGCATTTCAACCATTGCACCTTTTCAAGTGTCTTAATATGGGTGTTCATGTGGCCTGACGTTTAGTAGCTCAGAACAAGAAATCAGAGAACAGAGTTCAAATCCAAATTAAGTTTTTTATATTCACGTTCACAAAAATAGCCTTTTGGAAAGGTAATTCCTGCCCCCAGCTATGGGTTAAATAGTAGGCCAGATTGGGCTCTTTAGCTTTCATTGGCAACCAGTCTTGGAGAATGTCAATGGCTGGTCATGGAAACCTACTTGCTTCAGAAACCACAGCAGCAATGCCTAGCATCTTAAGTTTGTGGCCTCATGCCCCACAGTTATTAGGTTGGTGCAAAAATAATGACGTAATAATGTCGTTTTTTGACGTTAAAAAATACGTCAAAAAACGACATTATTACGTCATTATTTTGGCACCAACCTAATAGAATGTACAAGACTTGAATGGGTGAATGAGTGAAATCCTTCATTCAGTATTCTTTTCTTCCCATTTCCCATGTTTATGTGATATTTCTTCAAATCTATTACACAGGACCCAATATGATAGACCAACATAGACAGTGGTAGCATCCTACCAGTTCGCACTGGTCTGCACAAACCAATCTAAGAATTATAAAAGCTTAGCAAACCAGTTGTTGGATTATCTGAAAATAATCTTATATATTAATAGCCGATGTTTTTGGTAAAATGTTACTTACATTATTCTCATCAATAATGAAATTCTAATAGACTTCAAGCCCCCTACCATTTGGCAAATCTTCTATTTATAAATTTGATAGGTCCTCCATTGGATTTTTTATGAGTGCAGCGATTCAGTTCAAATGGCTAAGAACCCATAACACAGCTGATGACACTAGAGTCAAAAAGCATCAGACTTCTGAACAGAAATATGATGAGAACAGAATTTCAATTTGGAAATATGTTAATAAATAAATGTTTTCTATTATCAAACTGGTCTAAAGCTTTTTGATACTATAAAGTGATTTGTTTCTATTCTCAGAATGAAAAGAAAATAAGCAGAATAGGTTTCTAAATATTACCTGACTTTATAGAACTGGTTCTTTGGGATGACATTATTGCATGTGCACACACACACACACACACACATATATATATATATATATATATATATATATATATATATATATATATATATTTACAGATTCTACTGCTGATGACACTGGAGTAAAAAAAACTTCATGCTTCTGAATAGAAATATGATGAGAACAGAGTTTGAATCTGGAAATAGCTTAATAAATAAATATTTTCTATTAAACTCTCAAAATGGTTTCATTCTTTTCGATACTATAAAGCGATTTGTTTCCATCCTCAGATTGAAAAGAAAAAAAGCAGTTCCTAAAGATTACCTGACTTTACAGAACTGGTTCCTGGAAATTTAGGATGCCACCACTGAATGTAGATGATTAAAAACTCCATAAAACACTGGCACAAATAATAATCCATCTTATCTTACTCTGTAGATTTGTTTTTAACAATAATGTTCACCCTGTACAAGGCCCAAGAGCCACTCGAGATGGAGTGTTACAAATTAAGATTGATTGATTCATTCATTTTCTTGGTTTATCGATCCTTTGCAGGTTATTGAAAGCCAGAAAATATTTTTAGATTGCAAGATTTTTGGAGATAATAATGGTTTAGTGATATGTCTTAATAATTAAACCATATCTGGGGGGAGAAGTAGATTCATAACCTTTCTAAGTATATTTGCGCTTAAGTGAATATAACAAACCCAACGGGAATTGAAACTCATTTCTCCAAATAATAATTCCAAGCCATTATCCATTACACTACCTGCACATCCAAGCTTAGAGCACCTGGTATTTCTAAGTGGTCACCCATCTAGGTCGACCAGCTCGACGTTGCTTAACTTCAGTGATCATATGTCATGTAGTCGCAGGCCTAGAAATTAAGAGGCACAGTTTATGGGGATGTATGGGGAAAATAATGGTTGACCCTAAACTTGAGCAGGTTAAGATTTTAGTGATTTGGGAAGCATCCTCTTAGGAGTCAGGTCCACAGAGCAGTGGTTTGTGGGAAGAAACTACTCATGTGGAACTTACATCTTACCAATGCAGAGAATTGAAGCTGATTCCATCTATCTGATCATTAGAGAATTCCAAAAAAAGTATGAACTGTTGCAGAAAGAGAAGGATACACCCCTGGGTTAGGGAAATAAGCTATTATAATGGCTGGATGAAACATTAATTACAAAATTAATTAATCATTCCTACAAGGATAGGGTTGAATAGTTCATAGGCTGACTATGAAGAAATGATGCTTGAGCTGCAAAATTTTACATGCATTAGCTTCAACTCTTCTTATTAATAACTTCATTGTTTTTCTCAAAGGTAAACTGACATCTGATTGTTCAAAGAAGACAGTTCATCTTGTTAGTTAAAAAAAGTCATCAACAGCAGATATGACATCAGCATCACTGTGATGCTGGTTCTCAGATAAGTTATTTTTTTTTTATGGAGAAAAGATGAATAGGGAGGATGATCTACCAGTTTAAATTCACACACATCAGCCATTGAAACCAAGGACTTGTGTGCTGGAGTATTGTCCTAATGAAACAAGATCCATTTCATCATTTTTTCTGGCCGTTTGGTAGCCATTTGTAACAGCCTCAGCAAGTTGGCATTGATGGTGTGACCCTTTTGAAGATAGTCAATAAACACAATGTCTTTTGCTTCCACAAAACTGAGGCCATGAATTTCCTTGCAGAAAAAATGGCCTTGGACATCTTTGAGAAGTGTTCCCACTGCATGGATTGTCTCTTTGTCTCTGGCTGTAAGCAATGAACCCAACACTCTTCCTGGTTTAGGAAACATTCAAGGAAACCAGCTGGATCTGCCTGAGACAAAGTCAGATTTTCACATGAAATTAATGCAGGCAGGGTTTCACAGCTCTAGCATCACACCTTCATAGTCAGCCTATGAACTTTTCAGCTCACCTTCGTACACCGATTAATATAAAAAATGGATGGAAATAAGACTTAATATGACCTAGACAAGTTTTACAAGCTTTTGATCAGGTGTCAGAAGATGTGACACCCACTGAGTGGAAACCGTAGTCATGCTAAGTTCATTGTGCAGATTATTCATAACTCTCTCACTTAATATGCAAATAGTATTGGCTTTATGATTTATAGTCAATCACCTGCCATACACTACCATGTGATGAACATAATCAATGATTCTCCCTGTTGGTGGCAGTTGTAGGAAGTCCAGATATTGCGTCATCTTCAAAACTCTCCCTAGCCCTCCTAAATTCAGCTTCCCACTTTTATACCGTTGATAAAACTAGATCGTCAACCCTAATTTAGCAACTATATCACCATGAAAGACTTTGAGATTTAAGCCCTTTTTTCTGTCGGTACTTGATAACAACACAATGTCAAGTTTTGTCTATTTTCAAAAGAAGTCGTTCATAGTTACTTTTGAAGTCTTCTTCAAATAGTCAAATGTCAGTTTACATGGAAAGAAATAATGCAGTTATTAATAAGAAATTATTGAAATTAATACATGCAGGGTTTCACAGCTCTAACATTTCGCCTTCATAGTCAGCCTATGAACTTTTCATCCCACCTTCCTACACTGATTAATATCAGAAATGGGTGGAAATAAGACTTAACATGACCTAGACAAATCTTACAAACAGGAGAGTCAATACACACCAAATGCAAAAAGTCAGCTGTTAAAAGAAAAATATATGAGATACAACAATGTCCGCCATCAAATTGTAAAAGCAGCCGTGAATATCAACAAAGACCAGTTGAGTCCCAATGTAGAAACAATGCTGAACAAAGATTTCAAATTCTTCTCCCACCCACTCCAAAAAAATACTTTAAGTGAGTTCCATACATAGATATTGTCGCGATTGAAAAGGCAGCTTTGAGGATCTGTAAATCTCAGGTTGACGACTTGAAATGGAAATTGAGACAGACACTGGCAAAAGCCAAGTCTCTCATATCGAGCATCACAAGAGAAGAGAAACCTAGAGTGATACTGCCAGCAAACACGAGCAAAGCAATGATGATGTATGTGTTGAGATACTCAGGAAAATCGGTTCGCCTAATGTAGGCACACAAAGAGGGATTATCTCCATTTGGTTGAGATTTGGTTGAGATGTCACGTGGGTCATGTGGAGTTAGTAGCCATGTTCAAATGCAAAATAAAGAACAGAACTGTCCAACAAACAGAATTGACAAAGTCTTCAATAAAAAGAAAAAGGAACAGAGCATAAAATGAAATCAAGCAAGCAAACAATATATGCAAGGCAAATTAACAGCAATAATGCAAAAAGTTTGCAAACTAAGAATTGGCGTCAACGCACACAAGCAAGTTCAGACAAGTGAACGTAGCGTTCTGCCTTCAAGACAAGGCAGATCGGGACTGAGTTATATGAAACTCCAAACCAGCCTATTTTATTGGCTAAGAAAAATATCCCAGCATGCATTTGTGGATTTCTGTCTATAAAAGGGGAGGAGTAAGTGCTTTACAGTGATTCTAAAAGTTTGAAACAAACAGGTTACGTGAGGTCAGTTCATAGAGAGACGAAAGTGATCTGTCCGTCAGTTAGGTTCCTGGAGTCAAACCGAGCATTTGCTTTGTTGACACGGGCAAAGCTCGCTGGTGTGATCTGCCACGTTAGCAGTTCACAAGCCCATAGCACTGTTTTCCCGTTAGGAAAAATATGTCCTCGTCAGGAACATATCGAAACTATCTCCGACTTGCAGTCTTCTCATTGAGGAATACACATGACCGCCATTTTCCCCGTTGGTAAATATGTCCTCGCCAGAGACATAGAAGATAAATTCGGTCCACTCGAATTCTTCGTTGAGAAATATAAATATGGCTTCTTCAGAAACATAGAAGAATCCTTCAGCAGCTCATTGGGATTTGTTACAAGTAAGACCCTATGTCTCTTCTTCATTTTCACAATGCTTGTGTTATAGTTTATCTGTGTGTAAGTTTTTGTATATAATTTTGTACATGACTTAGTGTTATAATAACAGTCACTGAGAACAAAGTATGTTTGTCATTCTTTTTCTTTCAGGTATTCTGTTCCGTCCACGTATTAAGGTCTTATTATATCATGGATATAATAATGCCCATAATGGGGGAAATGCAGGGAATGTTCATATTCATTTCTTGCATAGCACTCCCCATAACTGATGACCACAACGTGATATGAACGCACAAGCTACCAGGATTACGTCATTTATTGTATACTAACCCTATTATTTAGTAAAAAAAAGATTCAGCCCTAAAAAGCAAGATAAAGCTGTTACAAACTCTAGACAAGAATAAGATTACTTAATTAAAAAATTAAGTAACTTATCACACATGAACAGCCTTCCCAAAATTCACAGATATAGTATTCCACTGAGGTCCATAGTTTGTTGTTAAGGTCCGGCCTGTCACACACTTACCATATTTTTTTGTATGTATAATCAAGGTTAGTTTCCTACATATGTAAAGAACTTTGCCTGGTTCTTGGAGATTAGTAAAGTGGCTCCTATTCTTACCAACTGAATGGCACATTTGGTTTGTAAAGAAAACAGTGACTTACCTCATCAAAACAAGCGATGGCGTTTCACATGTTTTATCTGCCGGCGTGACTTCTCTCTTTAAATAGAGAACGTCATGCAATTTTTTTTGTTCCACCTCAATTAATCATTGGCCCTTTGACATATGTAAGCCGAGAGCCACAAGCCACTTTTATTCTTTTTTTGTGCGTACATGTGCACGGAGTGCAAAAGTTTTTTTCTCATGGATTTACAACCTACAGATTTGCAACTTGCGATTTTTTTCTTCTAGAACTCTTCAACTACAGTTTGGATATTGTGATCCTGTTCACCAATGTTCCTACAGATGAAGCTCTTTCGGTGGTTCAAAACAAATTATAATTGGACACCTTTCTCAGAAAGTATACAAAAATCTTGATAGATAACCAGGTGAAAGTATTGACATTCCCTGTACAAACCATATACTTCCAATTAAGTTCTGACACATACTGACAAGAAGGAGGCTATGAGATCACCACTATCTCCAGTAATGGCAGACATAGATATGGAATCCTTCAAGGAAATTGCTCTAGGAACGTTACCACTAAAGTCAACTATGTATATAGACGATACCTTCATACTCTGATCCCACAAGAAAGATCTGCAAATACTGCTACATCATATGAATCCAATAAGACTCACAATAGAAATGGAAGATCAACTTCCTTTTCCAGATTTACGAATAACTCGCAAAGAATATGGGTTCATCTATATATCGTAAACAGGGTCGGTGCAAGGGTTTTATGGCCCCCACCTCGAATCTATGATACGGAGCCCCATCCTACTACATCTCAATTTTCATAAAGTAGTATTCATATAAAATACAAATTACACGCAATATAAGTGAACAACTCAAGTAATTGAGAATTAATACAATGTATCTAATTACAAATTAGAAACATGTCATAATAGATCAATCCATCTTCAACAATGTTTTGTGGCAATTTTAAACATCAGCTCGAGACTTGTTAAACAGTTGAATAATTTGAACTCATTCAAGATTATGGATAAAAAAAAGTGAATTTTATATAGTGTTTTTTTCCAGGACTTATTATGAGCAAAACAATTTCACAAAAAAAAGACCCAAGAATGACATCAAAATCCACAAAAGTTTTTAATCCTTTCATAGTTGTGCTTAGTTCAATTTGTAACATATATAAATGTAGGTATAAGAAAAAGCAAATATTGATAAAATAAAGGTAACAAAGCACTGTCCGAAGTCCCCAATCAGGCTTGCCCTTCTCGGTCGAGGAGTTTGAGGTTAGTATGTGCCAGCCCTGATCATAAGCCAATATTCATGAGACAAGACCTGAACTTCAATTTTTACTATGTATCAGGAAACGACTCGTCCTTTGCTTATGAAATCGAACATATACAAACAGGATATTAGAAACATCTTTAAAGGTAACAACTATCCTGTAAGCATATCGTCGATTTCCACATTCAATAACGGAAGAGACAGCAATAAAAGAAAATCTACCACAGAGTGTCTGCCATAAATAAATGTCAATTAATTTGGTTGATGGGGGATATTTTATATGTATTAATTATTTTCCCACTGTCTATAAAATACTCCCGTGGAATGTGTCTCAAATAGCCTCTAGCAACTAAGTCCAATTCCGAGCAGAAGAAGGGGCAAAGGTGGACCACTGGTGCCTAATAACAAGCTGCTTCGGGTAGATGGAATTCGTCAGACCTGGAAGGCAGTTCATCTAAGGGAAGGAAAATCCTGATTTTAACCCTCCTTGCGACCATACCCAAACATGGAAAAGTCCATGAAAGTAAATCCAGATAGAAAATGCGGAATCCGAAGACAATTGGCTGTCAACACTGACAACCTTGCAGACAAATTGGCCCCAAATGTTAAGCCCTGTATTGCTTTGGATCTTTTCGACACGACTGAGAAAGAGACAATGTGTTCTGGGTAGTGCACAGCCTGCATATACCATCACCTAGATCTGTGTCCTGGAGAGATCATTCCAGTCTTACCACCAAAAGACTGAATTTTGACCAAAACAGACACTATTACTTCGCAAAATAAAAGGTTGTCTGTGTAATTATTGTTATTTTTGTCCTAGTGATGCTGATTTTTGTTCGGTTAAAGAAAATTTAGAGTTATACATTTATTTGCAATGTTTTGGAACATTTTTGTAAACATTTCTGTTAGCTTATTTCTTAGGATTTTCAAGTGTTAAAAATGGATGGCATTGAAATTAAGTGACTTCATAATATTCCAAAACTTTAGCTCCAAGTTTCTGTATCATCAATTCTCATAAAAATGGCTTTGTCGGAATGTGTATTATAATTTCTATTTTGGGGTATGTTTATACTGTAATAAAAAATAACTTATTGTAGCACAGTTTTTTGTTATCACAATACTGTTACAATGTTCTAACTTTGAGAATAAAGAAATGTCCAGTACAATTTGCACATTAATAAGTGCGTGGTCTAAATCTTTTTGTATTTTTAATGCTACATCACTTCAGAGCGCACGCGGTCATAACTCTCCACGTCTTCCTTTTTCGTTAATATTTGTAAATTACCATGACATTGGGAAAGATAGTGGAATGTTTTCCCATTGCCTTTTCACAGTTTCAAAGTCAGAGTCGTCTTTCTCAAAGTCTACTATACGGTTTAACCCACAGATAGGAGGATAGGAGATGGATTCATGCCTTTCCCAAGGCTTAAAATGCGAAAGAGAATTCACTGATTATACCTCCTGCGCTGATAGCAATTACACTTATCAACACATACCTAAGCTACATGTGACCTAAGGTAGCTATATTATAAACCTGTTTTTCAAGGGAGATAAGTTGAATTATATCAAATGATAATTTTAGAATAGTCCCTCTTGCATTATTCATTGTATCATTTATAAGCAAATGTACTGAATGTATTCGCTTATGCTGAATAATTCTCATTATTATCGGTGACGATTCCAGACATATTAAATAAGCCTTTTAGAGTCATTTCACTTTTATTGATTGCTTTGCAAATATTTTTACTATATACATTTGAGTTTGACATACCGTTAGTTTTCAAAGTAAACCCATCATCATCCAGAACTTTTTCTCCAGCTCTGCAATGTGTTGGCAGTAAAAATCAAATGTCTTGGACACAAAGAAGTCTGTGAGTGCCTGCCACAAGTCTACCTCATTTGCAAAGGATTTCCCACATAGGTGGTTGTCCAGGGAATGAAAGAGATGGTAATCTGTTGTCGCAAGGTCTGAGGAGTAAGGTGGATAGTACAGCGTCTCCCAGCCAAGTCACCATATGGCATCTCTGGCCACCCGCACCACATAAAGCCTGGTATTGTCATAGAGGAACAGTACACTCTTGTGATTAACCAGTGCTGCTAATACTGTTTCACTGTTTCAGTGCCTGTTGCACGCATTCCAACTGCTGCAAGTACAGGTCCGTAGTGATGGTTTGGCCCATTGACAGCAGCTCATAATGCACCACTTGTTGACTAGTCCACTAGATACAGAGCATGATCTTGTGGTGCGAGGCACAGGGTCCCATAGTGAGAACCAATGACTGGCATGCTTGGGAGTGTCATATAGAACCCACTTTTCAGCAGTCAATCAAATATGGGTACATTGCAGTGCCAAGAAAGCAACAACAGGCTGCCACTCATTGTTGCTTGTTGGCTTCTGACAGTGTGTGAGGTACCCACTTGCTCAATTTGTATACCTTCCCTATGCAGTGCAGGTGAAGTCTGACTGTTTTGTCTGGAAGCATTTGGAAACCTCAGAACAGGTTTGGCTTCATCATCCAGGACCTGTGGCTGGCTACTGTGCGGTTCATCACAAAGTGAGAGATCTACCAACCTGAACTTCTGGAATCAGTACCTGGTGGTGCATTCACTCACAGCCTTATTCCCCAAAGTTTGACATATTTGGCAACTTGATGCAATTGCAGACAAACCCACCATAAAGTCATAAAACAGTCATAAAATAGACAAACCCGAATAAGCTACTTTGACACAGCAAATTTTTCTCATTTCTGTTCGAGCTATGACTGACATGTGCCCATAACGTACCTGTATTGGTCAAGAACAATGCTCCTACCCCCACCATTTTCCCAGCACATATTTGCATATCAGTGATTACTTCTTCCCCCATAGCATAAAAAATGGCAAAGACTTTTTTGGTTGCCTTATAATATACAAATCTGAATGGGATAAAACTAGCTGGTTACATTCAATGCCTCAAAAACCAAACTAGTTATATTCCATCATCACCAATCGGACCCTGGACTATCACCAGTCACAATGAATGGATGTTCCCTCAGGGAGGCTCCCTGCCTTTGGTAACTATTGGGCCTTAAACCCAACCCAGTCCTCAAGTGGGACATACATATGATCTATCGCAAAAGATGCAGAAAAAATGGTTGATTCCCTGTATCATTCCAGTTAAGTACCTGACTCCTCATGCTATCATCTACCTTTAAAAGAGCCAGATCAGGCCTAAAATGGAGCACTGAAGCTATATTTAGGCAGGAGCTGCCCTGTTCTCGCTTTCTAGTCTCGATAGACTCCAAAAGTTTTTCTGCATCATTGTGGGTGATGAATTATTTTCCACCTAACACAACCCCTTTTTTTCACAGACAAAACATTGCAAACTTCTCACTGTTCTAAGGCTACTTCAATGGAACATGCTCAAACTACATTCCTTAGTTCCACCATTTCTAACCTTCATGGCTAGGACCGCCATGCTAGGTGCATTGTAGCAAACCACCCTCATTTCTTCTGTATTCCAGTGGTGTGAAGTAAGTTCCACTCAAGCAGCTTCTTCCTGCAAACAACTGCTCTATGAAAGCAACTCCCAATAGGATATTTTTCCAATCATATAAAATGTGCCTCTTACTCAGTAACCCTCTACCTCAAGTGGCTCCCAGGCCTAGTACAATGTGAAATTTACTGTAAAATATATATATATCTTCATTTATGTAATGTCAGCCATACAAAGATGTAACTAGAGTTATCTTCCTTAATGGGCTACATCATTTAATCATTATATTTCTAGGGACTTAATAAAATATATTGTCATTATACTAAAAAAGAAACATATTTATATATAAATAGACAAGGATCCAGACAAAGTGCGACCATTACCCAGAGACCCCAATGAACAAGTGGATGATGATTAAAACAAATCTCAACAGTTGAACCATTGTATGACAAGCATACTACAGAAGGTACCTCTTGAAATTATAACCAAATCAGTGGAAGTCTGTTGCAGTTTCATAACTGAATCCTGCATGTCTCATTCTGTATGTGCCGCAGAGGAAAGTTATGAAGTTGAGTGTGGGTCATTTCCTGAGAAGTTGAGGTCCACCTTAAACAAATTCATGCCATCAGCACTTTCTTCTACTCTGATATTCTTTCAAAACAATGACATAAATATAAGCACAAAGTGATTTAGCATTGGAAGCTTAAACAAAACTGTTCTCTTTTAGTCACAGTGAACCTTTTTGCCTTCTATCTGCACACAGTAACACACCTTCTCAGTCTTCTTCTCACTGGTATGAAGTAGAATAATTATATTGAATCAACTGCTAAGTCTGTTGCTAGAAAGTTGGTTCACTGTGTTGTGATAGACAATTTTTCTCACTGGGATTTATCTTGCACCTTTATAAGTCTACCACTCATCAAATATTGCTGCCAAATCTAGTCTTGTTGTTCAGCTATGTATCTAGAGATAATTTTTACCTTCCCCACATATCCACATAACCTGCAATGTATCTAGAAATTCTAGACAGAATCCAAAGAAATGTGGAGTTTAGCAGAAGTTAAAATCTGCATGTCATGATTATTTCATGGCTAAAAATAAATATAACATTAGGCTAACATGGAACCAAAGAGAATTGCTTGCTGGAGCATATAAAAAGTGGCAGCAACACCTTTCTTCCTCTCTTTTCTCTTCCTGGACTTTGGTCATGAGGCTCTTCCCTGTTGGCATTGGTTCACCACTGTAGGAAGATATCACATGGATATTTCCCAAAATGCAACTTTCCCAGCCAGAACATATTTCATTTACCTGAAAAACTCAAACTATATACAGACATTTCATGCACTAACCACACTTGTACATTTCTTTCTTGCTATTTGCTTGTTATAAAATTGTTTTCTGTTTAACACACAAAGAATGGTTTGGTTTTATTTACTGGTTTCATCACAGCACACATGAATTGTCTTTTTCTCTCTTTCCCTCCAAAACTGCATTCTTTCAGGCATGATGATCATGTTTATTTGTTTAAATATAGTTTAGGAAGATAACTTTAAAAGTTTCAGCAAAAATAAGATAATTCCCACTACAGAAGTTTCGCTTAAATATACAATTTCAGCCTTGCCTAATTGGTTCTTGGAATCTCAGTTGGCCAGAGTGTACCAGATTTAATGGTAGCCTCCTCTGTCCAGCTGGACACAGGTTCAAATCCTGACATATTTCTAATATGATGAACAATCCTGGAGTTACATAATAAAAACTCCCACACCACTTGATAGGTTACTGTAAATATTTCTATAGCTTTTTGGATTGTTGATGTCTTTATATATTCTGGAAATGAAAATCCAAATAAAAGTAATTACAACACATTAAATGTTTTATGACAATTTGGAATGAGAGGCAAATTGCTTCTTTGAAGCTGTATCTTTTTTTATTAAAAATAAAAAAAAAATCATCTTTAACACACAAAAAGTAAGTTATGTATTTATTAACTTCATTATCAAAATTATTGAGCTAGCAAGACTTTCTTTGATGTATCGTATTTAACATATTGCTAAATAACTGCTCAGGAATTATTGATAATAATTTCAGTTTTTTTTTAATTCTAATTTAACAAGAAATATAAAATAAATATTTTGAATTCAAGTTTACATCCCACTTAATATTATAAAGGCTTTTTATACTTAATAAAGCTATTTATTTACTAATAAATCTAAAATATATTACAATATATTGTTATCAGAAATTTCATACATGAAACATTGTTCTTCATACAAAAAAGATTTGTGCATTGCAGTCAGGAAAAATAAATAAAAACATAATCAAAAATTAATGTTTAATCAAAGCTGTTAATTCTTATTCTTCTATATGCCATGTCCATTCAGGGCAGTGGTGATCATGGCTCACCACTATTTCTTTTGTAACTCAAACTTACTAGGTAGGTTATGCATTGTTTTCCTGTCACTGTTGCCTTCAATCTGTCCTGTGAGTATTGAATTTTCCAAGCCCACTTATTATTTTAAAATAAATCAGGAAAAATGGTAGTTTATTTGAAAATAAACTTTTTTTTTCTGAACAACAAAGTAGGACAAATGCCTCTTGCATAAGAGATGTTCACTTTTGATAATGAATTTCCTTAAGGCAAATTAATCAGAGGTATTTTCAAAAAGAAGATTTTGTGAAAGTTTTATAATTTTAAAGTTATTTTCACGTGATATGAGAGAGAATTAATGTATCCTACACTCATGACAACTAAAATCTATATAAAAACTTGTCACTGAAGTTGCCATCTGTTTATAATTTTAGCAAATGTTTTCTATGTTAGACTCATTTCTCTTCATATTATGTCATCATTTTCATTATGTGGTTTTCATATCACCATACAGATAAAAAACAAGTAATCCCAGAAAGACAGCTGATGTATTTAATAGAAGGGGGACTCCCTTTCCAAACAATAACATCTCTTCCCTTCATCACCAACTTCCACTTACGCCATCAACTCTCCTCCATAGAAGTAGGGTAAAATTAAGTTTTCATCTATATTCTATCTGTATAGCACTGTATTTATCTTTTTCTTCTGTTAGGTTTAATGATTTTCATTGGTTTTTTTTCCTGGCAAAGCACATACTAAGGAAAAGTATGAACTTGGGAAAGTATTACTGTAAAAATTTAATTAAGCAATCATCTGCGATCCAGGAATGAATTAATCCATCTTACATTAAATTTCATTGGGGAAAATAGTTACAAAATACAAACATTCCAAGTTACACAAACGGCCTTCAGGAATGAATTAAATTCATGAACCAAAGTTCCACTGTATCTTTATTATTTTCCAATTTATTTTTAAGATGCCTTTTTTCCTAAGAGTACTTTTTTGAGGCTTATATGAAGAAACAATTATGTTCCAGATATGAAAGATTGGCAATTACCTTATTTTTATCCTCAAATCAGATGTTATATAATTAGTAATTAATTCAAAATCTTTAAAAATACTGCTGAAAGAAAATTTAGGTTTCAAATATCAACTCATTTTTTTTTTATTTTTAATTATTTCATCTAGTCATTTCTACTTAATTCTTTTTTCAAATGATGGATTAAACTCTTTAAAAAAAAAAAATGAAAATCAGCAAAAATTAAACATTTTTTTGAAATTTTGATTGCACTTCAACAAGATATGTGTTTATGTTATGTGTTTATATTGTTTTGTTTTTTAATAAATTGCATTTTTTTAAAATAATATTGGTGTATTAAACTCTTCAAAACAATCAGATTTTTATGAGTATATAAAATTTGAATGAAAGACATCAATTGCAAGAAAGAAAAGAATAAAAAAAAAAAAAAGCAATAGATTTTTTAAAATATTCAACAGAAATGAAAGGAACATAATCCATAATTTCTGGCAGGTACAATGTTAAAATTTAAAAATCAAAACTATGTCATCTGGAATTTTTAATGTCATTTTTTGCCTACAAAGATGCAGAATTTTATAAAACTAGCATAAATAACATTATTGTCAGCCAAAATCCAATAGCATTTTGTTGTCCTTTTTAAGACAAAACACTGTCTTATAATTCAAGAAAACATTCAACAGAGAAAATAATGAGTTTGTGAATAAATCACATCATTACATTTGCGATTTCATGCATTGATCAAGCATTTCAAATAATTTGCCATTCTTTAGATATTGATGAGTATCTTCAGAGCCTCCAATGCAATTACCATTTACAAACACACGGGGAACCTAAAAGTAAAAAGAACAAAAGTATATTTTAAAATAGTTGAAAAGATTTCATGACTTTAATTTTCTCTGTGGGAAAATACAATAACTGATAAGTAAATGAACTTTTTCTGATATGCATTTCACTCTATCAAATGACCTATTTTATTTTATATCTTTTTTTTATTATTTACACTATTTACATTCAGTCCAGATTGATATACACCTGATGAAGGCCAGATAGCACAATGAGTGATAACAACAACAAAGACGAAGACAATAGTTTGAGTATAAATAGTGTAAATAGTGCTAACTCCTCATCCTAGAAATTCAGACAGAAGGTGATCAGGTGATAACAACAAAGATGAGGTTAATAGTTTGAATGTAAATGATAACAAGAAATTTTTTTTTCTAAAATATTAACAAAATAAAAAACAATCACTAGAGAGAATCTTCTAAATAAGAAACTTAAAAAAATTCTTGTACAGATGTAAGACTAAAAGGAGGTGCTATAGAATAATTATAAACACTTCCACTGCTTTAGACATACTTACCATATATTTCCACATATAAAGCAACCTATATATAAAACAAGACACAAAATCTAGGTAAATTTGCATGATTTTATCTGATATCCGTAGTATAAGACAACCAACTTAGACTTATATAACAAAACTGTAAATGACAATGTTTTATGAGAAGCTTTTTGCATCACATGATGATGATTATAGTGATTTTGGAGTGTTTTAATTATGTAGGTGGGTATCTTTGTTTTTTATTCTGTAATAAAGATTTTATCGCATCTTAAATGTTTTGTTGCTTAACACCCAAAAAAACCTGCATAATGTATGCTATTGAAAAATAAAGTTTGCATGTTATACTAAATTTTGTTTTTATTTAACACCACAAGGATAATGAATTTTTAATATAGAAATATAGATTTTATGTTATCCTAAATGTTGTTTTTACTTAATACTATTATGAGAAATAATGATTGATGGGAATGCACCCATAGCTCTATAAATGAAAAACGAAAAATTTGTTTACGTTACTTTTGCTCAGTGGAACCTTTGCAAATTGTTGTCTTGAATATTGCATTTTAATGTGAAATCAAGAAGTAAAAGTAGTTTGATTGCATTTATAACTGTAGCACAACATTATAATGAGAATTGTTTCAACTAGAAATATTTACGTTGGTAGCTACCATACCGAGGCAGATGTTAGCCAACCACAATCCATAGTGCAAGTATACTAGCCTACTTACCAGTCCCTATACACCACAGGATTTGGTTTGGTTTACAGCATATCAACCTCAATGGGTTATTTAATGCTGACAAAATTTTTATTGCCAGTAATATTTTTTTTTTCAAACATCTATTTATGATAATATTTTTGTCTTCAAACGTCTATTGCAGGTAATATTTTTTCAAAAAATGTATAGCTGGTAATTTTTTTATTTTTCAAAAATGTACTGCTGGTAATATTTTGTTTGTAATAATTTTCCTTTAAAAATGTATTGCTGGTAATAATTTTTCCTTCAAAATTGTATCTCCGATAATAATTTTTCTTTCAAAACTATATTGCTGCTAAAAACTCTTTCTTCAAAGATGTATTGTTGGTAATAATTTTTCCTCAACAAAGTATTGCTGGTAATAATGTATACTTCATAAAAGTATTGCTGGTAAAAAATTTCTCTCGAAAATGTATTTCTGGTAATAAAAATATATTACTGGTATTAATACCTATTTTTACACCTCCACAGTATTTTGACCCTAGATTAGGGTCAACTATTTGCCCATAGATGGAACTCTAACAGGAAACATTGCTTGTTGTTCACACACACACTATATATATATATATATATATATATATATATTGATCAAACTAAATTTATGAATAATTATATTGGCCATAACACAACATGCTTATCAAAAAGACTCACATTACATCTCTCAGACCATAGCTCAATTAGAACCCATTTAAATACAGACGGAAACCTACCAAAATCCATCTGCAACATACTCATAGAAAATACGACTATAATAGCCTCATCCACACATGAAAAAAAAAATAGCTAAGCAAGCACTAATAATAAAAATAAAAAAGTCAACATTCAATAATATGAAACTATGAACAGGGCCACAACACACTGACCATGTTTGGAAAATAAAAGAAAACAACATTCCTATCAGTATAGATATGCATATATAAAAAAATTTACATATTCAGTTAAAAATAAAAACAAAAAAAAACTTGATAATAGCTAACAGAATAGCTGAAATTGCTTGGATATATAGAACTTTGTCTAGAAAAGAAAATACTTATACAAGAAAAATTAATAAAAAGCTTAATTGCAGTACCTGGTCATTGCCAGTTGTATTTAATGAAACTTGAATAAAAGAGGGGTTGCTGCTCAAATACACAATTATATCTATATGTTTTCAAAACACTGTGAAATGTTGGACACTAGCATTTATGTCATAAACTAACTAGTACTTTGTGTTATTTCAAAACTAGCATAGACATATAGCAGTATACAATACAACCTGTTTTGAGATGTATTTTTATTATATTGTGTGTACTGCAGAATGTTTAATCAAAATCAAAATGACAGTGACTATGAGAAATCACTGTCAGCATCATTCTGTCATCAGTCATTTATTTTCATCAAATGGCAATTTCCAATTTCTCCCAAAATGGGCCAACACAGCCAGGCAACAATATTATAATACTACTACAGTGAAAGTGTTAACAAGGTTGATAAGATAAAAGTCAAAATACCTAAAATAAAGATTTAATATGCTATTAACAGTTTTGTTTTTACACACACACACATACATATGTCCTCTCTCAATCTCAAAAGACCATGGGTCTGCATTCAAAGACTTCTTCAGGGTGCAGGTCTGGACAGAGTTTTTTTTTTTTTTTTAAATAAATAACCAGTGACTGGAGGGAGAGGTGGGTTTCAACATTTTTTTACTAAAATTTACCCAATACAAAGCTAAAGAGCTATACAAGGTAGAGGCTTACTGAATGAGATGTACCATATAAGTGACAGAGGAGGTAGAAGTAAGTAAGAATAAGGAGGATAGTGACCAATAGTTGACTTGAAGAAGTTAAGACTGAAGTGTTCAGGGAAGCATCCACATGGGAGTCTGTTCCAAATAGTAGTTCTCAATAAAAGGTTGTCCAAATGGTACTTCCTCCTTACAATTGAAATAGAGGAAATGTAGGTGATTCATCTTGGGGGACATAACATAACATGATGTGTCCTAGCTATAAATATCTGAACTGGTGGAACTAAAGTGTGTTCATCTGAACATCTGCCTCAGAAATAGCAATTATAGAGTAATGATAGGCTTGCAACTTTGTGTCTGTGTGAAAAGAGGCTGCAGAGTGGAAAATAAGTAATTTCCTACAAAATAATTTTTTACTCTATCAAGTCTAGAAACTGAAGACTAAGCAGCTCCAGCAGCAATACTCCATTGCTGGTCTAATCTGATTCTTGTAAAGATAGAGCATGGAAGGTGGAGTCAGGTACTTGCTGGAGCAGTAAAAGTAGATGGCTGTTTAGCAATGGATCATATATATGCGTTCCACTTGCGGTCTGGACTGAACTTTAGCCCCAATAAACATTCAAAGTATGGAGCCTCGTTGAGAGTGCATCATCCATTGTGATGGGAAAAAGGTCAACTAAGTGTAAAGTTTCACATTTCTATCTGTTTTCCAAAGTTATGGTCATTACCAATACATTTATGACTTAAGGGGCCAGGCATATAGTATAGGGAAAAATCAGGTCAGAGTTCAAAGAGTTAAAAAAAAGCAAACTTACAGTTCTCTTCTGAGTCATGTCATGTAAAACTGACATGATTTCATCTCCATCCTCTCGTTTGTCCAGTTCTACAACTTTGTAGGTGATTCCATGGTCATCAAGATTTCTTTTAGCAATCCTACAAGAAGGACAATAACTTTTCGAAAAGATGGTCACACAATTGTTTCTTATTGTCTCCTCAACAAATTGAGCTTGATTAATGCTTGTAGCTGTGTTGCCCATGTTTTTGACTAGAAGAAAAAGAACAAAAAAAAATAATAATATTCTAAAGAAATTGCATACAGCCAAATTCACATTCTCAGAATTTAAGAAAGAGAAATTTATTGAACCAGTTCCTGTAATTTTACAACAAAAATTAAAATTCTTTCACCAACAAAATCTTTGTTCAATGTTGAATATCAAATGGAAATACTGAATAGCCAACAACAAAGTCCTGGAATGTGGAGTGAGTAGCCATGTTCAAATGCAAAATAAATAACAGCACTGTCCAACAAACAGAATTAACAAAGCTTGCAATAAAAAGAAAAAGGAAACATGGCAAAAATGAAATAATACCAAGCAAATAAGCAAACAATATATGCAATGTAAATTAACAGTAAGAAGGCAAAAAGTTCACAAATTAAGAATTGGCATTGACACACAAAAACAAGTTCTGACAAGTAGACATAGTGTTCTGCCTTTTAGAAAAAGCAGATCTGGACTGAGTTATGTCAAACTGCAAACCGGACTATTTTATTGGTTAAGAAAAATATCCCAGCATGCATTTGTGGACTTCTGCTTATAAAAGGAGATGGTCAAGTGTTCTGCAACCATTCCCAGTAAAGATTGAAATCAACATGGAATAACAGTCAAAACATCATGAAATATTGTCTTCAATTGTCAGGACATGTAGCTAGAATAGAAATGTCAAGGTTTTCACACCAAGTCTTATTCAGTGAACTCACTTCAGGGAAAAGATAAAAGGACCAACTTAAAGCACTGAAAGCCACTGGACTTGAGCCTAAATCATTTGAAACACAAGAACAAGACCAACTGGCAGCATTCTATCACCATAACAACCAAAAACTTCAAAGCCACCAGAAGAAAAAAAAGAAGTTAAACAACAAAAGAGAAAAGCTCGGCAAAGTCAACTTCGACCACCACCAACATTACCATACAGTCAATGCCATCAGCTCTTCTATCCAAGAATTGGTTCATGGAATCAGCTATGCCATCATCATAAAGGAAGTGATCAGTAAAGAAATTAAATTCTTGGATATAAAGCTGACGAGTACAGTCGGTAAAAGAAAAAAAAAGGAAAGATTCTTTAAATATTAAAGAATATTAGAATCACAAAGAAAATCTAAGAAAAAAGGTTTAAATACACAAAGTAATTGGATGTTTTCTGTTAAACAATAAGATAAAACATTACTTTTTTTAATGGCTAGACACAAAGTAGTCAGATATTTTTTGAGCAATACGAAACCATCACTTTTTAATGCATATATTCAGAATATGTTTTAGAATCTAGAACATGAAATATTCAGATATTTCCTTTAAACAATAAGGAACAACCACTTTTTAATGAATATGTTTCATTTTGCATGATACAGGGGCAGCACCTCAAAATTTTGGGAACTACTGATCTAAGAGAAGGAAAATCTCCTCTGCTATGCAGCTATATCCATACCCAATCCTGAGAAAATTTTTGGGAATAAATCCTGATAATAGAATCTGGAGTAAGAACCCCAAATGTGATTCAACATTGCATCCCACCTCATTCTGGCAACTCCTACAATGATAAGAATCAGTATAAAGTCCTCGTTCTGTCCTTAGACAACATCAGTGACATGGAAATTGAAAGACATGCTGCATGGGTAACTAATTCTCCCATTAAATACCCTACCCTTGCCTGTACTGAAGACAGGACAACCCAGTATCATCTCACGTGCACGTGATTGGTAAAACAGAATCTATACTACCACCACCACCTGAATTTAAAAAAAAAAAAAAAAAAAACTCCCCAAGTATAGATCAATGGTCTCTCAAGACATGACAGATGTCACATACAACAAATAAGATGTTCAAAAACATAATTATGTTTATCAATAAATAAGATTTAAAAAAAAAAAAAAACACAAGGAAGAAGATTAAATATGGTTAACACTTTAACACAGACACTGCCAACTATATTTCAAGGTTGGCAGTTTTTATTATGACATTGACTATGAATGATCTATTGCTTAGTATTTTCTGAAACATTTTCATCTGGAGGCGCCAACAACAAGTTTATCAAGAATAGTTCAGTGATACTTTTAGAATGAAAATAATGTTATGACAGCAGTTGAAGCTATAAATCAACTTATAAAAAATTTATTGCCTAAATTGGCTATTGACTAAGTTGCCACTTAACATGTTTTAAATATGGATCTTATGGGATTTTACAAGGCAGAAACTTGATATATCACAATTAACACACACTACATCAATAAAGAGAATTAGCTTTTTGTACTAAATACAAATGTTTTCCAGAGTAGGACTACTCCAGGTGGGAGAGGGGGATTGAAAGAAATTATTTAAATATACCAATGCTTGTATTTTGTACACAAGAGGAGGTCATGTTTATGAAGTGTATCTCATTATCTTTATATGCAACACATTTCAGTAAGATCACTTTCAGCAAAGAAAAACAAAAACTCCAAGTAACTGAGCATTTTCAAAAATATGTTTAGTTAAAATTCCCTTTGTTTTTGTTGATTTTCAGAAAATTTTATCTAATTAATACTCTTGGGATAGGTATGTATTTACTTCTCCCCACTAGCTATGGGTTAAATAGAACAGACTTGGTTCTTCAGCCCTGGTTGAAGGCCAACTCTGAATTCAAAACCATATATAGCCCTGGTAAAGCATATACTATGTAGCTAAGGAAAGGATTGTAGAGATCACAATGAGTATGATTTCAATTATGGTTGACCTTTTTTCTTTTTTTTTTTTATCTAATTTAGAATATTTTTTAAAAATGTTTTTAAAATATTTACCATGATTCAAATTAATCTCTATCTTAATTTTATCACAATAGATATTTACACATCGCCTCACAAAGAGCCCTAACAGTAAAGCACGATAAGGATTGACAGTGGGGCACCTAGTGAAAAGCCAAACTCGCTCTAACTGCAAACTGGTATACAAAATTAGTTTGTTAACTATAACACTACAACAGTTAAACACTAAGTTTAGGCTGGCACAGAATTATAACAGAAAAGTACCTCTATGAATCAATCCAATTGGCTATAGTTCAGTGGCTTTTAATCTGGGATGCATAAGACAATTTTCATTAATTGATATGTTTTTACAGCTTATCAACACTTTACAGGTTATTTAAAGCCAAAAAATACTTTAAGATTGTGAATTTTTTTTTTACAATGAAATTCACCCCATGCAAGGCAGTAAAGCCACTAAGACATGAGATTACTGGTTGTGAAAGAATTAGAAAACATAAACATTATGAAGGAACGAGAACAAAAGAAGAGTAATCAGGAAGATTGACATTGCATTTAAAATTTTAAAGATCAACGTTGGCCAGATAGCATGGAGCCAGAAGAGTGTTTCACAGGCAAGAAGTCCAAGAAAAGAAGCCATTAGCATAGAACTTACAGTTACATCTAATCAATTCAACTGTAAATTGATGAGACCTTGTAGTTAATATGGTACTGCACTTAAATTCATAAAGTCTAGGTACCATAGCAAAGAGCTCATCTGAACAATTACCATGAAAGTATTTATAGAAAGGCACAGGGAAGCAAATTTACAGTGATGTGAAAGTGACTGAAGCAAACACACCAGGTCAGGACCAATAATATTTGCTGATTCTTTGATCAAGAATCTCTAAATATATAGCAGGAGCCCCAGATCATGTGACAGTAATATCTGAAGTGTGAGCGAATGGTAGACTTATAAATATGTAAGGTAGATTCTGGAAATAAAAATTGTCTGGCACAACACAGTGAACCAACTTTCTTAGCAGCAGACTTAGCAATATTGTCTTTGCACTTCATGTCAGTCAAGAATGTTAGCCAGAGAAGGCATAACAAGTCACTCTCCAGGAAGGTTAGCATCAGCCATGATGATGGAAAGCAGAAAGAGGTATCTCAGATGATTAATACAAATTTTGTTTTGTAGGTCAATTTTTAGATCAGCCGCCAATTTGACCTTATCAATCTAATCAGACTTATTATCAAGACAAGAGTAAATGGTTGTGTAATCAGCATAGATAGATACCAAATTGAGAGCTGATGCCATCAGGAAGGTCATTGATGAAAATTAAGAACAAAGTAGGTCCAAGTGTCCTTGGACCTACTTTGTTCTTAATTTTCCCTGGAGGACACCTGCATTAGTATGAAAGGATCTGGAAGAGTGGCTATTCAGGACAACTTTCATTTTGCAATTTGATAAGACTAAATCAGTTCAAAAATTTGTCCAGAGACACTATAACTTTTCAACTTGTGAAGAAGACCAGCATGCTAAACCCTGTCAAACACTTTTGAGATGTCAAAAGCAACAGCCTAAGCTTCACCATTCTTATCTAAAGCTGGATAGATTCTTTCCACAATAATCATTAATATATCAGTTGACCTAGAGAAACAAAAGCCATATTGCTTGTCTGAAAGAAGGCTCTGTGATGTGAGATGCTTAACCAGTTTAGCATCAATTAGGGCCTCTAGTAGTTTTCCAAAAAAAAGAAGGATAATAGGCCAATAGTTGGAAGGGTTGGGCAGTTCACCTGCGTTCTTAAAAACTGGAACAACAAATGAGGATTTCCAACAAGTAGAAAATTAAGAAGCAGGGAGGCATTTATTATACAAATTAGAGAGGATAGAAGCCAATTTGGGAGCACATTTAATGACCATTACAGGGAAACCATCGGGTCCACATGCTTTGTAGGGATCCAGATTAGAGCTGATAACAGAGACCATGGAAGAGAGACTCAGTTTTAAGTGGAAAGTCAGGCAAGGATAATAATGTGTTAGTGATACAAGTCTTACTAATTAATCCATAGCTGGGGAAAATAGGTGGATTTGTACCTAATCAGAATTTGATAAACAAGAAATGTGGACATAAAGCGGGGGATAAATTTTATATAAGACTCAATATGTAAAATGATCCCTCACTTTTTGGTCGCGGTACTTTCTATGTATTTATATTCCAGAGAATGTAAATAAATTTAAAAGCCATGAGCCATCAGTATTTCATTGATTGTTTTCCATAGTTTATCAACTCGATGCAGGTTATTTAAAGCTAGAAAATATTTTTAGATTGTAAGAATTTTTTTTTGAAAATGATTTAGCGATAGTCTTACTAATTAACCCATAGCTGGGAGGAGAAGGGTATTTGTGTGTAGGTTAATATAAAGCGTTCAACTGGAAATGGAACTCAGCTCTCTGATTAACAATTCCAAAGCATTATCCATTATACTAACTGCATATCCAAAAGCAAATGTTCTGTTCATAAATTTAATGTTTGTTTTAACAGTATGAAACTCCCTGAAGCATTTTATGCACAATAGAGTTGTGCATTCTTTGCACCAAATTGGCAGCAAGGTCTCATCATTTTACAGTTGAAATGACTAGATGTGTCGGTTGACATAGCTAAAAACATGTCTATAGTGGTCCCTTCTTAAGCTTATATAAAGGCATTCATTTTTGCCCCTATTCTCTTTTACATCTTCTGGCTATAAGATGTAGTTGCACATAAGAAAAAAGTGTTCTCTCACAACTGGAGCACACTCATCTTCCTGGATTTCTCTCTTGACTTTTTGTACCCTCTTTCACACACATACACATTCTTATTATTTCATGTTTTATCCTTTTCATCATATGTAATACACTTGTAAAAATGTGCAAAAATAATGTCGTTTTCTCACATAGTAACATATGTGAGAAAACGACATTCTTTTTGCACCAACCTAATATTATGTGTTGTCATTTGTGTCATATCATTTTGTGTTACTCATTTTTATTTGGATTAACTCTGAGTCCACCAATATTATTTATGGGATAAATGTTCCAGAAATCCAGAAATATTTACTCTCCAAAGTGCTGATTCCCACAACATTATGGTGACTAAATATTTACCCAATCATAATCGTAATCCCGCAACAAATGTAACCATATGTCCGATGCTAACAGTTTCTTCTATCACACTTTTTGCATGTGAAACTCTTCTGGCTTCTTTCGTTCCAGTTAAATTTGATCTTTAAAAATTTGAATGCAATGTCAATCATTATCTTCTATTTTCTTAATTGTTGTTATTTTATTGTTTTCTCTCCTTAATAGTATATTTTTATCATATTCTCTAATATTCAGTAACTCCTTCAATAAATCCACTAAGAAGTAGCTTTATTGTCTTGCTTGGGTTGAAATGATTAAAAAGAAAGTTGTCACCATTTTTTGCCTCTTTTCTCTTCAAGGAGTATGCATGCAGACATAGCACTCTCTCATAGCTTTTTTGTCCAGCTTTATTTGCAGTCAAATACTTCAGTAAATGAAGGAATATATTGATGCACCTCCAAAACTCATGCTGACCATATATTAGCAGCTAATCTTGCCTTCAATCCAGCTTTAACATCACAGTGGGAGTGAGGGGACTGGCTGGTTGCATTCCATGCTTTGTAAAACCAAACTAGTTACATTCTATCATTGCCAATCAGACCCTGAATTACCACCACCAGTCATGATGAACAGATGTTCTCTCAGGAAGTCCCTGTGTTTTGAACAACTATTGGGCCTCAAGTAGAACTCAAACCTCAAGTGGAACTCTTACATACAATCTATTTCTAAAGATGCAGGACAAACAGATGGTTCCCTGTATCACACTAATAAGTACCTGACTCCTCATGCTATCCTCTACCTTTACATGAGCTAAATCAGGCCTAAAATGAAGTACTGCTGTCATGTTTAGGTAGGAGATGCTCCAAAAGAGTCTCCATATCCTTGTGAGTGATAAATTGTTTTCCACCCTGCAAGCCCTCTCTCACAGATGGGATGTGGCAAGCCTCTCATTGTTCTATCACTAGTTCCATGGAAAGTGCTCAGATGAAATACATTCCTTAGTTCCACCAGTTCTAACCTTCATGGCTAGGACCTGCCATATTGTAGCAAACCCCCCTGGTTCCCTCCATATTCCATTGGTGAGAAGTAAGTTCCCCTCAAGTAGCTTCATCCGATGGACCACTACTCTGTGGAAAAGACTCCCAAGAGGATGTTTTCCCAATCACTACAATCCTAACCTGTTCTAGTATAGAGTTAACCATTATCTTCCCCACCTATGTTCATAAACTGTGCCATTTACTCTGTAACTCTCTACCTCAAGTGGCTCCCGAGCCTTGTACACAGTGAACCTCACTTTAAAAAAAATAAACACTAACCTCATGAATTCCAAAGTTGCCAATTAGTCATTTAGACTCAAATCATGAATGAATGATGCTCATATGATTGAAATATCGATAATTGCTGATCTTCAATGAAACATCAAATGTTTAATGGTTAAAGAAAGGATTCAGTTTGAAATTTCCTGAATGCTATCCAAGTCAAGACACTTAAAGTGGACTAGAAGGTACAACATCCAAAACATGTTAATAGCAAAGATGAGCACTATATTCTAATTTTTTTTGTAATTCAGCAGTAATTTTTTTAAATTATATAAGTATATGCTAAGTCCAGATGTAATATTTTATTCATTTTCATGCTTTTTTTATTTTTTATTACATATAATTAACTTAAACGCTTCCTCAGAAAAATCTGAAATTCCACTATATTTTTTAAAACAAAGTTAATGTGCCTATTTATTCATCCTGTTTAGGATTGAGTTTCTGGTTCCTTCTAAAGTTTTCCTATTCCCTTCTACTCCCTGTGACATTATCACCTTGCTTGGGGATGGACGGATTTTATAAAAAGTGAATCTCAGTTAATATTAATTTGCAGATTGTACAGAATTGTTACATACTGATCACATTTTGTATTTTGATTTTTTTTTTTTTTTATATATTGGCAATTTATATAAGATTTACCACTTGGAAAATTGGGTATTGAAGTTTATGCTCTAATGTCTGCATAACACTGAATTACCTCCCTTACTTTTTTTTTTTTTAACTAGCCCCATTAAGCCCTCAATTAGAATTTTTTTAAATAAAAAAACTAAAAAAGTCATGCAAGCAAACGAAAATTTATCGTTTCCTAAAATAAGAGAGAGAGATAGAGGAACTTAATGATACTTAACTTATCCCTCATGTCTTCAAAATCAATGAAAGGAAAAATAATCGTTCTTTTTTTTTTTTGTGGTTATTTTTTTTTCAGAGTTTTTTTTTATTTTTATTTTACAAATTTTACAAATATTAAATTATATTTCAGATTTTACATACGGAAAAAATAGTTGAAATAAATTATATTGTGTTTCAAATGCTATTTTCGGTTTTATTTCGTATTTCTTTTCAAATACAAGGGAGGGCTCGGATTATGAGGCTAGTTTAAAAAAGAAAAAAGTTATAAATGTAAGGGAGGTAATATCATGCAGAAATCGTTTGTAGCAGGAAACATTTTATTTTTAAAACAATACATTCATTTAATCTTTTTATTTTAATTCCTGTTTTGCAAAAACTTCAAAGTATGAAGCCAATTAAAAAAAAGAAAACTGTCATCCTTTACTTTTAATTAAAATTACAACAAAAAAAAAAACTTTCTTTAAAGATAATTTCAAGACACTATTGATGTTGGATCTTTGTTGAAAATTTGAAGGTCATCTGTTATTTCCAACTTATTTTCGTGATAGTCAAAAAAAAAAAAAAAAAAAAAAGTTAAAATAAAAACATTTTAAAGCTAAAAAAAGTATTGTTTGCATAAAATACGAACAATGTTAATTTCATTATTACCCCCCCGCCCCACGAGTAGGGTTGCCAACTCTGTGACTGATGTCAAAGGACAAAGTAAAAATATTATTATTATAACAATTTTTTAACTTGTAGATACATATATGACTGAAAATGGCATTTTTATAAATATTTTTATTTTACCTTCCAAATTCAAAAAGGACAGATGTTTAAGGACAGTTTATAAAAAAAAAAAAACTTTTTCCAATAAAAGACGATTGGCAACCCTACCCGGGACCCCCAATAAATTTTCATTTATCCCTCCTTAAGCGTTTCTTCGTGAACTTTTATTTTTTTATAAATCTTCAACTATTTTGCAAAAATGTATTAATAAAACATATAATGCCTAATCGTAATTTTTAATCAACTTTTTCTGCAATTAATAATTGAAAAACCGTATGCAAACTTATTGAATTATTAATTTTTTCAATTCAGATGTAAGTGCATACACAGCAGAGGAAAAAAAGTTCACTTTTAAATTATATGGCAAATTCAAATCTTAAAATTAAACATTATCACGCACTGTCATTAATTATATTATTCATACCTGCAACAGAAGCTGAATACGAAAAAAAATGAATGGGTTTCAATCTCTTCTTGTAGTAAAGTTGTAAGCGTAAAACGTTCTTGAACGCCATCTCGTCATTTTCGTTATTTAAACATAAAAAATACACGATATTTGTAATAAATAAACATTCAGAAATTACGACAAAGTAAATTAATACATCACTGGTGAAAATGTTGTTTTCCTAATAGTAGTAGAAAAAAAAAACTCTTATCATAAAAAACAGACATACACGGTGGATTCCAACATGTGTTTCCGGTTTTTTTTTTTTTTTTTTTTTTTTGTATTTTTTTTTTGTTTGTTGACATATCTCATCAAATCTCGTTTCTATCTATATGATTTTAGAGAACAATCGAAAATTTTATTTTACATATAAATTTACAGCTTGTATATAATTATACTGCACATTTAATAAGCAAATATAAATAAATGAGTTTCTTTAATTTATCGTCAATACGAGATTTTGCACAAATTTGATGTTACTGCTGATGAATTCGTCTTCGTCTGTTTGCTTACAATCGGTGTTGGCAGGAGAATTTACACAGTAACTATCTTTATGACAGCGAGTGTTTTTAAGCATGAAAACTGAAGATGTGGGTAAAGTTTGAAGAAGTACTGCTGGCAAATGCACTATGGTAGGTTTCAAGAGAATTCATCAATTTCTTTTTACGTGAACTTTGCTTTGTTTTCCGTCAACCTAAATTCCTTCAAATGTCTATTTCGTGTGCTAAGAAACCAAAGATATGTTTGTTCCTGTTGTTACGACACTGGACCAGTTTTTATAAAAATGTAATTCTTCAAAAGAAAACTCTGTAACTTCTTCTTGTTTAATAATTTAAATATATCATTTTAGCAATAGAATTAAATTTAGTTTTTCTTACACGTGATACATCGGGAGAAAAAAAAAACTATTGCTTTCGTAGTGTCGTTACTTCGTCATTGTTTAGTTAGTGTTTTTGTTGGTAACATGAAGTAACAAAAATAAAGTACTAATAGTTTTATTTTTAATCCATATGCTAATCTCTTATTTGTTTGTTTACTGTCATCATTTGCTTTCAACTCAGAATCTTTGTTTTGATGTTAATCTTTAAACTGATTGTGAAGACTGGGAAATGGTTTTTATTTTTAAGAATTTCCATTCTTAGTTTTTTACTTTTTAACTAAAAAATAAAAATATGAAATAATGATTATGGCAATAATTAGCTTTTTATACGGTCTGTAATTTTAGACAAAAAAAAAGTGTTACATTTTTAAATATTACTTCATTTTTAGGTTTAAAAAAGTAAAAAACCTTTAAAAGTTTTTTTTTCCTCAAGCTATGAATTTTTTTTCTATTAAAAAAGCCCCCAACTCTGTCAGTGTCATCTATTTACTAAGTAAATTTTACTTTGATTGTTTTGCTTTTGATCTTTCAATTAACAAGTTTAAACTTCGAAATTTAACATTGTTTTTGTTGTCATGCTTTCTTTTCTGATTTAAAAAATAATTAATAGAAATTATTCAGGTTATTGACGACATTAGTTTTTTTTCCTTGTGAGAAGAAAAATACCAATCCAGTTATTTCGTATATTGAAAATATTGAAAGATAAATAATTAATTTTCTTGCTTTTTTTTTTTTTTTTTTGTATTTTTGTACATAAATTTTATTTTACCATTTTCCTTTTTTGGTTTAAAAAGATGACACTTTAGAGACCACTCGCCAAATTACGTACTTAGTTTGTTTTTGTTTTTTTTCTGTGTAAAACACAAACTCACAAAAAGGTCAAGAATTTTTTAAGTTATTTTAAAAAATACTTTCTTTTTTTTTAATTCTTTCATTAATGTCATCACCTATGATGTGATGGTCAGAAAATATACCGAACGAATGACTTGATAAATGTATTTTAAAAAAATTCAAAATACAATAACTGTGTAACATAACAACAGTAACATTATTATTAAATTTGTTTCATGTTTTGAAAACTAAAATTATAATAAGTAATAATATTCACATTAGAATTTGTTAACTGTCAAACAAAATGTTTGCATTTATTATCACCACTAAAATGAAAACAGAATAACGCCCCCCTGACACGTCCCAATGACAGGATCCAAAACGATGAAGCAACTACAGATTACTTTTTTATTTTCATTGTTTTGTTTTTATTTTAAAAACTCTCCCTCTATTTTCTTGTCAACGGTTCTTCCGCCACACTCTTAAATCCAGGGTGTGTAAATATTTTATATACCGTGACACCTTTCATGTCCCAGGCCATTCCTATATTTCTTGGCTGTCCGAAAAGAAAAGCAGCTTCTTTTCCTTAAAACAGGATAAGCTAGTGCTAAACTAAAAAAATTCTTGAACGTACAAATCATTTTTAAGCACACACACACACAAAGTTCTGTTAAAAAATATTTCCACATTATTTTTTTGTATGAATCAATTAAAAATTACGCTTTCTTTATTCATTAAGGTGGGTAAACTTTAAAAAAAAGTATTATCAATTACTTACTACTAACTGTTTAGTTTTTAATACTTAAAAAAAACTAAATTGATTTGTTTAAAAATAAAATTATTTTAAATTTTTATTTGTAAAAAAAAAAAAAAAAATAATAATTATGTGCCAAATTACGTAATCGTCGTGGTGTTTGAACAAAAATAAAATTGATAAAAAAATTAACAAATTATTACGCATCTCTGGAACACTAACACAGGACAAAAAAAGTAAATAAATCTCCTCGCCCCAATAAATGACCAAAAATAGAGGCTGTTTTTACAAATGCAGGCAACTAATCTAAATTACATATATATTTGGATTGTTGAGAAAACTTATGTTGCAAATTTAACAACAGCAAGAACAAAATTTTAAAAAAAATAAAGTTCATGAAATTCTGAAATTTGCTGGGAGTTGTTGGTCTTCTTAGTGCAAAAATTAATGAAAGTCAAAGTGTTTTTTACTGACTCAGGAAATCACTAATGCATCAACGGTTTTACAATTATGTTTTTAACATTAATGATAAATTAAACTTTAAGCGTACGTTGAGAATTTGTATCGTTGATAAACAAGTACTTCGATTTGCTCCTTGTTTTTGATTAGCTTGATCAGGTGTTCAATTTTTTTTATTTATTTTTTTTATATAAATAAACATTAAAAAACAAGCAGATCGGGAACTTTTGATAATTTGTGAGGTAAGCAAAAAAAAAGTTTATTAAAAAGTATATCTGTAAAGCTTGGAGGGTATTTTTATTTTTTTAAACTTTAAGATAAGTTTTAAGACTTAAAGCCACCGCCTCAAGTAGGAAAATACAAGTTAAGTGCAAATTTAAAAATAAAATCATTACTAAGTAAAAGTTAGTATTAGTAACTTAGTATTGATTCGATTCTCACTGTTTTAAGATGATTTATTTTTTTTCAGTATACCAATTATTTACTTCTCTTAAATACTTCTTTTTTTTTGGGGGGGGGGTTAAATTTAGCGCTCCAAACGATTTAACAAGGCATTCCCATCTTAGGAATGTATGAAAAGAAGAGAAAATCACTCCAGAAGTTTAACGTGTGCGAGAGCTTTTGCTGTGAGCTTATTGGTCTTTCTCGTATCACTCCATAAACTGACATCCTTGTATTTTTATTTATTTTTTTATTTTTTATTTTTATTTTTTTTCCTGGAGACTAAATTTCTATTTTTATTTACTAATTTACAGAAAGAAGATTGTAAAATAAAAATATACATATTGTTTGGACACTTTTCATTTTTCTGGCATAATAAGTTATTACATTTTTTAATTTTTAACTAGGCACATGACTTTTCAAATTCAAATGCTCAGAAGATGTCTTTTAGACTTTGTGTCATGCCCTCTCAGGACCTAGACGTTCATGGCTCTCCACAATTTCCTGTCCTTTGTAGCTCTTACTTAAACTGTCTTTTTATTTCTCTTAAACCCTGTTCTGCCGTCCATTTACTCGAGCTCATCAAGTAGTATGTTACACGTTGTTTTCCTCTCTGCCTCTTGCCCTCAATCTGTCCTGTATCAGATTTTCCAAGCCCTCCTTCCTCAGAAATTTCGACTGTCTCTTCTTGATCTTTATAAGTTTCCTTTTTGTTTACATTTTCTCTAAAACCACATTGTTGCTCAAATATTCAGTCCATGATATCCTCAGCATCCTTCTGTAGAACCACATTTCTGTTTCTTCATTTTTGAGCAGAATGCCCAGTATTTGCTGCCATACAGGAGGACAGATATCACATAACAGTACTCTTTTCTTTGTTTCTAACAATTTTTTTCTGTCTCTGCTTAACTTTTGGAATGCATCTTATGCTATCCTAATGCACTTTCCAATTTCAGTGTTGCACATTCCATCCTCCGTTAAAACACTTCCCAGATAATTTAAATTTTTGTACTTGTTTGATTTTGGTATCTCTAATTTGTAATTTGCATTTTGGTCTCATCCTTTTGCTGACAACCATACATTCTCTCTTCTTGCAGCTGATGTTTAGTCCTTTCTTCTTGCTTTCCTTCACTACCTTTTCTAGGATCTTTTGTATTTTTTTTCTGTCTATTATCAACACTGTCAGATAAGATTGTGGCGGCCAATAATGAATCCTAGTAGGACATCTAATTCTCTCAATTGCCTTGCTATATAATAGGTTGAATAAAGTCCTGTGAGAAGTTGCATCCTTATCTTACACCTCTTTCTATTTTTGTATATCTGTTGAACTCCTTTTCTATGCGTATGCAGATGAGTCTAAAAATAAAAAGGGGGGAATCTAAGGGAGATAAATCTGTGTTTAACATGCAAAAAATCAATTGGAACGCTAAATTTAACATAAGCATACTTATTATCAATAGCTTGAATGTTGTGTGTGCACGTGTCTGTGTATTTAATTCATCCTAACCTGTATGGGTCATATATAAGAACAGAGGTGGGTATTTTAATTTCTTTTGTGCATTTATAGTTTTTTTTTTTTTTTTTTTTTTTTTATATGATGCTAGCATACAGGGTATTATATAAATTCCACACACACACACATAACTTTATCTGTTTACTAGCAGCATCGCCCGGCGTTACCCGTGCTTGATTCAAAAATCGTAAGACTCGTACAGCAATCGCTATCACTTGACTTAAAATATTTTTGCCCTTTCTTGCCTTTAAAGGAGTGCCCTTTGCCGTGCTGATGTTGCTACATGCCTTACTTCTTGCCTATCTCACACTGCAAATTTTTTCTAAGCTCAATACTAAACATTAAATCTGCTACGAAAAAAGAACTAAACAAAATGAACACAAAATGATCAGCTTTAAAAAAGGACTTGTAACTGGAAAAACTGAATGAAAAAAGAATGTTAAATACTTTTTCAAACCCAACCCAGTTTCCTGAAATATTGAGACTGGTCATACTACTTGGGCAGGGTTGTTGTTGCATTTGTTAAACAGGTACTTTGGAAACCATACATTGATCGGATTTTATGTTCAAATAGAAAGAGCTCAAAAGTGTTTAACAACACGAAGTCAACTGAACAGAGTACAAAATGAGGTGAAAAGCTTAGGTGTACTGGGTCGCGTAGTGCAGGCGAGACATTCAACTTAAAACGCCCAAAATCTCTATCACCTGTGAGTTAAACGTTTTTTTTTACAAAGTTTGAGTCCCAAATAAAAAAATCTGGCTCCGGCATGAGACAATGACGTAAATTGAAAAATCGGATTTGGGATGCGGCCTGACAGAAAGAACAAAGTTTAAAGAAGTGGGAAATGGACTGCTGAGGGCATGGTCAACACGGAGGTTTGTATCGATTTTTGACTCACGATGGGATCACACGGCATTCTATGCAAGGCACCTCTAACTGGGCCGTGTAGGAATTTCTGGTTGAATTGTAAAAACTCCCAAAATTTTAGAATATAATCCACCCAAATACCGGAGTACCAGCCGCTTTACCAATTTTTTGAAAGCCTGAGTTCAAATTGAAAATCTCTCTCCGTTACAAATTGACGCTGTAAATGTCGGAATTTGAATCGACATTTGATGTTAATTTTTTGCTGCACGAAGGGGTCTCGCACGCATTTTTGAAAGGGCCCATAATCTGGTCGGGGTCATTCATTTCTGTACGTATGGTAGAGGGATGTGAGGAGAGACAATTGATGCTTGTAACTATACATTAGTTGGCAATGAGTTCTATGCTTCACAGTAATGCGGTAAAGGGGAGCAAGTTCTTATCCCAAAGATGCATTTGTATCCATCCGGTGCCAATGTACCCTTCACTTTCAGAAGATCCCCATTCCCATTCGAACCCTGTTTTGCTATGGCAATTAATAAGGCCAAATGACAAACACTGACTGTCACTGGTGTACACTTAGAGGAGCAGTGCTTCTCATACGGCCAATTTTACGCAGACTGCTCTCGTGTCGGCAGGCGCAATGATGTGTTCCTTTATTCACCCTCACAAAAAGCCCGTCCTCAGCAAACTCCATTCCATTTTTCCTTTCCACTGTCTGATTTCTGTGAGGAAATGTTTGGAGTCTGGACTGGAAGCCTCCAACAGAGCTTTCAACGTAGCAGGTAGCTCATGAAAAGGTGGCAACTGTACCATAACGTCTGAACAACACAAACCTACAGACTCTCCAGACCATTTTTTTTTTTTTTTTTTTTTTTGGCATTGCAATGCCCACAGACAACTGACATGGTTCCTATTTGGAGGTCTTTGTGACCGAAAAGCCTCAAAACTGGCTCACAGTTGAACGCCAGCTTAAACCAAAACTACTTTGGTGGGCTACAGAGCCCTCGCTGTGGATGGCGGCGCTGGTTAACAGTCTGCAACCTTTCAAGCCTTTCAGTAGGTCGTTCTACAGCTCTAGCAGCGGAAGTTGAAATTGCATCACGTTGCCGCCTTGTGTGCATTTGCGCAGAACTTTCCGACGCCCTTGCAGCAGAAGTTGCAGCAGCGTCGGCTGCATAGCATGTGGTTTTCTCAGCCATGGATTCCTGGGTCCATCGAATGGATATCGCCGAAGCTTTTGCTGCATTACGTGCGGTTTTCTCAGCCGTGGTCTCCTGGGACCGTCAAATTCAGCTGCATTGTGAGTAGCTTTTAGATGCGGGCTCTATCGAGACCGCAAAAGCGCTTGTGATGAAGCCCCTTTTTTGTTGTCTTGCAAGCGTTTAGGTAGTTTCCTCTTACTTTTCAATAAATATGTGTAAACTGATTTGAATTACAAACGGTAGTTATGCTCACCAAGCGTTTCATGTGACAAAACATACTGCCTCCGTTGAAATTGACTGGAAAGCCTCAAAGAGGCCTCTACCTCGGTTTTCTCTTCCCGCTTACTCTTTGCCGCAGAGGCATTTTTAGAATGCCTGCTAAGGTTTCTTCACCATGGTATTTTGGCAAGCTTAGCAAAGCTGCTGGGTGGGTCATCGCCACGGCACTCAGAAGAGTGCAAAGCAGAGGTTTATGTAGATGCCAGCCGCTTCTCCCCCAAGGAGGTGCACTCGCTGGATTCCTGCTCCCGTTTCCCCTTAGCCGGTGAGGCTTTTTTAGAATGCATGCTAAGGTTGCGTCGCCTAGGTGTTTTTGCAGCCTTTGTAGTGCTGCCAGGTTGTTCATCGCCATGGCACGCAGAAGAGTGCAAAGCAGAGTTTGAAGTAGACACTATATGATCATACCGGAGTTATGTGCTCCTCCACAGTCGCCTGTTCTGCATGTGTAACATTAACGGTATTAGGAGCCTTCAGTTGCTGACGTGCGGATGTTCATCGTGTAGGAGCCATTTGAAGGGTTGTAGAAATGCTGTGTAAGAATGCGAATAGAATTTGATGCCGAAGCTGAAGTGGTGCAACGTCGTTGTATACGGAAACTAAGAATGCAGTGGAGCAGTATGGAAAAAGCTTCTCCTAGCTATGGACCATGCTTTCTGGCAGCAAGAAAACGTCGCTGTAGGAAGAGGTTACACAAACAAAGCGGTGAAGGTTAAAAAGTAAAACACTGAGGTGTACCTGGCGGCGTAGTAAAAGAAGAGAAGTAACTTGCGACAGCGGTTAACTGTCAAATAGCGAAACTGAATTACGAAAAGGTAGAAATAGTTATGGAAGGCTAAGATGGACTGGGCTGCGCAGTCAAGGCAGCACTCTGAGATAAAATGGGTAATGCAAACGTTGAAGCAAATAGGTAACTTGCGGTAGCAGGAAGCTCTCAATTAACCCAAGGACAGATGCATTAATGGCAATCATATCAGGACGTGAGTGCGGATGCAGCCGCGCTGGATATATTTAAAGGGAGTGTGACTTGTCATTGATTGGTGTAGCCTGCACAATGGCCATGACTTAGACCAATGAATGAGCTCACGCAAAATGGAAGATGCTAGCGTGCATTCACGCACATGATTTGGCAAGCGCAAGGCTTGGCCATAAACAGGGCCAAACTGCCTGCTGCATATGCATCTTGGCACTAACGTACATGATGCCAGCGATGAGAATGCAAGGAGCTGCAATGAAGCGTTTGCTCGTTTGGTTTGTGCGACAATGAAAAGCCACTAACCGTTTGCCGGCATTAGCTTTGAAATGGATTGGGAGGAAGCCCTGCTGTTTTAGTGCAAAAACTCCTCGTCAGGTCTGGGATGCGGCCGGGGCTAGGGGAAAAGGTTTAAAGAATTGGAAAATGGACTGCTGAGGACGGAACCATTTTCACTTAGCATGTATGCAGGTTTTTTTTTCAGTAAAGACGTGAATAAAAGAAAGTGCTTATTTTGATAAGATGTGACGATTAAAGCAAAAGTGTTGACAGTCGAATATGTCATTTGTGGCTCAGCCAGACCTGCTAGCAGGGATAAAAAAGCCGAATTTCAATGGCCCTGCACCCATTCCAGAATTTGAGGTCAAATGTTTTCTTCTACTCCACTGCACACACTGACCTGCTTCTTCCCGCGCATTGCGTGACCTTAAAATACTCTGCATTTAGGAAATACCCAACCAGGAAAATATTTTTAAGGGTTGACCGATTGTCAATTTGCACTCTGTGGGTTGCTTAGAGTTGAAACTTCACATGTTGACTCAAATTGGCCTCCTCATAAATGCAGTCGGTTTTCACTAAAAACCAACATGTGGTACAGGCGCAACCTGAGTGTATCTGGTTTGGGGTTTTATAGATTTTCCGCGCTGTTTAGGGATCTGTGGTCATGAAACTTCTGGACAACACTAATGGTAGACTCTAAAAGGGTGTCAAATTTGTTTGAAATGCGATCATTCCTTCTGTAAGCTGATTTTTTTGATTATCGATTTTTTTTCAGAACCTGTGTCCAAACTCGAAAATCGGGCTCAGTCATGTCCTTACGGCAGCCATTTGCAAACTTGTGGTGAAAACCGCATCGAAATCGGGTGAGAAATGCGGCCTGGGCGAGGTAACAATGCCCACGACAGACATGAGAAATATAGATAGTAGATAGATATCTCTGTGTGTGTGTGTGTATGTATGTATGTGTATATATATATATATATATATATACACACGCATATACAGTTTTAAAAACTAGGAATTTATTGAATTTAATTTTATTAGTCTCTAAGGCCCTTTCAACCAACATCTCATCAAGAGACAATCGTTGGATTATTAATTAACAAAAAGAACAGTAACGAAAATGAAGAGCAAAAAAAAAGGGGGCGGGAAACACGCTAAAATAACAAACCAGTATATATACTTGTAACGAGGGGAGGGGAAATAATGTGTAAATAAATTAGCGAGGGGCAGTTAAAATATCCCCCAACAGATTAAGGGACTTCACAAATTCTTTCTGCTGGCAGAGAGAAGACCGATTCCAAAATCTTCAAATTATTGTTGGAACCAGCCATATGGATGATTTTAAACCACTCTTTTGTATACAACTTGGCACAGGCTATATTCTCAACTGAGTGTTGAGCAATAGCTGATTCGATATTAATGGGGGGAAGATAACACATTTTATCTATCTTACCAAGTCGTATTTTGGAAGGTACATGCTGGTTGATTCTAGTTTCCAAATGCAAGGTTGTACGCCCCACATAACCAGCAGCACACTGGCAATTAAACTCATATAGTAAATTACTCAATTTGATGTAGGGCAATTCATCCTTGCGAAACGACAGAAACGCAGACTTAGTTCAAAAAATGCAATGTAAAGCAGCAGATGGAAAACAACCAGAAACCGACTTGCTAACATTCTTAATTAAGTTTTGGCTCTTATCCCTAATCCAGGGAATCTTCAAATACGCCGGACATTTAGAAGGCGCCTGGACTTTAGGGGAATGAAATTCCTTAGTCTTTTTAATAATAATATAATTAATAAGGGCCTCCGGATAGCCATTACTGAGGAAAATCTCCCTAATGTTCTCAAATTCATGGTCCAATCTAGTAGAACAAATTGTGAACACCAAGGTTTTAACAAGATTGATTTTCCTTGATGTAGGTGCAAACTGTATATAAATTTTGTACCTCTAAACATTTGTGTGTGTGTGTGTATATATATATATATATATATATATATATATATATATATATATATATATATATATATATATATATATATACATACATATATACATACTTGTGTTGTAACCAAGTAATAATTACACATACCAAGAACTAGATCTTCTCTTTCTCCTATGTTGGCCGTCAATATATGGTCATCGTAAATGTCATTTATGGTTACCAAATGTTAACATCATGTGAAAATTCCATAAAAAAATATATAGCTTTTTTTAAACAGCTTTGCTATGAATTAGTAAGTATTAATTAAATTTTCTGAATTTGATTATTACAAGTAATGATATAGAATTTAACTAAACTGTACTGGTATACTATTTAATTTAAATTTCCCTTAATTATACTAATGTTATCCTTTGTATTTTTTATTTATCTATATAGCAACAGCTGGATGAAATTTTTTATAATAGTATTTTCCATTTTTGATAGTACACTTCTGATCAATAAGAGTAGTAAATAACTTTGTGGGTGTTGTTTATTGTCCCCCATTCATTATTTGTAGTTTGTAAGATATATTCTGATATCCATGTTTTGACTGGTAGGGTCAGTGCAAGGGTCCCATGCCCCCGCCCCTTGAATCAGCAATACAGGGTGGGAGGCAGTCTCCTACATCTCAGCTTTCATAAGGTGCTATTCATATGCAATACAGGTGAACAATTCAATTGGAAAAATTGAAAATAAATACAATGTATCTTTACAAATTAGAGACATGTCATAGATCATTACGTCTTAAATAAATCAACAATATTTTGCAGCAATTTAAGATTTTTTTTTTTTTTTTTTTTTTTGTTAATAAGTTAAATAATTTAACACATTATAGATAATTAAAAAAAATAGTACTAGTTATGCTTAGTTTAATTTGTAACGTATATAAATGTAGGTAGATAAATGCCCAATCCCGATTGCACCCCAGTTGGGAGGTTCAGGGGTAGTATGTGCCTGCCCTGTTGACTGGCATGAAATATGTACAAAATGTAGAAATAAATTCTGCAGTTTTTAAACAATCATGCATTCCAAATAATTATTTTAGTTTCATCCTTCAATACAATGTTCGATATTGTTTCAGGAACTACCACTTTTGTTGCAAGGTGTGAACGTTTTTTACTGAGTATTTTGTCTCGCAAACAATATTTGAACTTGCATAAGTCTGGGCAAAAATAACAAACACAAAATATGGATTTTAAAATGAACAACAATACATGTAATTATATAAATGTGTATACAGTTTTGAAAATAAAGAAAAAGACATTAAAAAATTAGCTATTAAGAATGTACTTGTGTGTGAGTGAGAGAATTCAGTCAACCTAGAAATGAACATGTACCAAGGGGGACATTCTCTATCTTTGTGATGCTACATCTTGAAGCAAGAGGAATAAAAGAAAGACGAAGGAAATGTTTGTCTTTTTATAGACTTCAACAGCGCCAACTACTGGGCATTTACCAAAGTCATGTGCAGAAACCCACAATATTAAGAAAAAATATAAACAAATATAAGAATTTAGTTCTATAATTCTTTTGGCCTTCATTAATCTACTACTACCATTCAACTAGTTGTCACTAATCATAGTGGTTATTGGTATAGAAGGTGGAATTTGTGTGAAAATTCTGGCTAATGCTATAGCATTTACTTTCACACAAATACCCTTGGAAAAGAATGAATCCAACTCTTCCCTTCTTAGTGTAGAGTTAATAACAGACCAAACTGGGCTCTTTAGCCTTGTAAGGTGACCAGACTAGGAGAAAGATAACTCTGAATTCAAAACCAGATTATCAATACTGTTGCTGTAGATGCAGTACATGGTGCCCCCTACAACCCTAATGAGTTAAGCAACTTGAGATGTTACAAAGCTTGGTTTGGCACAAGGCCACAACTATGGCGGCACTCGATGAGGATTGGCCTAACTATTCAGCATTAATGCTCAACCAGACTAATTCACTAACCATTAACATCAAGGTTAAAATCAGCAAAATTATGTAACATCAAGCATGGTCAGTTTTTTGATGGCTGACCATTTGGGAATACCAGGTGCTATCAGCTTGGATGTGTGGGTGGTTTAATGGATAATGGCTTGGAATTGTTAATTGAAGAGCCAAGTTCCAATTTCGGTTAGGTTCATTTTATTCCCTTACACACAAATATCTTTGGGAAAGGTATGAATCCACCTCTTCTCCCCTAGCTATGGGTTAACTATTAAAACTTGTATCACAAACCATTATTATCTTAAAAAAACAAATACATACAAAATATTTAAATTTCAGCATTAAATAGCCCTTAGAGGTTGATATGTATCTAAACAACCAACCAATACATCAAGGTGCCCTTTACTTTACCCTTTAATTTGTCCGATACAAGGCCACAACTATTGAATACCAAACTCAGTAGTAATGAGAATAGCTTTCTAACTGTTACTCCTACATCAATGCATCTGTTAACATTCAAATAGTTGGTTAATAAAAATCAAATTTATCCTAAGCCTAGTTTAAACAATGTATCAAGTTATGATGAGAACCTATTTTCTTCAACATATTGGGGGATTAGCTATTAAAATAATTTTACAAATATCAAAACACTAAATGCTGAAAAAAGTAACACCACCTATTTATATCTGCAGAAACTGCAACAAAAGACACCAGTGTATGGAACAAGTTTTCAACTCTAAAACACCATTTTCCCCTCAATGTCACCACCATTGCCTATGCATATTTTTTTTTTTTTTTTATTTATTTTTTTTTTTTTTGCCATTAACAAACCAGAACCTGCATTGCTATCTTTTTTAACAATTACAAAAACAAACACTTTGTACAAACTGAGCTGACCCACTTTTTCACATACATTGCTGTCATCACTGCTGCAAAGCATTAACTGCCACCTAACTGTGCTTACATTTACTGTTTAGCATCCACAAACATTCAACAAGCATCAGGGAATGTCTGAGTGCAGTTTCTCTGCAGGGTGGAATTCATATTCACACATGCTTTCATGTCAGATTTCACTTTGCCTATCTGTAACAAAGCAAAAAGAAAAATTATGGGTTATTGGTGGGAATATTCAACCTTACTGCCCTACCACCATCATTCACCTCTGACACTGGGGGACAGCATAATAAAATAACAGCATTATTTCATAGATTAGGTTGTATGAAATGTTGGCAAATATAGACCCTTGCAAGCTTCATAGTTTTAAAACATAACGATTAGAATTGTAATAAAACCTAGACATATGAAAATGAATTTATACATTTTCTTTGTTTTTTTTTTTTTTTGAGATGAGGTATTGTAGCTATTTACACTGTTTGGACTGTTGCCTTCATCTTTATTGCTATACTCATGACATTTCAGTCATTGTAGGCCCTGTCCTTCATCAGGTGATATTTGTTGGAATTTAGAACCAAACACTTTATTTAGTCCACTAGGGCAGATTGTTCTAATTTTGCATGCCATGGCCCAGTGTTGGCTGACTGATCCAAAAGACTTAAACCAAAGAGTGAGTTCAATACCTGACCAGAGCAGAGGGAACAAGAACTTGGAGAGTTGAGTTATCAAGAGGAATTAACTAAAAATTGAAATATCCAAATCCATGTTGAATTAGGACTAAATAATCCCAATAAATATCACCTGAAGAAGCCTGGAGTGTACAAAAACCAAAATTTCATGAATATGTCAATGTAGATAAGGACAACAGTCCAAACCATGTAAATAGGGTAAATATTTTCTTTGTCCTTGAGAATTTACAACAAAAATAAACACTGTTTATTTACACTATTTATATTGTTTATTTGAATGGTTGACAAAACATCAGTTTATTGCAATTAATTCAAACTTTATAAAATGGTAAATAAGAATTTACTTATTGGTTCACATATTTTAATAATTTAGTAAATGTTTATTATAATTGTTTTTTTGTTTTTTTTTTTTTTATAAAAATATTATTTTATTTTCTGGTTATAAAAATGTGTGTTGATAATTATACGTTCCAGAATAATCATTTAAAAATGTTATTGTTGTTATGTTTCTTTTTTAGGTTCATTTTATTCAGGCGTTTTTTAACTAAATTTATTAAAATATGGTTAAAAACGCCTGATAATTATGCACCAACCCAATATTAGTTTTTAGAATGTTATGAAAATAAAATTATTGCAAATAAGCAATTTAAATAAATAGTGTTTGGTATTTTTGTTGTAAATTTCAAGAACAAAAAAAAATGTATAAATTCACTTTTATATGTTTAGGTTTTATTACAATTCTAATAATTGTGTTTTAAAACAAACATTGCCAAGGAGTGAAGGTAGTTATATTAATAACTGTGTAAGGGGAAAAACTATCCTTTTGGCACTTTTTTTTGTGCACGAAGGTTCAAGTTTACTGAAATGTTTATTCTTTTATGTTCTGCATCCCTGTAGGACATAGGGTGATCTTGGTTCTTGGCAACTTTCTATCCTTTGTATCTCTTATCAATGTTTATATTATTTACTATCCTTCTCTATAATGGATAAAGGATTGGAATGAGAAATCAAAGCCAAACTTGTTCCAATCCCAATAGGTTGAAAATACCCTTAGGAAAGGTATGAATCCATTTCTTCTCCACTTAACTATGATTTAAATAGTAGGACTTGTCTCTGAAAAATTATTTAAAAAAAATAAAATAACCTGCCAAAAGTTAAACTAAAAAAAAAAAAAAAAAAAATCTATCAATGATATCTGTATGACTCTCCCTGTCCTGCTATCTATTTATGTAAACCTGTTAGGTAGATTACTTGTTTTTTTTCCTTATCCTCAATGTCTTGTGAGTGTCAAATTCTCCAAGCCCTCTTTCTTCACTATGTGTCCAAGAATTTTCAACTGTCTTTTTCTGATTCTAATTATTTAAAGGCCCTTTTTGTTTCCATTTTCTGTAAAACCTCCTCATTGTTCACATGTTCTGTCCATGGGAATAGAATTCTCAGCATCCTTCTGTAAATGCTGAAATTTTATTGTTTAATATTTAATCCTAAAACTGGCTTATGGCCACATTGCTTTGTAACATTGGTTCCCATACAATCACTGAAGTTAAGCAACATCGAGGCTGGTCAGTACCAAGATGGGATGACCACTTAGAAATACCAGGTTCTATAAGCTTTGATGTTTAGTGGATAATGGCTCAAAATTGTTAATCAGGGAGCCGAGTTCCAATTTTACTTGTGATCCTTATGTTTATTTATGCGCACATATCCTTGGGGAAAGATCTGAATCTACCTCTTCTCCTCACAACTATTGGTTAATTAGTATGACTTGTATCACTAAACCCTTATCTCAAAAAAATATTCTTATAATCTAAAAATATTTTCTGGTTTTAAATAATCTACAATGGGTTGATGAGCCATAGAAAACAAATCAAACAATCATAATCCTAAAACTATCCAGAAACTCTGAAATTTTAATAAACTTAAAATCATGTTCACAATTTATATAAAAAGTAAAATAAGATAAAAGGACTAATGTATTAAGATTAATGCTTTTCCTATTTAAATATTTTACAAAAACAGTTGTATTGTTTTTTTTGTTTTTGTGGCAGGTGTATGTTAAATGTTAACATATTTGGTTAGCAATTCGGTTATTTTAAATACGTGTTCAAAGCATTCACCAAATTTTCTGCATAGGATAGTTATTTGAAAATATTTATCTATTTTACTTTGAATATTTTTAATTATTTAGTTTCCAGATTTTCAAAATAGAATTTTTTTTCAGTCATTCAATGGGTTGGGGGATACAAAACAAAAGCTAATAACTTGGGAATGTGTCATTCCATTCTCTTAACTACAGAGTTTAACCAAAGTCATTACTATGTGCATTGACCCAGTTTGTTGAAACTGTTGGGAAGTTTAGTACAAACTTCTTTTTATGGAGATTTTTTTTTTTTTTTTTTTTTTTTGTTTTGTTTTGTTTTCCTTAAATCATTTCACCCTCACAGAAAAAAGCTAAACTTTTAATAAAAAACACTAAACAAGTTTCTCTTTATTTATATTGCATACATAAACATTGTCATTCAATATCTTTCTAAAAATAAATATTGGCTAAGGATTAAAATGAAAATATTACATGAATACATTAACAGTGTTATTCAGCATTGCCTACAATCAAAATAATCCCAATAATATACAGATCCGTGAACAACATTCATTACAATTTAATTTTGGTGCTCTTTTGAAATAATGCATGGGCAACACCAGTTAACCCTGCTAGTAAATTAATAAATGTCATTAAGAAGTCAGTTTATGTGCCCCTGATGTCTATTATTATTTTTACTAAAAATTTAGATTTGATTTTACAGTGACCAGAAAAATATAAAGTTTTAAAAAAAAATTATAACTTTGGTTACTGACTTGGAAATTTTGGATGTTTTGTACATTTAAACATAAATCTAAAGAACTAAGCTTACAGGCACTATGTAAGTGTCCTGTATAGTATTATGCTTACTTATATAGTAAACTTGCATGGTAAGCTGCCTCTCTAAAAGCTTAAGTTTTGTAATTTTCAAAAGCTGACACTCTAAAATCATACTGTAAGTTCACATTCATAACAATAGAAAATTTGTTGGCTATAACTTTAGTTGTCATTGAGTTATGATGTGATGACAGACAAAAAAAGACTTGTAAGCTACATTTTTTTATATTCTTGTTTTAAGCAATAAAAAAATATTCATGACCTAACTGGACTAATCAGTCTGAACACGTGAATTTAGGTCAGGGTACTAAATATGTCATACTTTGTCTAAAATGTCAAAAGTCCAATTTAAATAATTTGTGTACAAATAAAATAAATAATGGTGCTATTGTAAAGTATCAGTATCAGTATATGACTATTTTCATTGTACGAATTTTACTTTTAATCATAGTTGTTTATTATTTCCACTCAGAAGCAACAGCAGCATGAAGCATTTTCTATCATACTAATACTTTCACACTCCTCCCTGATCTTTTGAACCGGAGTAGAGGTTTATTCCTTGTTTCCTGTTTTGGACTGTGATTCCAGTTCCTTCTGAAGTCTTTATTTTCTTTAACTCTGAGTAGCTCCTTCTACTTTAGTGGCATTATCACCTTGCTTGGGGTGAATTGATTGTGTGTTTATGTGTGTATTAAATTGGGCACTAAGGTCAACACCTAGCTGTGACAGTCCACACAATCTTTAGGCCATGTGTATTGTGTTTTGGCTCGACTATTTTGATATATGCGGGTCAGTGGTGTATTATGGGTAATAAGGTCTGTTGTATTGTTCTAACGGTTATGGGTAGGTGGTAATGTTTGCGTTTCAAATTTTGCTAAAGGCTATTGAGTAGGAATAATTGTGGACTCTAATCTCTTTGCTTCTAACGAATGCAAGCGTGTCATCAAAGAAGCAAAGTTACTGTTTGCTGATAGAATGAAACAATATATAGCATCTCACAAGTTCGGTTTTAGAGATTATTTGCAACAACAGCACATCTTCAATCCCTCCTCTCTTCAATCAGTTTGAAGTCCTGACATCTACAGCAGAGAAGGTTGAATGCTTTGCTCGGATATTCTCTACCAGCTCAGCACTCTACTTATTTGGAGTACCCACACCTGATTTTCCCCAATAGGACAGAGGTTCTACTGAGTTATATATGCATAACCCAGACACTGGTCTCAGACAAACATCATTTCTAAATTAGACTCCCATAAAGTAAATGGTGGTGACGGAACCCCAGTCATCGTCCTAAAGAAATGTGCTTCCAAGCTGGCTCCAGTCCTCTGCAAACTCTACAACTATTTCCTCACTACCTCCTGCTTTCCATCTTGCTGGAAGTCCTTCTCTGTAGTTCCTGTTTTTAAGAACTCTAGAGTGCCTTCTAACTATCGCCCTATTAATCTCCTACTGCTTTTCAGCAAAGTATTCAATGCTTTAATCAATGCTGAAGCGGTTAAGCACCTTATCTCTCACAACCTAAACAATATGGCTTCCATTTTGTCAGATCTACCGCTGATTTGCTAATGACCATTACTGAATATGTATATCAAGCTCTTGATAATAACATCAAAGCTCGAGCTGTGGCTCTAGATATCTCTAAGTTGTTTGACAGGGTTTGGCACACTGGTTTTCTACGTAAGCTCTAGAGCTATAGTATTACTGGATGATTGTTAGATTTAATCAAATCATTCCTATCAAATTGTGAAATGAAGGTCATTTGAATGGACTCACTTCCAGATCCTTTTACACAAATGCAGGTGTCCCCCCCCCAGGCTCTATCCTGAATCCTATGCTGTTTCTGATCTTCAATGATCTTCCTGATATCATCAGTTCTCAAGCAGGCATTTATGCAGATAACATTTAATCCTGTCTCAATAGAAAATTCATCAGAGCTAACAAAGTTAACCTGGCTGCTGCTCTTGAAAAAGACCTCTAATCTGTGGTTAACTGGGGCAGGAAATGGCTCATAAGTTTTGATGAAACTGTTCTCATTTACCCACCATAGAGAATCTTTCCTGTCTGCCATCAGCATGTCTGATGCTCAACTCATGGTGAGCAAAACACTGCAGATTCTTGGCCTCACATTTTAAACTGACTTGAAATGGAACAACTCCATCAAATCAATAGCTGCATCTACTGCAAGGAAAGTTGTGCCACTGTGTTTTGCCAGAAGGTTTTTCTTGTCAGTCTATCTTGCACATTTATAAATCTATCATTCATCTGTGCATTGAATACTGTTGCCATATCTGGTCTGCTCTCACCCTTTTACTGTTGAATTAGTTAAATGTAATCACCACTTCTATTTCAACAGTTTCTTTTCTCACACAACTCTCCTGTGGAACTCCTTTCCATTTCCTTGCTTCCCTGATAACTACAATCTTCAAAAATTTAAATACAATGTCAATCACCATCTTCAATCTTCTTGAACCCCGTTCAGCTATTATCCTTTCCTTCTTTCCCACCTATACCCAGTCTTTCTTCTTGCCTTCATTATCTGTAACCCCCTGCATAACAGTGGCATTCTTCCTTTGCTTGATTTTTTTTTTTTAATATTTTTTTAATTTTTAAAAATTGCAGTTATTTTTAACTTTTTAGTTTTGTTAATACAACTCGTATGGCCTGACAATTGCTTTCAATCTTGAAACACTTTTGCTACTAGGTACTTGGCCTTAGTGTATCCACTTTTATATTTATGCTATCTCTGACCTTGAGCACTTTTTATCCATAAAGATGACATACCTTAAAACTATATCTTTATCATTATAAAGTTTATATTTTTAATATTAAACAAAGTTATCAAACTGAAATATTTACAATATAAGTCTTTAGTATTTCATTTATGAGATGAGTAATTGTATACTTTTTCTATTATTTCAAACTATTATTCTCATCTTGGTTGATATAGATGTTATTATAGACACATTTCAACCAAGTATCCTTTTGCCATCATCAAGTGTCCATTGTTCATTTGATATGAGATATCTATTGATTAATGTTTTATTATGATGCTAGTTATTGCACTGGTTCATCAAAAACAAATAGTAACTGGAATCTTTACTTTTTATGTGCCATGTCCTTTCAGGATGTAGGTGATCATGGTTCTCCACCTCCCTCTATCCCTTGCAGCTCTCAACAAGTTCCTTCCCTCTGCTTCCTCCCCCCCCCCAGTCCACATTCTGTCATCCACTTAAGCCTGTCGGGTATGTCATGCATTGTTTTTCCTTCTCTTTCTTTCCCTCTATTTGACTGGTGAGTATCAGATTTTCCAGGTCCTCCTTCCTCATTATGTCTCTCAAAAACTTCAGCTGCTTCTTCCTGATGTTAAGTATAAGCCTCCTCTTTGTTTGCAACCTCTCATCATTGCTCACAAGATCGGTGCATGATATCCTTAGCATCCTTCTGTAGAACCACATCTCTGTCACCTCGAGTCTTCATCTTTTGAGGAAATCGTCCAACATTCGTTGCCGTAAAGGACAGATGTCACATGACAGCTTGGTATTCTTTTCTTTGTTAACAAAGAAATTCTCCTGTCTCACAATACTCTGCCCAGTTTTTGGAATGTGTCCTGGGCCATCCCAATATGTCTACAGATCTCGGTGTCACGCTTACCATCCTCTGTCAAAATGCTTCCCAGATATTTAATCTTCTGTGTCTGCCTAAATTGCATTTTGGGCTCATCCTCTTACTGATGACCATGAATTCTGTCTTCTTGTAATTTATGCTTAGACCCTTCTTCTCTCACTCTCCATCACTATCTTCTGTAGGAGATTTTGTAATTTCTTTTCCGTGTCTGCTATCAGTACTGCGTCATTTGTCTCTTATGCTGTTATGATTGTGGTCATCAGTGCTAAATCCTAGTAGGGTTTCCAATTCTCTCAGAATTGCCTTGCTGTATAGCTTGAACAGGTCAGGTGAGAAGACGCATCATTGCCTTATGCCACTTTCTATCTTTGTATATTCACTGAACTCGTTTCTTATGCACATGCATGCTGTTTGCTGCCAATATAGGTTCTTGATTCTTCTCGTATCTTTCTCAACTATATCAATGTTGCTGAGCAGTTCCACACAGGGATAAAATAACAATCAATAGATATCCTGCATCAATCAAACAAAATTACAATTATATAAATTAAAGTTATCTCCCTTAAATAAACATAGCTTAACAGTAAATTTTTAAAGTAATTATAATGGGGCACATTCATACATGTTTATAATTAAAATGGGTCATGTTTCATGTGCATTTTCAATTTTTTTTTTATTTTTGTAAATGCCCATAAAACTTTCTCTGTTATAATTATAAATATGTATGAACATGCCCCATTATAGTTACTTTAAAAATTAACTATTAAGGTATTATGTTCATAGATCCCATAACTGGAAGACATCTCACTGTGATATCTATATATATCTAATATCTATATATATATATCTAATATCTATATATATATATCTAATATCTATATATATATATCTTATATATATATATATATAATGGACTCCTTTGTCAATTTCAACAGATGAGGATCTGACAACCTCATTCAGGTTTTTATGTTTGTGTCATATGTGACACTTAAGTTTCATGAGTGACTTACATAAAAGTTCACATATTATGTAACAGCTAAGTTCTTGGGACCTAGCAACAGGAACATTTGCTGACACTTTTCACCATTGTGTTTCATCTCTTAGCCAGTCAATACAACTGATTTCAAAATTTCTGATACCACTTTGGCACAAATATCTCCAGTTATTTCTATCCAGGGCAACTTGCTTCAAGTTAGTATGAGGCACATTGACAACTGAGAGGTTACTCTTTAGCTTGTCTTTATACCTGAGCCACAGCAGTCCAACATTTGTTCACTATCATGTTGGCTTTACATGAGGATCTTAGTTATTCTGTCATCACTCATCCTTGCAACATGACCAACCCAGTAAAGTGGATCTTTTAGGTTTTCTTCTTGATTTATTATTATAATGCTCTGTAGTTTACATTGAGCTCTTTCTGGATTAATATACTCCTTGGAATTATCCCTACCCACCACAAATTGGTTATATATATATATATATATATATATATATATATATATATAGTGACCCAAAAAAACAAACTTTTTAACAATCCAATAAAACCAAGAGTGATGGAAGAAAAATATTTTATTCATAGTAATTGAAACCTTAAAACATGCCATTCAAGAAACAATGATGGAATTTTCATTTTTTTAAAATTACATCCTGTAGATGGCATACTCCTGTACGAATGCATTCTTGAAATCTGCTGTTGAGATTCCTCATTGACTGCTGCAACATCTCAGCTGGGATACTGTGAATTTCATCTTAAATTCTAAATGGCGAAATGTTTAATTGCTCAAGGTCACTGTCTCACAATGTTGCCACTTGCTCATGTCTGGCAATACACACTTCAAAAATTCCCATTTTTTGGGTCACCCTCTGTGTGTGTGTGTGTGTGTGTGTGTGTATGTATGTATGTGTGTGTGTGTATATATATATATATATATATATATATATAGGTACCTTTTTTTTTTTTTTCTTTTTTTTTTTTTTTTTTTTTTTTTTCAGAACTTTATATATTTTCCATCATTTTTACATAAGCTAACACTCTATGGGCCTGTAAATGATTTTTAAGGCCAGCTTCAATTTTACAACCTCTTACATATGTGGCAAACATAAAGTTTGTGTTACCTATGTTGGAAACTTTCCTATCCCTGTGTACAATCATATCATCCCAGAAGAATTATAAACTTTGTCACAAAACTCGTACAAGTAACCTGCAGTTCTTTCTGTTTGGGTTACATTCACAGGAGCTTGCACCTGACCTCACTGGTGTGATCTCACATGACTATAAACCAGCCACTGAAAGAGTGACTTTCCACAAATACTGCAAGTGTGTCTGTGTCATAAATAGCTCTGGGTCAGATTCTATTTCTCCTTCCTAATGGCATGTTTTTTGTTAGAATGCTCAATTCCCTTCTACTCAGAATTGTTGCAGTGTTCCCAAATCAAGCTTCTCCAGCCAGATCAATCTCCAGCAACAGTTTCCCAGTCTTAAACATTAACACCATGTCTTTTGTTTTCATGAAACACTTTTTGGGCTTATGAGCAGATCAATTACTTTGTACCAGCTCATCATAAAAGTCTATTGTGTTTGAACATAAAACTGTTGCTGCTGGGTGTTGGCATCCATATCCGCTAATCAGTGATATTGAGCACTTTAACCCATAAACATAGTATACTTTAAATCAATATTTTTATCATATATTATTGTTTTTAATTTTCCAGGGTGGGGAGTAAGAAAATTTTAAAATTGATTTATTATAAATCAACATATCATCTACTTAAATATGCAAATTTAAACTAAAATTAAATATTAAAATTGTCAGGAAAAAAGTGAATATTATAAATTTGATTTTTTTAAAACACTTATTCTATGATGGCTGTGTACTATTTCCATATATACTTTTAACTAATTTCTCCTTTCTACTCAAAATGTTTTCCTGTCTTACCAACTGTCAACAAAATAAATCCACAATCTATTTTCAGCTACGCTGAGTCCTTCTCACAAGGAACACTGCATTTCTATTGTTATATATATATATATATATATATATTTTTTCTATTGTGTTTTTTATATATATATATATATATATATATATATATATATATTCTATTGTTTTATATATATATATATATGTATATATATATATATATATTTTTTTTTTCTATTGTGTTTTATATATATATATATATTTTCTATTGTGTTTTATATATATATATATATTTTCTATTGTGTTTTATATATATATATATATATATATATATTTTCTATTGTGTTTTATATATATATATATATATATATATATTTTCTATTGTGTTTTATATATATATATATATATATATATATATATATATTTTCTATTGTGTTTTATATATATATATATATATATATTTTCTATTGTGTTTTATATATATATATATATATATATATATATATATATATTTTCTATTGTGTTTTATATATATATATATATTTTCTATTGTGTTTTATATATATATATATATATATTTTCTATTGTGTTTTATATATATATATATATATATTTTCTATTGTGTTTTATATATATATATATATTTTCTATTGTGTTTTATATATATATATATATATATATATTTTCTATTGTGTTTTATATATATATATATATTTTCTATTGTGTTTTATATATATATATATATATATATTTTCTATTGTGTTTTATATATATATATATATATTTTCTATTGTTTTATATATATATATTTTCTTTTGTGTTTTATATATATATATATTTTTATTTTCTATTCTGTTTTATATATATATATTTTTATTTTCTATTGTTTTATATATATATATTCTATTGTTTTATATATATTCTATTGTTTTATATATATATATTCTATTGTTTTATATATATATATATATATATTTTCTATTGTTTTATATATATATATATATATATAAGCAAATATAAATGGATATAAATTTTTTTTCTCCATTGTTTTAAATATATATATTGTTTTATATATATATATATATATATATATATATATATATATATATATTGTGTTCCACAGACAGACTATTTTGCTGTATCACAGCTCTTCAGTGTGTCTAGACATCCAATTGCTTCACGCCAGAATTGAAACCCGACTGATTTGACATCACGCAGAGATCCTACCCCTAGGCTATTGTAACACAACAGACGGAAATTGTAATGTTTTTTTCTGTATGAAATACACCAGCAGCCAGGAAAACTCTTCGTACTTGAAGAGTAATGTATTGATAGCAATAGGAGCCGCTATTTTTAAAACCCCCTCTCTGTACATTTGCACTATAATTTACTTTGTGCGTAATACTGAAATGAACATGACTGACAAAATATAGTAAATGATGAAATAAACTTGTGATCATAAGTCATTAGAAACAACTGAAAACATGTTTGGCTAGCTGAAGGAAGAGGTTAAAACTTGTACCTGATTATAATGCCAGTAAAATGATTCTTTTGTATTGTGATAGTCAAAAAGTACTGTTTGCCTATCAAATAATCTGAAATATATATGTAGGTTACTCCAAAGAAAAAAGATACCTAAGGTTTAAAATTAATTTTTAAAAATGAAAAATCTTTCTTTAAGATTTTATTTTAGTTTTAATTTCAAGATAATAGATTAAATCTAATATTTTCAATAAGCAAAATACTTGAAATCACTGATTTTAACCATATTTACAATTCTCTCAGCACAACATAATTCTCTTTACTAAAATACCTTTTAAAAATAAAATCTGTTTTCTTAAACTTTATTTGAGGAAGATTAGCTAATTTAAAGTTTGATCAATCTGATTTAAAAAATTACTTTTAGCCTCAAATATCATGGAAAAGCATTTTTAACATATGAATGGGTGTTTTTAT
>OZ010582.1:63088355-63254396 GCA_963932145.1 Acanthosepion lycidas | reverse complement strand
ATAAACATTATACATATATACATACACATACACACATACTACACAATATACATAAATATACATACATACATACACACCGAAACATCTACACATACATACATAAACATATACATACGTATACATTTCCATGGTATCAAGTACACTTCACATACATACACATATACTATATGTACCCACAAATATACACACAAATATGTGTACACTTGTATATTTACAATAAATTATATATATACACAGCAATACACAAAAATTAAACATATATACACACATGTGTGTATGTATGTACGTGTGTGTTGGTTTCCCTTCTCCCATTTTCCCCCCCCTTTTTTTTTTTTTTTTTTTTTTTTTTTTTTTCATGACAGACGGTGGAGATGTTCTCTGTCTTGTTCCCTTTTTTGTGTGTGTATATGTCTTGGTGCTTATGTATTAGAATCTGACTGCGTTTGTTTTACGCGTGAGTTTGGGACCCCATTTACACATCATGAGGATTAAAATGTATACATTGTAAAAAGACCGGATATTAAATATAGCTAAAGTAACTTCAATGAAAAAATAAATTGAATAACATATATATTTCTTCTTTTCTCCTCAGTAATTTTATAGTTGTAAAATTGATAGCGAATAAATGTTAAATTTTGGTTTTGTAATTAGCAGTTTTAAATTTTAATATTAAATTTTATCATATAATTTAGTAATTATTCGTTGGAATAAATTATTTTTTAATACTAAACATCTGAGTAGATATTATAACATGACTTCGTTATCGAGCTTTTTGAATTTTCCTGTAATTGTGTTCTGATTGGTCTACCTAGCCTCTGTAACAACGTTTTCCCCTTACGTAGAATATTAATTAATTTGAAACTTTTAAAACCATTTATTTTACATTCAACGTCATCACTTGATAAGACACCGAAGGTGTTGAAACAAAATGGCTATTTTTGTAGTGATTTTATAACATATTTATGTTATAAATTTTTTTTTTTCTTTAAAAATAAATAATTATATGTATATATATATAGATATACATATGTATATGTATATATATCTATCTGTATATGCATATATATGTATGGATGTGTATATATATGTATATATATAGATATACATATGTATATGTATATATATCTATCTATATATGCATATATATGTATGGATGTGTATATATATGTATATATATAGATATACATATGTATATGTATATATATCTATCTATACATGCATATATATGTATGGATGTGTATATATATGTATATATATAGATATACATATGTATATGTATATATATCTATCTATACATGCATATATATGTATGGATGTGTATATATATGTATATATATAGATATACATATGTATATGTATATATATCTATCTATACATGCATATATATGTATGGATGTGTATATATATGTATATATATAGATATACATATGTATATGTATATATATCTATCTATACATGCATATATATGTATGGAGGTGTATATATATGTATATATATAGATATACATATGTATATGTATATATATCTATCTATACATGCATATATATGTATGGATGTGTATATATATGTATATATATAGATATACATATGTATATGTATATATATCTATCTATATATTCATATATATGTATGGATGTGTATATATATGTATATATATAGATATACATATGTATATGTATATCTATCTATCTATATATGCATATATATGTATGGATGTGTATATATATGTATATATATAGATATACATATGTATATGTATATATATCTATCTATATATGCATATATATGTATGGATGTGTATATATATGTATATATATAGATATACATATGTATATGTATATATATCTATCTATATATGTATATATATGTATGGATGTGTATATATATGTATATATATAGATATGCATATGTATATGTATATATATCTATCTATATATGTATATATATGTATGGATGTGTATATATAAGTATATATATAGATATGCATATGCATATGTATTTATATATATCTATATATGTATATATATGTATGGATGTGTATATATATGTATATATATAGATATGCATATGTATATGTATTTATATATATCTATATATGTATATATGTGTATGGATGTGTATATATATGTATGGATGTGTATATATATGTATATATATAGATATGTATATGTATATATATGTGTATGGATGTGTATATATATGTATGGATGTGTATATATATATATATATGCATGTGTATATGTATGTATATGTACATATTTCTATATATATATATATATATATATATATGCATGTGTATATGTATGTATATGTACATATATCTATATATGTTTAGATATGTATATATGTATATATGCATGTGTATGTACATATATCTATCTATATATGTATATATATATATATGCATGTGTATGTACATATATCTATCTATATATGTATATATATATATATATATGCATTTGTATATGTATGTATATGTACATATATCTATCTATATATGTATATATATATATATGCATGTGTATATGTATGTATATGTACATATATCTATCTATATATGTATATATATATATATGCATGTGTATATGTATGTATATGTACATATATCTATCTATATACGTATATATATATATGCATGTGTATATGTATGTATATGTACATATATCTATCTATATATGTATATATATATATATATATATATATATATATATATGCATGTGTATATGTATGTATATGTACATATATCTACCTATATATGTGTATATATATATATATATATATATATGCATGTGTATATGTATGTATATGTACATATATCTATCTATATATGTATATATATATATATGTATATGTATATATCTATATATATGTATGTATATGTGTATATATATATATATATCTATATCTATGGATACTTGTATATATCTGTATGTATGTGCATATATCTATGTATACATATATTTATATATATATATATATATTTACATATATATATATATATATATATATATATATATATATATGTGTGTGTGTATATACATATATCTATCTATATATACACATATATATATACATAATTATTTGTGTACCCACTATGACCAATTATTTTCCCGATCCCAACACCTATCTGTGTGCTATCTAAATTCCTGAATGATATCATTACCCTATAACTACCCACCAGCTACATCATCATTATCCATCCATTCATAGATGTCCTTTTAGTATATAGTATGAAATATTTTCTCACCTCACTATATAAAAAACTCACTAGCAGAAACTCTTTCCACCTTAACTTTAAAAGTGTATATCCACTCAGATACAAAATAGCAGTGACAAAAAAACATTTTACGAAGATCACAATGGAACTCATCCTCTTGACTTCTCTACCTTAAAGAACTCAACAATGCAAAACAGATACTAGTTAATAGTGACTTCCCTAACCACGTTATAGGCCACCAAATTAGACTCTTCCTTATCAAGGTAAATAACAATGATAGTGAACACACTCAAAAATAACATACATGTTTTCTACCAAAACATATCAACTACAAACAAGATGAATCTTCACTTAGAAATATAAAGAAATACACTCTCCCATTTGACCCGAACAAAAAAATAAAAACAAATTAATCATCTACCACAAAAAATTTAAAAACGCTCCTTATACTCCAAAATAACAACATACCAGCAAAATCAAAAATACAACGAACAAACATTATCTATGAGTTCAAATACCCCTGAAGGAACTGTGTTCTCGATCAAACCAAATTCATAAATAATTACATCAAGCACAATACTATATGCCTATCGAGACGCCTTACATTACACCCATCCATCCACAGCTCTATTAGAACCCATTTAAACACACAAACTTACCAGACTCTATCTTAAATGTACTAGTAGAATGTACAAACATAATAATCTCATCCACTTGTAAAAAAAGATTAAAAGTAATGGAAGCCTTAATAATAAAAATGAAAAAGCCTACACTTAACAATATTAATGATGAACACTGCCACAATTTACTGTGTTCGGAAAATAAAACATCCCAATAACTCTAGAAACATACACACAATCAAAAAGCAAAAATAAAATTATCCTTGATAATGGCTAAAAGTATAGCTGAAAGTTCTCATAATTATAGAACACTTGAACAGTTTCTACACACTCTGTGTCCAGAAAAGATATATATATATATATATATATATATATACACACTGATATGAGAAATAATAATTAGGAAACGTTTATCCATCTAACATGTTTCACTTTTACTAAATCTTCCTTAGTGAATGAGACATGGTGATAAAGAAATTTCGGTAATTTTGCTTTTTGTGTCATTTTATTTTTATTGGTTCATCATGTTTCATGTACTTCTGTGGCTTGAAATCAGTTAATTTCTTTGACATTGAAATGTATGCGTCATGTCATATTGAATTCAGAACTCCACAAATTATGCTTACATTTGTTGAATGAGTTGGAATGCATGTGAGATATGATTAGCCAATGAGAACCAAACAAGTCAATGTATCTAGTTAAAGAATTTCTTTATTTTTTTCTAAAACATCTGATTAGTATCCATTTTTAGTTGTCATTCATTGCAGTGTAATTCTCTTTATTAAAAAATCTTCCAAAAAACTTTATTTAGCTGATTTAATGTATAACTAATATGATTTGAAACAGATATGATTTGCTTTAAGTTTAAAATATTGCAGAAATGCATTTTTTAACCTGATAGTAGTTGTGTTTTTGACTGATAGTAGCCATGTGGATGTGTTTGACAAAGTAATTGCAGAACTCACGTTGTTCAAAGGCGACATTATTCATAAAATATAATTGAAGAAAATGATGTGAGCACATTTTATATTTCATTTTTAAGCACCCAGTATTTTTTAAAATTTAGGAAAATCTTCTTCACAATCTCATGTTTATTGAAGTTTAGAAATTTTGGCTTTAAATCTATTATAGTCATTGATCTTATTTTCTGATAATGTTGTGTATAGTTTCTTGTAATTACAAAATAAGATCATGTGCAGTAATAAAAAAAATTCTAAATTATTTAAAAAATATTGATGTTTGATGATTTGTATTACACTTTTCCATTTATGATTAGTAAATATACTTTTCCCTTATTAATAATATCATCAAAACCACTGTAATTAATATAGAATTTAAAAATCTTTTAAATTTTTTAACTTAATAAATTTTTCTAATTAAAATTTGAAAAAATGAAAATAATGTTTGTAAAAATTCATTATTCATTGAAAAATTTTTTCTTTAGTCAATAGTGCCCTTAATATATCTTATTTATAAAAGCAATGAAAAGGTTTTCTAATTAAATAATGTCATAGTTTTGTTGCATTTTCTATTTCAAGATTCAGAGCACATCTTCGGTAAATGGTGTTTCTGTTTGACAAAAAAAATTGATGATTTAAATTCTCCAAGCAGTCCTGCTTTTAGCTAATATAAATATGAAGAGGCTGACATTTTAATTGTGTGAAATTTCATGAAATTAAGTGGGGGTAACAGATGTAAAAAAAAATATATTTTTACCAAGATTTTGTAAAAAATGAAAAATTCAAATGTAATTTCATTCATTTCTGAATAATTCCTAAAAATTCTGTTAAAATCTTACAATTATTCAATTATTTTATTTTTGCAAGTATTTACTGCAAAAAGATTCTAAATTTCCTATACTTTGGCTCACCTGCTGATGCAAAAAAAGAAGATTTTTAACCCAAATTTTGGACGTGCTAGAAAGTATTAAAAAAATTAACAAAATAATAAAAAATGCTTTGTTTTTTTTCTTTTAATAATAGCATAAACATTTTGATGATAAAACTTTGTTTTTATTAAGTTTGGGGCCTTTTTTATCAGGCTTTTTCAGTGAATTAGTAGAGATACCTATATATATATATATATATATATATATATATATATATATATATATATATATATATATATATATATATATATCCCTGCTTGAGGCAATTGGATGTCTAGCCACACTGATGAGCTGTGAAACAGTCTGTCTGTGGATGACAATATATACATGGTCCTGAAAAAATTATTTCAGTTGAGTTCTTCGGGGTGGGGGGAAGTGAATTTGTAAGCAGTGACTATTATTCCTGCTGATGCAAGACTCTTCCTTAAGATGAATCGAGTTCTCTGGTTACTGGCCTGTTTGTCTAAACATAAATACATCTAAATTTAGCTTCATCCCTGTCGTAGAGGTAAAATCACTGACTGATACCAGATCAGTCAGTTTTTGATCCCAGTTTGAGGCAATCAGATGTCTAGCCACACTGATGTGCTTTGAAACAGTAAAACAGTCTGTCTGTGGATGACTATATATATATATATATATATATATATATATATATATATATATATATATATATCTAAAACTTGTGTATTTTGTTATAACTATAAAAACTAAAGAACTTTAATTTCCATGATTGTGAAGCCATTGAGCTTGTAGTTTGCTGTAGTAAATTATCTTAAACTAATTTTGTTTGTTTTAAGAATGATCTTCTTATTTTTTTTGGCATTTATACAATTGCCAAAGTCTTTTTCCCATATTCAGTATATTTGAAAATGACAGACAAAAACATAAGCAAATCTAAAATTGTTTTTGTTTATTTGTTTTTTCTTTTCTTTTACAGCCCTCTGCTTTATTCTCTGGTTAACAGTTTTCTCCAGCAAGGACTTAGCTCCAAAAGTTGACATCTTTCAACAAAGACCACTTTTTGAATAAACCCGAAGGAATTTCAAGTATTCTAAATTTATTCTGATGTGCCAAGTTCTTTTTTTTTTTTTCATCCATATCATTTAATTTAAATGGATTTCTTTTTAGCTGAGAAAGATAATATTTTTTCATTTTTAAAGAAGGTGATTTTTATATTCCTGCATGTCATTTTATCATAAAGATCTGATTATAAAAAAAAAATAATTTATCTTTTTTTTTTTTTTTTTTTTTCTTTTTTTTAAAATAGAAGCATAAGTTTAAAAAAAAAAAAAAAGAAGAAATATGTGTATATTAGTTGAAAAGATAAAGAGAATCTTGGAAAATTGTTGCTAGTGAATTTTTAAGATTTTTTTACTTTTTCATTTAGGAAATACTGCCAAGCTCTGACAAAATAAGGTAAATCCAGTTTTCATGAAAACTGAGTTAGTCTTACAATAAGTGAAGCAAGGATTTTTCATGTCTAAGAATATTCCAGAAATTTAATACACCAAGCATTGTTACCCAGTCAACTGAAAAACTGAGACTACAACAGACGAAATGGCATGTCACATGCAGCAAATAATTAAAAAAAGCAAACAATAATCCGTATTTTAAAAGAACAGATACGTGGTCCATCACACAAGGTTTGCATGTATAAGTAATCTATATGGGTGTGTCTGTGTTGTGTGGGAATGACTTACATGTGCTTCTGCCATTTAATGTAGACACAAGCACCTACACACACACAATATGACCAAGCTTGAAATAAGACATTGTAATGATACCTTCTCTTCCCACTAACTCTTGTTTACAGTCATATCATGTTGAAACACCAGTTCTTGTTTGATTACTGATGTTAAGCTATGTTGACCCAGGTTAGTAACTAGATGGGTGACCACTTGGTAATACCAGGTGGTTTAACAGATAATGCCCTGGAATAAGAAATCAGAGAGCCAAGTTTGAATTTCGTTTGGGCTCATTACATTCACTTATGTGCAAATACCTTTGGGAAAAGTATGAATCCACATCTTCTCCCTCCCAACTATGGGTTAAATAGTATAGCTTGTTTCTGAAAATCAGTATCACCAAAAAAATAAAAAATTAAACTGCTCAAAGCACTATCTTCCCATGCATATGATATGCCCAAAACTGTCTCTGAAGCCGAGATACAAGCGTAATTATTTTCTGAAAATGCAGCTAAGTCCATGATTTCTCTGACAGAATCAAGTAAGCCCTATAAAATTGACATATCTTAAATAATCTCTCAGTGGCCATTATGAGCTTCGGTTACTCTCCTGGGTTATAGGTTATGATTGGTCATAAGGCACCTTGGCTTCTTTGGAGGTATTGAAAATATTGTTTTTTTTTTTTAAATTTTTCTCAATTTTAATTTTCTTCATCATACCTGATTTTTGTCAGAGCACAGCCGAAATTGTGCCTGAAGAGGCATTATTTTGACCAATTGCAGGCAATGTGGTCAGAAAATTGGGAACTGGTGGCACACGACATTAGATATACATATTTATTTTATCCAATTATGTGTGTACATTTTTAATAAAAAATTTTGTAAAACTACAACGATTTTTTCTCTTTTTTTTAGATTTTTCACATCAAAGTGAAGCCTTTTCTTTTTACTTTTACTCAAAATAATATGTTAATTCTATTTATCTGTAAGTCTGTGCAAGTTGTCAAGTGTATGCCTGGTTTTCAAGAATGTGGGTGAATGCTCATCCCCCTTTCAGTATTAACCCATAAGTCTCATTGTCATTAGCAAGCTTTTTGAGGTTATAATCAACAAGAAGATTGTTGATCACCTAAATAAGAACAACCTCTTGAGTGACAAACAGCACATTTATTTTTGAAATCATTTCATCCTCAGCAAGGTAATAAAGCCCCTAAGACACAACGAGGAATGGTTATTGAATGTGAAAGAATATTGGAAAAAGAAAAACTTTATTAAGCAGAGGGAATGATAAAAGAACAGTAATTAAGAAGGCAGAAGATGGCGATTAACATTGCATTTAAATTTTTGAAGATCAGACTTGACTGAAAAGCAAGAAATCAGAAGAAAGTTCCAAAGAGAAACTCTTAGCAAAAAGGTGTTGGGTGACTGAGGCGAGCTTGGTTCATGTGACTGGGGCTAGCCTTGATTATCTCTTTTAGGTCTATCTAATTCACATTGGAGTGGTTTCCTGTGGAACCCTCCCCTGGTCAGGCTAGACAAGCTTTGTATACCTAGTTAATGTAAGTGTTGTTCCCAGCCTGCTCCCAGTTACATCTTTGGTTATGAGATTCCCAACTTCCCCAGTTTGTTTTTGGTCTCTTTTCATCTCAATTGGGTCAGCTTTATTTATTCCCCATGTCCATATATATTTTCTTCTTTCCCTCTCCCTTAGCGAGAGAGCCTCTTGATTCTGTCGTAGGGCAGAATACCATGGCTTCTCATTTTTGTGGGTTGTATGGGTCCATCTAACACCAGTTATCTTTAATTTGTTTGTTTTGATATTTTATTTTTTTTGGGGGGGGGTTCATCCCCTCTCCTCTCATTTTATATCATGTATGAATTTTTATGGATAGTATTTTATAATCATGAAATGAAATTTTTATGTCATGAGGTGTGTTTTGTAGGTCCCCCTCTCCTGAGAGTATGCGGTATTATGGTATATGGAGGATTGATTGGTGATGGATGAGTTTTTGTGGTGAATGTGTCAATTGTAATGAATGAATGGCTGGTGAATTGGATTAGCTAGGTATAGGATAGTAAGTGACGACCACCCTCAACTCCATTCCTCCCTTTATGGCCTTGTGCCACAATTGTGTATTTTACGCAATAAATCTTGAGAAACTCTTAGCATAGAACTTACGATTACATCTAGCCATTTTAACTGTGAATGTTTATATGTTAAATCATTTACGTGGGGTCTAGTAAATGTTTACCAAATTTGAGGGCTGTACATGGCTGTGTGTAGCAAAGAAACAAAATCTTTTCAATTAAGAGTGCCCAACTGCTACATAACATCAATTGGGGCACCCAGTGAGGATTGAACTGAAAATTCAGTCGTAATTGATCTAGTGAGACAAGCTTTGCTAACCATAATCGTAAGGTCAAAGTACCCAATGATTTTCTAAGCATATCGTAGATGTGGCACAAGGCCGAAAGTATGGGGCACCCAGTGAGGAGTGAACTTTCTATTCAGTCATAATTGATCTTGCAAAACAAGATTGCTAACCATTACCTCATGTCAAAGTGCCTGAATTGATTTTCTAAGTATAGCTTAGATGTGGCAAAAGGCCGAAGGTATGGGGTATCCAGTGAGGATCGAACTCGCTACTCAGTTGTTACCGATCTAACGAGACAAGCTTGCTAAACATTACACCACGTTGAGGTGCCCTAAAAGTGTAGCTTAGATGTGTCACAAAGCCAAAAGTATGAGGCACCCATTGAGTATCGAACTAATTACTCAGCCGTAATTGATTTAGCAAGAGCTTGTTAACCATTACACCACGTAGAAGTGCCCAAATCATTTTCTAAGTGTGGCTTAGATGTGGTAAAAGGCCAAAAATATGGGGGAGTCAGTGCGGATCGAACTCGCTATTCACTCGTAATTGATCTAGCAAGACAAGCTTGCTAACCATTATCCTACATCGAAGTGCCTGAATTGATTTTCTAAGCATAGTTTAGACGTGGCAAAAGGCCAAATGTATGGGTCACCCAGTGACCATCGAAATTGCTATTCAGTTGTAATTGATCTCGCGAGACAAGCTTGCTAACCATTAGTCCAAGGTTGAAGTGCCCAATTATTTTCTATGGCACAAGACTGTAAGTGTGGAGCACTAATGAAGATCGAAGTTACTATTTAGTTGTAATTGATCTAGCGAGACAAACTTGATAACAGTTACACCACGTCGAAGTGCTTCAATCCTCATATATAGCAATGATTGCTGGTTCATTTCCTCACAGATGAAGAAGAGATTTGAGGTAACAGAAATGTGGCTCTTCAGAAGGATGCTGATATATCTATCTATGAACGGAACATAGACAACATGACCGTTTTAAGGAAAATGCAAATAAAAAGGATACATACTAAGAATCAGAAAAACGTAGTTGAAATTTTCAGGACATAGTGAGGAAAGATGGCTTGAAGAATTCGACACTCACAAGACATTGAAGACATGAGTGCAGAAAGAAACAGCAAGCAAGCTACCTAATGAGCTTATGTAAACGAATAACAGAATAGAGACTAGGAGAGATATTAAGGGGATAAAAATTGCTTAAATCTACAAAGGATAGGAAGTCGTAGAGAGTCATGATCATCCACGTCCTGAAGAGACAGAAGGAAACATCGAATAACATCCTCACAAGCTTGTGCAAATGGATGGCAGAACAGACTCTAGAGTGGGTACCAAGGTGACAAATATTGCTTAGAGCTACAAATAATAGGAAGGTGTGAAGAGCCATGAACGTTCAGGTCCTTGAAGGGTCAAAGGGAAACATCGAGTAACTTTTTATCGAGCTTGTGTAAATAAATGACTGAACAGAGACTAAGAGAGTAGGGAGATAAACATTACTTAAAACTATAAAGGATAGGAAGAAGTGGAGAGCTATCATCGTCCACGTTCACAAGGGATACGGCACATAATAGAAAATGAAGAATGATGTGATATGGCCATATCTATTTCCCCAAAGTAATTTATATAACTTTTTCTAATATTCTCTGTGAGACGAGAAATCAGCACTTTTATAGGAAGAGGCTATTTTGCCGGTTCCGGTAAAATAGTCAGACATGCTTTTAAGCTTATTTTACTGGTCTCGGTAAAATATACCACCAGGCTATTTTACCGGTAAATATTTTTTATTATTAGGAAGGTATTTTATCAGGACCGGCAAAATAGCCTATTCTATTTTTATAATATAAATGAAATGGCTCATTTCGGTTAGTAACGAAAGCAAACTATAATTTTATAGATTTTTTTAATTTTGCCTCGAGATGATACTAAAATTAGTTCCTCGTCAAGAGGTTATAACAGAAAGAGTATATTAAAAATAGTAGACCATTTAGTATGGAGAAAAACGTTATACCTTTTCACTAGACACGCACGCGTTAGGCATACGAAAAAAAAATGGGAGTATGCGGGGTATGAATCCCAAGAAGATAACTCTCTCTTTTAATTCAGGCCGGAGTCGGTATAGGACGCCAAAGTTAGCGCTTGAGCTGGAACTTTCGTTCAGGACAATGCTTGAAATTTTCTCAACACAAAATTATTCCATATAGAATAAACATTCCTATCTCACTTTGTTTCACTCTGTGGCTTGTCTATTTTCTCAACCAAGTCAACACTTTTATTTTTTGTTCGTCAATACACGACACCTTCTCAACTACAAACGATAACCCTAAAACCTAATAACAAATCGTCTTCTTTATGTGCTGTCTCCCTTCAGGACGTAGACGATCATAGCTCTCCACAATTTCCTGTGCTTTGTAGCTCTTAATAAATTTTGTCTTTTCGTTATTTCTTCTAAGCCGTGTCACGCCATCCACTCACTTAAGCCCATATAGTATGCTATGCGCTGTTTCCACTGTCCCTCTTTCCCTCAATCTGCCCTGTGAGTAGAAAATTTTCCAAACCCTCTTTCCTCATTATGTGCCTCAACTGTCTCTTCCTGATATTAAGCATGTTTCCTTTTTATTTTCATTTTCTCTAAAACCTCGTGGTTGCTCATATGTTCCCTTCCATGGTATCCTCAGCATCCTTCTGTAGAACCATATTTCTATTTCCCCAAGTTTCTTCCTCATTTTTGAGGATATTGTACAGCATTCACTGTCATACAGGAAGACAGCTATCACGTAACAGTTCAGTAGTCTTTTTTTTTGTTTCTGTCTTTTAATAAAAAAGCTTTTAGAATGCATCTCGTATTTTTATTAAATGTAAATAGCCATTTTTTCATTGGTTAAAAAATGTTAACCTTACTCTTCTTCTTTGTGCCATGTTCCGATAGGACATTGGCGATCATGGCTCTCCACAACTTCTTGTTTTGTTGTAGCTCTTAATAATTTCTGTTTTTTTTGCTACCTCTCCCAAACCCACTCTGCCACGAATTCTCTTAAGCTCCCCAGATAGTTTATGCGTTGTTTTCCTCTGTCTCTTTTGCCTTCAATCTGTCCCGTGGGTATCAAATTTTCCAAGCCCTCTTTCCTCATTAAGTGCCATAGAAATTTCAGCAGTTACTTCCTGATGTTAAGTACAAGTGTCCTTTTTGTTTCCATTGTCTCTAGAACTTCGGTGTTGCTCACGTGTTCGGTCCATGCTATCCTCAGCATCATTCTGTAGAACATTGAGCTGCATTTGTGGTTTCAAATTCGGATATTAATAATAGCCAACATTGTCTTCGTCACAAACCAAGTGTCCATTCACATTGCTCAGTGTATGAATACATTCAGCTCTTTTTTTTCGTGGTTTCAGATTCAGGTATTTATAATAGCCAGTATTAATAGTGCGTTGATAATGCAAATAAATGCAGTTGGAAATCAATTGATTCCAACTGCATTCGCTATTCTATTTGTGTCCTTGCAACCTTTTTGGTCGAGCAATGTTATTGAGACAGTTGTGTACCTTTTGAAAATAAATTACATCTGTCTATAATGAAAAGATGACAAACTGTTTTCACTATTTGATGCGGTAACAAATAAAACGTGCCCTTTTCATCATCATCATCATCGACATCATCATCATCATTCTCATGACCGGGTGTGGTCGTAGGGTCGCTGTTTGGTTGAGCATCTCCCTTCACATGTCTTGGTAGATATTCATTAATGCGTGAACTGTTTTATGGAAAGTAGACATAATCGAACCTCCGTTGTTTTTAGTTTAGGAAGCCCTTCGCTCAACGATGCCGTCCCGGAAAATACAACCAGTAGTTCAGTCCCATATGCAACCGGTTGCAAATCGCTCTAGTTACATGGAATTGCCCGCATAGTTTGGTGCCAGAAGCGATGAACTAAGGATTTTTTTACTGTGTCCTTTTGAACTGAGTAAAAGAAATAATTTTATTAGTATATTCCGTAAATGAAATCTCATTTGTTATTTATTGGGATTTTTTTAGAAAGGAAGATCACTGTTGGTATAAAAATTTCCCGGACCACCGCTCATCCGAAATGTAAGTATATTTCATATATTTCCCGGACCACCGCTCATCCGAAATGTAAGTATATTTCATATATTTCCCGGACCACCGCTCATCCGAAATGTAAGTATATTTCATATATTTCCCGGACCACCGCTCATCCGAAATGTAAGTATATTTCATATATTTCCCGGACCACCGCTCATCCGAAATGTAAGTATATTTCATATATTTCCCGGACCACCGCTCATCCGAAATGTAAGTATATTTCATATATTTCCCGGACCACCGCTTATCCGAAATGTAAGTATATATCATATATTTCCCGGACCACCGCTCATCCGAAATGTAAGTATATTTCATAGATATATAAGTTTGGCCCTAATAATTAATAAAAATCTACAGAGCGATCTCAGCGCCTTTTCTACATTTTCTGGTGTTTTGCTAGTTCGCCCTGAACGCTCTGAAGCAACACTCGACCGGCCTCGAAATGTTGAGAACTTGGAGTTTTAAACCTAACATATGTGCTGCTGCTTGTCATGTTTGACTGCACTTACTGAAAAATTTCTCTTTTGTTGCAACTGCTGCTGTTGTTGAAAATTCGGTGTCGTTTCTTTTTCTTTCTTTATTAGTGGTTAATAATCTCATTTATTTCTATGCTAGGCCTACTAAGGAGGTCCTCATAGCTTAGCATATTTATTTTAACCATTCCATCCCAAGCGAGGCGATAACACCACGGGGACGCAAGGGGTTACTGGAAGTGAAAGAGAATGAGAGGACTTTATTGAGGAGAAGTGAGGAAAAGGACAATAAAGGAACAGCGTTTTAGGAAGACAGAAGATAACGACTGGCGTTGAATTTAAATTTGTGGGTGACAGGGAAGCAAAAAATCGCAAAAGAGTTTCACAGGCGAGAAAAGAAACTATTAAAATAGAACTGGTGGTTGCATGTATCTAGTTCAACAGTAAAATAGTGAAACCTAGTTGCCAATCTAGTAGCATGTTTAGATTCATGCTGTCGAGGAACGAAGGAGGAAAGTTTATCAGAATAATCACCATGAAAATATTTGTAGAAAAGACAGAAGGAAGGAAAGTGACTGAAGTCGAGATGTTGGGTGTCCAGGAAGTAAATAACATATTTTCAATTTATTTTATTATCACGATGTGGGATATTTAATAACAAAAGCCATAGAAACATAAACAAAAGAAAAAGAAACTAAACGAAGTCTAGAAAGTGAAATAAATTAAAGTAATTTAAACAAACAATTATATGGACACAAAAGGGATCTTTTACAAAATTTTGATTTTAAAAATATTACTATTGTAAGAAGAATTATTGTTAATATATTTGTAGAAAAGACAGAAGGAAGCCATGTCACATTGGTGGTAAAGTGACTGGAGTCGAGATGCCAGGTCAGGACCGATTACTTTGTATTTCTGTCAAGAATCACGAGATATCATGGAGATATCATGGTAACAATATTCAATGCACGGACGAAAATTATTATAGATATATGATTTAATTCTTAATTTTCTTGTTATATTCTGTCTTGTTAACTCAAGCCTTGTGAGGGGAACTGGGTAGAAGGAACTATTTGGAAGCCGTCAATGGTTGTGCTCGCACGAAGTCACAAGTCATTGTGACCGAGGGTTTGAGTGTGCTGACCTTGTTCGGACTGTTGATCACTCTAGATAACGCGCACTCTCTCAGAAACTGTAGCGAAGGTCCGCTCAACATAGTTGATGTATAAACCACAGGTGGGCTGTATCGGCGTTGAAAAACACAAATGTGCCTGAGCAGGTGACTGAAACAGGGATTGGCTAGCCGCGCTAGCAGCGACCATATTCTGTCTTAAAAAAATAAAACCAAAGTAAAAAAAAGTGTTCTTTTTCGTTTTAATAAATAAAAATGATTAAAAATGGTTTTATTAGAAAACAAATCTAATTAAAAGGCCAATATTAAAAATGAGTTTGGAAGTTTAAAAAATTCAGAAATGCAAAAATAGTTTCCATTTAATTTTCGTTATGATCTTTTAAAACGATTTATAATCAACCTGACTTCTATTCAACTGTTTGTCACCTTCCAAGCAATAAACATGAAGCTATTATGATCTTTGCATATTTTTCAACTACAATTATTACAGTATTTAATTTACAGTTATGTGCTTGTAATTCACACAAATATGACTCAAACCAGAAACCTTTTGTAATGACTTGACAGAGATATTCAGAAATTTTACTTGACTAATCATTAAAATCTGACTTGCAACTTCATAAACATTAAGGAAAAAAAACATTTTGTCAGGTGTTCAAACACTCTGTAGTACTTAAGCAAGATTTAAATATATTTTACAATTATTTTCTTTTAGATAAAGTTGGGAAGACTATCAGAATAGTCCAGGACCTATACAGCTTGCATACGGACGGAAAATGAATTCAGTAAATATAAAAAAATATAAAGGGTTTAAAACAAGGAATGGTTTTCTCGTCGGAATTATTCAACATAGGCGATTCTGAGGGAATTAGAAATTCTACCAGGATTCATTATTGACAGCCACAATCTTAACAACATATGATATATAGAAACTATAAGAACTCCTACAGAAGGTAGTGAAGGAAAGCGAGAAGAAAGGACTAAACATTAATTGCAAGAAGACAGAATGCATAATTGTTAGCAAAAGGAAGAACGCAACATGCAAATTACAAAATGGAAATACCAAACTCAAACAAGTACAAAGATTTCAATAGCTGGGAAGTGTTCTAGCAGAGAATTGAAAGTTTTAAACTGAAATCTGAAAGGCATATTAGAATAGCGAAAATGCCTTCTAAAAGCTAAGCAAATTATTAAGAAACAGAGAAATTTTGTTGGAAACAAAGAAAGGGGCATTGAACTATTATGTAATATCAGTCCTCCAACAGGGCATTGAATACTGGACAATCTCCTCACAGATGAAGAAGAGACTTGAAGCAACAGAAATGTATTTATACAGAAGGATGCTGAGGATACCATGGACCGAACATGTGAGCAACAACGCGGTTTTAGACACAATGGTAACAAAAAAAAAACAGTTATATTTAACATCAGGAAGAAATTTGAAATTTCTAGGGCACATAACGAGGAAAGGGGGCCTGGAAAATTTGATACTCACAAGAGAGATTGATAGCAAAAGGGACAGAGAAAAACAAGGCATAACCTTATTTAAATGGATGACAGAAGAATGTTTAGGAAAAATAACAAGTCAAAATTTATTAAGAACTACAAAGAACAGGAAATTGAGCCATGATCGCCAACATCATGAAGAGACACGACACTTAGAAGATTTGTATTCCAGAACTTATCAGAGAAAACTGTTTCATTATTAATTTCTGACTTGTTTATCTGTATTCTTATTTTTGTTGCTTTTTATTACAACGCTCTAATGTCATTAAGAAGTACGAATCATAAAGCAAAGAATTTAATTATTAACGAGATGTGAAGTCGACTTCCATATTCTTCGGACAATGTCTAACATGGACAACGCCTTACCAATTCGGCTAGAGAGATGGCGGATAAAGAGGAATGGTAGCGTCAAATGCTTGCTTAGAACTATATAGGGCAAGAAGTTTTGGAGAGCCCTGATCGTGGACGTCTCGAAGAGGCACGGCACATGAAACATGTGGCAGTGAATGTTGGAAAATCTCCCCACGGATGAGGAGAAAACATGAGGTAACAGAAATGTGGCTTTACAGAAGGATATTGAGAATTCCATGGATGACGCCAGTAAGCAACGAGGAAGTCCCAAAGAAAATGGCAACGAAATGAACAATTACGCTCAGAATCAGAGCCAGCTGAAATTCGTTAGACACATAATGAAGAAGGAGGGCTTGGAAAACTTAACTCTTACGGGGCATATTGGGGGCAAAAGAGATATTGAAAGGCAGAGCGCCACCTACATGATGGGCTTGGGTGAATGAATGACGGAATGGGAGGCGGGAGACTTGGCAAAATGAGAAAAACTGCTCACAGCCACACGCGATAGAAAGTTGTGGAGAGCCATGTTCTGAAGATTTCATGGTATATTAAAAACTTTTTCATGTTCTCTAAGATCTTCACACCACAAAAATATTAGAATTTCATAAATTTACAATATATACAGAAAAAAGTAGTATTTTAAACAACATAGTATACGGAATATGGATAAAGTTCAAGTAACGTTTGAATAATTGTTCCTATATTTGTACTTAACAAGTGTTCACCAATGGCAGACTCGTGTGTCTGTGAATGTCCGGATGATGTTATTGATATATATATACGAATAGGGCTAGACATATGTTGAGCAATCCTCACCTCTAGCCGCGGGAATGGTTTTACCTACATAGCATCGCACTGACATTTAAAGCGATAAATATCTAAGTTTTGTTGTAGTGTAGGCAAAATGTCTTTACGGATATAGGGGAACGGACTTGGGCATCTCGAGGTGAGGTAATGGTTAGCAAGCTTGTCTCCTTACAACAGTTACGACTTAGTAGTGAGTTCGATTCTTATTGGGTATCCCCCCACACTGATTTTACCTTGTGCCACATCTAAGCTATACTTGGAAAACCACTATAGGGAACGCACTTCTAGAGAAGATGGTACGTACTACAAAAGAATTAAAACAGTGCCTTATAGACGTTGAGAACTGAGAACTTATCGCCGAAAAAATGACTACGTAATAAAATCCATGGTAGTTTAATATAAACAGGATACTTAAAAGGACCAAATGTTTTAATATAATCAAACTTAGTTTAATGCTACTCAGACCAAGACTTTCAGGGTAACCATTTGCAAGAAAAATGCCGGTGTTTGGCTTGAGCTCGGCATCCAATTTACATTCCGAGCGTATCAGTAGTGTACGGTGGGTAAGAGTTTTGATAAAGTTACTCTTCCTAGATTTTAGGGCAAAGGAATCCCAACTAAGATATTACCCTTTAAAAGTGAGTTTTCTGTATACGCTAGTGACGAAAAAAGTTTTCTCGACTAGAACGTCTATGAAAGACAACATATTATTATTTTCTCCTTCCATCGTAAATTCTAAGGAGGAGTGGAGATTGTTCAGATGTTGAAAAATCTATTCGCCTCTCTATGTAATATTTTAAAAGACGCAAAGGTATCAACGGCATAATGTACGTAACAGTATCGTTTGGGATCAAATATTATTATTTATTATTATCTAATATTTTTTCTCCTCTAACCTTACAAAAATATTAGACATAAGAGATCCCAGATAACTATTCATCAATACTCCATCAACCTGTCGATGCATAGAATTAGTGAAAGACAGACTTAGTAGCCAGCTTCATTAGCTCAACAAAAACATTTTCAGAAAGGAAGGAGGTTTTAAGCGGCCTCGATATAAGTAGTCGGCACAAATGCCAATAGTTTCATCTAGGGCTACATTGGTGAACAGACTAGAAATATCAATTGACACAAGATATTCAGTGTCAGCAGAACGATGTAATTTACGTATATATGACGCAAATTGAAAGGAGTCTGGAATACAGTGGTCTGAATAAAACTTCAGAAAAGGATCTAGAATTTCGACAAGCCATCTTGCCAACTCATACTGGGTAGAACCAACCATGGCCAAATTGGTTCTGAGTCTAGTATTTGATTTATGAATTTTAGGTAGACTACACATCCTAGGACAATGAGAACCTGCTTAGAAAGAAACGTTTTTTTTGTGAAATTCAAGAAACCTTTGAAACTTAGTTTCCGTTTTCAAGGCGTCATCAAAAGAGATATCGCCTAACGTCTGAAATTTGTTGGTGTCATCTAATAGAGTAGACATTTTGGCAACGTAGAATAATTAAGAATAACTACACATGAACCTTTATCATGTCTAGTGATATAAATATCTGTCCTGGATTTTAATAATTTGGCAGTATGATAATGGTTCTTCTGCTAGAAAAACTCATTAAAATTGATAGGCGAATGAATCTATGGGCCAAATCATTTAGGCGGACTTTAATGCAACCTAAATTCTCATTAGAAGTGGGCGAATGTTTTTTTTCAGTTGGGAATATAACATTTCAAATTCGCTGAAAGTTTCAAACTTATCAATATTCTTAGGGGGAGACAACCAGGCAGTGAGTGTGTGGCAGAAGGAAGACATTGCTGATTAAGTGAGAAATCGTATTTTTTTCTACTTCCCGACCCAACGTCTGTCTTGAAAAGTCTGTTTTGTTGACGGCAATCACGGCTTTAATATTAGTCAGTGAGATGAATCAGTGGAGCATAGCCAGCGCCGGTGTATTCGCATACAGCCGACCTTGGAAGTCATAGCTGGTACAGTGTCGTGCAGAATTGCATTACCACAATGGCAAGCTGAGGAATTTATCTCGCTGACCCGTATTCTGTATCAAAAGACAATTTATAAGAAATCAATCCCTATTGGCGAGGAAGTGTTGAAAAGCCGAACGTTATTATATGGTCGCAAGAGTAACAAACAAAAGCAGCAAAGAAAGCGTTGCCGGTGAGACGGAAAGAAAAGGAGGCAAAATATGCTAAAATAAAATGATCTTTATTGCCAGTATAATGAATCAAGGCGGAGTGTCTCTTTTGTGGGCAAGTAGGTCGGTTGGGGGATGGGAGAATTGTTTTTGTACATGCCTGACGTTGAATCTTGTTTAGAGTTGGCTGACTGAGACGTCAATGGTGAACGCTGTGAACTACCTGTGTACTACCTTCAATAGTAGTACCTTCACTTTTAAGCAGTTAGGGTCGATATACGACTCAGCGGTTTTTTTTGTCATGCTTTCGACTTAGTTGCAGCGTTCGTGATTGTCTCTGACGTTTGATTTTTATTTGATATTTTGGGGAGGGTTTTTTTAGCCGGGTGCGATGTTCGGTGCTCTTGAGCAGAAAGCGACTTTTTATTTTAAATTTAAAATTTTTCTTTCGTAGTGTTAACATCCGGTCGAGATGTTTTGGCGTGGAGTGAATCAGAAAGAGGTCTAATTTGAAGCAGAGTATAACAACATGCTATGTTCTCTAAATCAAGCATGTGGGATCGATCACTAAGCCTTCTTTGAATAACACCACTATAAACAGTAGGATGGCTCTGTGGGTGTTGAAGAAACAGAAATGTGCATAGGCAGGCGTCTACAACAGCGATTTAACTAGTCAATCTAGCAGACAGGCATACTCGGAAACGAGCGCTCACCCATATGGTACCCGAGAGTTTCAAGTATTTTGAAAGTAAGATCTCCCAGATCTCTTGCAGATAAATTGATGCTCGAATCAGAAAATAAAAACAACAGGTATTTTAGAGAGACTGTAAAAGATCGCTTAGCCAGCACAGCATATGCGTGTCAGCAAAGTTGAAACTGTGTTAGACGCAGTTGTCTTTCCTTCATTTCTGTTGTGGATTTAGGGATGAAATGAATGACAAACGCAGGAATGAAATATAGCAAATAAATGTATTGCCGTAATAATACAATTGGTAATACGGTTAGTAGATCCAGAAATGCGGTTAGTAGCAATAATAATATATATACAGTCTGGGAAATTCAGTATCGAAGTATGACTTCTTTCTGAGTCTACGTGCTCGCAACTGTGACTCCTACAAAGCGGTTACCTCACACTCTCACTCTTCACTCTATGTATCACTGTCACTCCCGGGCATTCACCGGCAGCAGTACAAGTACACACTGGGTGAGTCCACTTGTATACAAAGGGGTGGACCCTTAACAATTTCTCTTTGGATGCGAATTGTTGACCTAGCCTTGAAATCGCAGTAAAAAAAAAAAAATGAAAAAGCTCCATATTTCGCTTCTTCGTTCTCATACTCAGAATCCGATGGAAGGATCACATCACCGCCCTTGGAGACTTGGCTCCACCGGTATCAAATCTGTGATCCACGGTATGCTATTCTCATGGAGGAGCACCGCATATCATAACGTTTGATTTATGTAGAGTTGGCATATGGTAAAAAGTCATAGAGGTCAATGAAAAACAAAACAAAAAAATGCTACTATACTATTTTCCTGTGTATAATGCGACTTGAGTATAATACGACCCTGTATTTCTGAAGCTAAAAACAGGAAATAAATTACATCCGTGAGTATAGTGACCTCGACAAAAAAACAAAAAAAGAACAAAAAAAAAAAAAAAAAAACGCGATACCTAAGGATTATAATGATTTTTGTAAAATGAAAAATCTTTCTTGAAGCTTTTATTTTAGTTTTAATTTCAGTTAATAGATTAAATTTAATATTCCTAATAAGCAAAATACTTTGCTGTATTTCAAAAACTAATATACATTGATTGGAAGTATTTTTATTGCTAAAATGTCTGATTAGCGCCCTTTTTCGTCTTTCATCTCAATGTGATTTTCTTTATTAAAAAATCTTCCAAAAATAAAATATACTTTTCTGAAACTTCATTTGAGGAATATTAACTGATTTAAAGTATAATTAATCTGATTTGAAACAAATATTATTTACTTTTTAAACAGACAGTAGCTGTGTTTTTAACCGACAGTAGCCGTGTTAACGTGTTTGACAAGGTGATGACAGAGCTAATGTTGTTCTACCGTGACTTTATTTGTAAAAGGTAATTGAAGAAAATGAGCGCCTTTTTATTTAAATTTTAAGTACTCAATAATCTTAAAAAATTAGGAAAATATTCTCCGTAATCTAATGTTTTATTGAATTTCAGAAATTTTTGCTTAAAGTCACCGTTCTTATTAGGTTGGTGCAAAAATAATGACGTAATAATGTCGTTTTTTGACGTTAAAAATACGTCAAAAACGACATTATTACGTCATTATTTTTGCACCAACCTAATATTTTCTGATAAAAAAAAAAAAGCAACAACAAAAACAGCACATTTATGCACTAATAAAAAAAAGTTCAAAATTATTTTTAAAATATTGGTTTTTGATGATTTGTATTAATGGTTTACTTACGTTTGCACATCTTAATTTCTAATCTTTAATTTCTAATCTTTAATATTTTAATTCTAATCTTTAATATTTTTATTCCAACTTGATAAAACTTTTTGAAAGTGGTTGTAATTGATTTAATAAAGATTTTTCTTAATGAATGTATAGTTTGATTAACATTTGTCATCTGGAAAAAGAGACAATTTTAAAAAAATGTTATCTTAGGGGTTGACTTTTGTACAGTTCTGTATATATACGTTTAAAAGACGTAATTATACGCTTTTATTAAACATTCATTGTCTGCTGTTCGCGTATATATATATATATATATATATATATATATATATATATATATATATATATATATATATATATATACGTTTCAAAGACGTACTTATACGTTTTTATTAAACTTTCATTGCCTGCTATCAACCTATATATATATATATATATATATATATATATATATATATATATATATATATATATATACGTTTCTAAGACGTAGTTATACGTCTTTTATAAGCTTTCATTGCCTGCTGTCAACGTATATATATATATATATACACGTTTCTAAGACGTAATTAGGCGTCTTTACTAAGCTTTTATTGAATGCTGTAAACGTATATATATACGTTTCAAAGACGTAATTATACGTATTTACTAAACTTTCTTAGCCTGCCGTAGACGTATATATACATATATGTACGTTTCAATGACTTATTTATACGTTTTTTCTAAACTTTCATTGCTAGCTTTCAACCTATATATATATATGCGTGTGTTTCAAATACGTAATTATGTCTTTACTAAACTTCCTTTACCTGCTGTCCACACACACACAAATATTTGTGTATTTAGGCAGCAAGCTTCTTTCATACACATTTCATTGAATACGACATACAAGGTGCTTTGATTTAGATTTTTAAACAATTTCTCATGTGATCTAATAATTTTTTTTCTTTTCGAATGATAAATTATATAAAAACTTGTCTGTAATATTCAATGAAATGTGCACACACACATACACACATACACACACACACTGTCTGTCGTATTCAATGAAATGTGCACACGCACACACACACACATATATATATGTACGGTTCAAATACGTACTTATACGTTTTGACTAAACTTCCTTTGCCTGCAGTTAACGTGTATATATATATATATATATATATATATATATATATATATATATATATATATATATACGTTTCAAAGACATAATTATACGTCTTTAAGAAATTTTTGATATCTGCTGGCGACATATATATACATTACTTAGACGTCATAACGAAACTTATATTGCTTGCCTTCGACGTATGTATACGTTTTCAAGACATCGTGTTTTTGAGTTTCCTTATTGAGGCACGTCGTGTTTGCAGATATTCTGTTGTTAAATGCATTTTTGGTTGTGTAGTTTCTCTGTTTCTAGTGACCTTTTGTTATTCCATTTTTGGTATTAGGACTTCTATTATAAACCAGTCATATACTAGTGTACAATGCAAAATGTTTTTTGACGTATTTCTATTGTATTGTGTATTGGGAGGGGGGTTTGTTTAGTCTCTACTGGAGAGTATTTCGTCACTCGCGAGAAACTGCTACCTCTGCTTTTACAGTTATTTATATCGAGTAGATGGCAATTTTCTATTTTCCCCCAAATGGATCAGTACATCCCGGAAACAATATAGTAACGAAAATTCTTTTTAATTTTTCTTTAATACTATCACTATAAGGAAGGTGATATATCCACTAAGACGCAAGGAGGGTGATTTACCGAGAAAGTGAGAAAACTTGAACAATGAGAATGGGCAATAAAAGAATAGGATTCAGAAATACAGAAGATGATGATTGACGATGCTTTAAAATTTTTAAAGATCGTAGTTGGCTGTTAAACAAGAGGCCGTAAAAGAGTTCTACAGGTAAATAGTTCGCTCGAAAAACTATCAGAATAGAACTTGTAGTGGACCGTGGCTGTGATATTGTTGAGTTGACGTAGAAGAACACATGTGGGTTCAGATTTTCCTGCTAGCCGGCCCAGCTACATGAGAAAGTTGGACTTTAATTAAGTCCAAAGAAGAAGGCAAAGAAAAACAAACACAAGACTGATAATATATGTATATACAAATATATATATTAATAACAAGTTACATGGAAACAGTTACAAAGGACAAAGTGTGTGTGTGAATATTCTATATGTGAGTGTGTGTGTGTTGTGCTTAGCGTGTTCCCAGCATTTGGGAAACGCTACCCTTGTTAGCGCTTACATTTTTGAGGTGGTAAAGAGAGATTTACCTCCAGATGTCGGCCCAATGGCATGAGGGAAAAAGAGAAAGAGGCGAAGGGTCAGCGACTATTTATAGCCAGGGAAGAGCGACCCCTGGTGAAAGGGTTAACGAACTAAAGGAGGAGTTAACTCCGACAAACTTACGGATGCATCTATCAATTTCAACGGCAAAACGATGAAATCTATTTGCCAATCCAGTCGCATGTTTAAATTCATTCGATCGATTTACAACGGGGTAAAGCTCATTAGAACAATTGTCACGAAAATAGTTATAGAAAACACAGAGGCAATCCATGTTACAGCGGTGAGAAAGTGACTGACACTGAAATGTAAGGTGAGGATTGATAACATTACAGACCCTTGTTTAGATTTTTTTCAAGAATCTCGAGATATATAACATTATATAAACTATCAATATTTTAAATATTTTAAAACTCCTAAATGTAAATTTGGTTAAATGTTTTTGCCTATATATAGATATGTATATATATATGTAAGGGGCACAGTTTATGGGGATATATGGGAAACATAATGGTTAAGCCTAGACTTGAACAGTTTAAGATTGTAGTGATCGGCAATACAGCCATGAAGACGCAAGGAGTTATTGAATGCATGTTGTAGAGTAGTTTTCACAAAGGAGGCTTGTATTTCAATAAGTCGTCTTAAATTAGGTTCGACGTACAAAACGTTAGGAACTTGGAAATAAGAGTTAATGACGCAGCAATCTAGTTGTGATGGTTGGTACTTCAATGTCCGATATCGACTGACTCGCTCAACACCACTGTGTATTTATTAGTCCACCCACGAGAACCAAATGTGGCACAAGGCCGGTTTAATGTGGGCATCTCCGAGCCCGTAGGCTCGGCCAAAAATATGACCTTTGAACCCGCCTAGACGGGTTCAGGCTCTGTCTACCTCCCCAGACGAAACCTTGCCCTTCGGCAAAGCATCGTCCGGGTTCCTCACTGCCAACGCAGAGAGTTGGACAGAAGGCGTCCGCAGTCAAAGACCGCGGGACGGCACTGAGTATTTATTAGTCCACCCACGAGGACCAAATGTGGCACAAGGCCGGTTTTATGTGGGTATCCCCTAGCCCGTAGGCTCGTCCAAAAATATGGACTTTGAACCCGCCTAGACGGGTTCAGGCTCTGTCTACCACCCGGACGAAACCTTGCCCTTCGGCAAAGCCTCGTCCGGGTTCCTCTCTGCTAACGCAGAGAGTTGGACAGAAGGCGTCCGCAGTCAAAGACCGCGGGACGGCACTGAATATTTATTAATCCCCCCACAAGGATCAAATGTGGCACAAGGCCGGTTTAATGTGGGTAATTCCGAGCCCGTAGGCTCAGCCAAAAATATGGCCTTTGAACCCGCCTTGACGGGTTCAGGCTCTGTCTACCTCCCCGGACGAAACCTTGCCCTTCGGCAAAGCCTCGTCCGGGTTCCTCACTGCTAACGCAGAGAGTTGGACAGAAGGCGTCCGCAGTCAAAGACCGCGGGACGGCACTGAGTATTTATTAATCCCCCCACAAGGATCAAATGTGGCACAAGGCCGGTTTAATGTGGGTATTTCCGAGCCGGTAGGCTCAGCCAAAAATATGGCCTTTGAACCCGCCTTGACGGGTTCAGGCTCTGTCTACCTCCCCGAACGAAACCTTGCCCTTCGGCAAAGCCTCGTCCGAGTTCCTCTCTGCAAACGCAAAGAGTTGGACAGAAGGCGTCCGCAGTCAAAGACCGCGGGACGGCACTGAGTATTTATTAATCCCCCCACAAGGATCAAATGTGGCACAAGGCCGGTTTAATGTGGGTATTTCCGAGCCCGTAGGCTCAGCCAAAAATATGGCCTTTGAACCCGCCTTGACGGGTTCAGGCTCTGTCTACCTCCCCGGACGAGACCTTGCCCTTCGGCAAAGCCTCGTTCGAGTTCCTCTCTGCAAACGCAAAGAGTTGGACAGAAGGCGTCCGCAGTCAAAGACCGCGGGACGGCACTGAATATTTATTAATCCCCCCACAAGGATCAAATGTGGCACATGGCCGGTTTAATGTGGGTATTTCCGAGCCCGTAGGCTCAGCCAAAAATATGGCCTTTGATCCCGCCTTGACGGGTTCAGGCTCTGTCTACCTCCCCGGACGAAACCTTGCCCTTCGGCAAAGCCTCGTCCGGGTTCCTCACTGCTAACGCAGAGAGTTGGACAGAAGGCGTCCGCAGTCAAAGACTGCGGGACGGCACTGAGTATTTATTAATCCCCCCACAAGGATCAAATGTGGCACAAGGCCGGTTTAATGTGGGTATTTCCGAGCCCGTAGGCTCAGCCAAAAATATGGCCTTTGAACCCGCCTTGACGGGTTCAGGCCCTGTCTACCTCCCCGGACGAAACCTTGCCCTTCGGCAAAGCCTCGTCCGGGTTCCTCACTGCTAACGCAGAGAGTTGGACAGAAGGCGTCCGCAGTCAAAGACCGTGGGACGGCACTGAGCCCAACTGGCCACTGCTACTCCTACTTATTATCTGTGGGAGAGTCTATTACAATAGAATAGGTACTATGGCATAACAGTGCAAAAGTATATGAGAAAAAGAAAAACGTTATTAGGAATAAGGAGAAAAAAAAGAACAAGTATTAAGAAGACAGAAGATAACGAGAAGATACATTTAAATTTTTGAAGATCAAAATTCACTGAAAAGGAAGGAGACACAAGAGAGTCCTACAAGCGAGAAGTGCAAGAAAAGAAACTTTTATTATAAAACATGTGGTTATATCAAGGAATTTAAACTGCAAAATGATGAAACCTATCCGCTAATCTAGTATTGCGCTTAAATTCACAAATTCAACGGAGCAAAGAGGAAAATGATATTTATTTTAGGCCTAAAGGATGGATGGAAAAGTCAGGTCTTCATCTGTCTTATAATAATTAAACTTAGCTAGCCACAATCACTGACCCAAAACATACCACTGTATTCCTTACACCAAAACAATGCATTATTACCATTATTACCACCGTAATATGTCAAGTCTCTCTGAAATCCTAACTAGTCCCCATATGGAGCTAATGTGTCGAACCTATTACGTTCTTCGTTGGATTTTGTGTAAAAAAAACTCATCCAGTTTCATACTGAGGGAAACGGTGAGCGTTTAGGAGCTTGATTTGGAGTCCACATATGTAGCAAAGAGGAAAAGTTATATGAACAAAGACCATGAAAATATTAATAGAAAACGGCACAAGGAAGTTACGTTACAGCGATGGGAAAGTGACTGAAGCTGAAATGCCAGTTCGGACCTGTTACATTGCAGGTTCTTCGTTGGATTTTGTGTATACACCATCTAGCTTCTTATTGAGGGCAACAGTGAGCATTCAGGAGCTTGATTTGAGCAGTAAAACTATCGCTACAGTTGTTTTAAATAATGTTTTAATGTTCCTTTTTAGTGATGACTTTCATATAGTGTTCATCTTTTTAAGTGCACTCCATATTTTCGCAGTGCTGAGTTCCTTGTTCTTCTTACCCTTGCTTATCCACACCTCAAGATACAGAATGTCATCGGCTTTATTAAACTGCTTGCCATCCGGTGCCCTTAGGACGCTCACCTCCTGGTTGAATGACATGAACTCATTAATGTGAAGATTAATTTGTTTGATGTTCCCCAAGATCGAGAAATTTCGATTTGACAAAAATAAGACGTAAATTACTCGCTTTAAATAAAAAGAGGAAAGTTCTCTAATAAGGAAAGAAAAATAAATCGTGGTTGCTGACATATACAGAAACAATGAACCTTCTCTCGTATTCGGGTAATTTGATTTTTCGTTCTTCTGTCTTCCGAAATTTACCCAATCTGAATCACACGTTCAAATTAAACTTTTTTCGTTATCGGCCCTGACCTGGTATCTCGACTTCAGTCACTTACCCACCGCCGTAACATAACGTCTATATGTCACTATTTTAATCGTTTCACCCCAAGCAAGGTGAGAATGTCACTAGTGCGCAAAGGGTTACAGGGAATGATAGTGAAATAGGAGACTGAGTATAGGGAGGATTGGGAATAGGACAAAAGATAAACGGGATTCAAGAAGGCAGAAGATGGCGATTGATATTGTATTTAAACTTTTGGAGATTGTAGTTATCAGGGAAGCAAGTAAGCGGAAGGTAGTATTCACAGGTGGGAAGTGCGAGAAAAGAAACTGTTGAAGTAGAAGTGGCGGTTGCATTTAGCTACTTCAACAGTAAAAGGGTGGGGCCTAGATGCCATTCTAGTCGCACGCTTAAATTCATGTATTCGGGGCACCAGGGAAAAAAGCTCATCAGAGCTGTTGCCATGAAAATATTTGTAGAAAGGGCAGAAGGTAGCCATGTCATATTGATGAGAAAATGCTTGAAGTCGAGATCCCTCATCAGGATCGATTACATTACAGATCCGCTTTTCTATAAATTATTTCATGATAATTATTCTAACGAGCTTTCCGCTTTCATACCCCGATTTCACGAATTTAAGCGCAGTACTAGATTGGCAGTTAGGTCGCAGCATTTTACAGTCGAAATGATTAGATGTAACCGTAAATTCTATGTTAATAGTTTCATCTCCCGAACTTTTCGCTTGTACCACTCTATTTTGGTTTCTTGATTTCTCGTCATCTACGATCTTCAAAAATGTAAATGTAATGTCAATCGTCATCTTCCGTCTTCGTGAATACTGTTCCATCATTGTCCTCTCTGTTTCTTTCACTCTCAGTAACCCCTTGCATTCTAGTGTCTTTTATCACTTTGCTTGGGTGAAATGATTAAAAATAATTTTTAGACCTTTTCAGACCTTGGCCTTCTTTGAAGCCGATGAGGACTGTAATATAAAACATTCTTAATATTAATATATATAGAATGGGCTGAAAAGTTCACAGGCTGACTATGAAGGAGTGATGCTAGAGCTGAGAAATCTTGCAGTCATTAATTTCAACTCTTCTTATTAATAACTGCATTGTTTTTCTCAAAGGTAAAATGACGTCTGACTGTTCAAAAAGACTGTTTATCTTGGTCAAAAAAAGTCATCAACAGCATACTCACTGCGATACTGAATGTTAGGGAACAGATGATAGTTAGATGGGGCAGAATCAGATTAGAGAGAGTGATCAACTAGTTCAAAGCCACAGTCAATCACATCAGCCATTGAAACCAAGGATTTATGCGCTAGAGCATTGTCCTGATGAAGAAGTCTCCTTTCGTCATTTTTTGGTCGATTGCTCTTGACAGCTTTTCGTAACTGCTTACTCTCCATTGATAGTGTAGCCATTTTAAAGATAGTCAATAAGCACAATGCCTTTTGCGTGCTAAAATACTAAAAACCATCAAATTTCTTGCAGATGAAACGACCTTGGCTTTCTTTGGAGCAGATGAGGAGTGTTTTCACTGCATGGATTGTTTCTTTGTCTTTGACTCAAAGCGATGAACCCAACACTCATTTTGGGTTCGGAAACGTTCAAGGAAACCAACTGAATCCACCTCAAACAATGTCAGATTTTCCAGTGATGCGATCAGCCTCGTGTGCTTTTGATCAGATGTCAGAAGACGTAGCACCCATCGAGCAGAAAACTTCGTCATGCTAAGTTCATTGTGCAGAATATTTTCAACTCTCTCACAGGATATACTAAGATATGGAGAACACCCTCAATGTTTTCCTCCCCCTTTTCTGCAGGTACTTAATAACAGTCAGTCAGTTATGTGCTATGCACGAAACACGCTTAGGCGATCATGTATCTTTCAATACATGACTGACGTGGCAAACTTTTTCCCGCAGTAGGTTGCCATTTCTTTCTGCGGTAGACCAGTTGCCAGCCAAGTCTGTCCTGCTATTTACATAGCTGGGAGAGAAGAAGAGGATTCATACCTTTCCCAAAGGTATTAGCACGTAAGTAAACGTAACGGATTCGAACTCGGCTCTTCGATTCCTCAATCCGAGCCGCTATCCATTACTCCACCGTTATTTAATAACACTACGATGTCAAATTTTCTACATTTTCAAAAGAAGTCGTTACCTGCCATTTTTGAATTCCTCTTTGAACATTCAAATGTTCATTTAATTGGAAATAAACAATGCATTTATTAATAAGAAGAGTTGAAATTAATGCATGCAAGATTTCACAGCTCTAGTATCAGTCCTTCATAGTCAGCCCATTAACTTTTAAGCCCACTCTTGTACCTGGAAAGACACAATGCAGTTATTAATAAAGAGTTGAAATTAATGCATGCAAGATCACACAGCTCTAGCATTCATAATCAGCTCATGAACTTTTCAGCTCTTAATAGGTTTTGCTAAATATTGAAATAACTTTTTTATGTGCCGTGTCCCCTCAGGGCTTAGGCAATCATGGCTCTCCACAACTTCCTCTCCCTCGTAGCTCTTTATAAATTTTGTCTTTCAGTTATTATCCTAAACCCTGTCTCTTTCTGATGCTAAGTAGAAGTTTCCTTCTTATTTCACATAACATAAACCAAGTCGAGTTCACGACACTGCATAGATTAAACTATTTACAATTTCTCCTTACAGTCAACTATATTTTGAATTTACAATATTTTTACTATTATCTTTTCGATTGTATGGTATTGATTTCGAGTTAGAAACATACATTTGACGTCTTCTTAATAAGTTCTGCACGTACTTGATAACACTGTAGCGATATTGTGGGATCTTCCACAACATCTTGGCACTTGGTAGCAAGGAATGAGACGTGCGAGAGAGATGAATGAAAAGAAAAACTTGAGGAAGTTTACACGTGTTGGGTTTATATAATGGTCGTTTAGCACGTGGGAGGCTCAAACGGAGAAGGCTAGAAAAACAGATTGGTCGCGTGCAGGCGGTTTGATTGGTCGGAACTGACCAATCAGCAAGCAAGATTGGAGGTGATTGACCAATGAATACTTGTTATATTGTATGAAAGTAGGCTGTTACTTACCAGATAGGAAGAGTGCATTTCCTAAAAAGAGGTAAGGCTGGTTTGTTGTGGAAGATCCCACAACACCACGATGTAAATTTTGTCCATTTTCAAGAGAAGTTGCTCAAAATTAGCTTTGATGTTGTCTTTGAACAGTCAGATTTTGTCAATTTTTGTAACCATATCACCCCGTGCAATATAGCGAATACGATGACATATGAGGGTAACTAGCCTGGAAAGAAACAATGCAGTTATTAACAAGAAGAGATGAAATTAATTCACAGCTCTAGAATCATTCCTTCGTAGTCAGCCTATGAACGTTTCATTTCAACGTTGTATTTTAAGATACAAGTGCATATTAATAGATTTTGCTAAGTGTTAAAATAATCTAGTAAACACATAACACAAACCAGTTCTAGTGCAAGATATTACATAGATTAAACTACTTACAATTTCTCTTTATAGTCAGATCTATTCTGAATTTATAATATGCTTGTATCATCTCTTCGATTGCATGGTATTGATTTCGAATTAAAATCATTCATTTGGCATCTGCTTAGTAATTTTTCAAATATTTAATTTATTTTAATAAAGCACTTACAAAATTCAAACTCATTACCTAAATGATATGATAGCTGATGCAAATCTTTCAATTTAATGTTTTTAAGACTAATTATGGTTAAAGTAATTACAACTTTTATGTACATCAATAATCGTTTAACGATTGTTCAGAGTTGTAATCTGATGAGAATTTGTGGGACAAATTATTCCAGTTGTTTCCACTTTGTTTTAAACCATATAAAGATTTATTTTGTTTCCAACATTTTCATTTGTTTGTATAAAAACTTTAGGTTGTTCAACATATATTTCACAATCTAGCTCAGCGTTGAGTTCGTCTGTTTTAAAGTCTATCTGATGGACAATTTAATAAACATGTGCAGATAGTTACATTAACGTTCTTATTGCTATAATTCTGCTGGGGTAAATGTGTCTTGGTTGTCCATATTTTCAATTTGGGAATATCCTTTTGCGACAAATCAAGCTTGGAAATGCTCATCATTCCCGGAGTTTAATTCCACCGCAAAACTCAACCAATTCAAATAATATTCCTGCAATTAGGAATAAGGATTGGGTTCATAATTTCATTCGCTTTGAGTGTATTTATTTCATCATTTATAGCTGTTTTTTATTTATTTGCATCATCAGATGTTGTAGCTTCTACATATTTTTTTTTCGGAATGTGCAGGTGCTGTAATAGTTAGCGGCTCGAAGAAATCGGAGCACTGATTTCGAATTCCAGTCAGATTCATTACATTCACTTACGCGCAAATACCGTTGGAAAGGTATGAGTCCATTCCCTCTTCAGTTATGGGTTAAATAGTAATACATGTATCTGGAAAAATCATTGTTATTCTCAAAAAGTTGTTATTTCACTTAAGGAACAAAAAGAAATAATCTTAAAATGTAAAATATGTTTCGGCGTTAATTACAGGGGGTTGATAAGCCGTAAATAATCTACAGATGATTGATAAGCCGTAAATAATCTACAGATGATTGATAAGCCGTAAAAAGCAAGTCAATCAATCGAGTGTAATACTTTACCTGTCTTTTCAAAATATAATCAACTTGATTACTCCATCTCTTTGAGCTGACTAGGTGTTCAATTGTGTGAGGCTAGCGAGGAAGAGGTTTGAAGAGGTATTTTAGATGCTGTGTTGGTGTGGCTCGTTATCATAATTTATCCAGAAAAGTCAGGCTTGGGCAAAATTCAAATGTTTAGAAAGAGTCATACTTCATAATGACAAATATATCTACAGTTAAAAAAATATAATCTGTGTCAAAATTTCTGAAAGGAATTGTTACTATTGATTTTTTTTCAATCAAGTTAAAGTGGGATAGAGAAAGACACCTTTCAAAAGTCAAACAAAGTATTAAGAAACAGGAATTTTTCTTTTTAGAAACTAAGAAACGAGTGAGGAACTATGTAATGCCATAGTCTATATATGGTAGTAAATGATTGATGATTTTCTTACAGAATAAAAGAAAACTGGAGGCAACTCAGATGGTTTTACAGAAATATGCTGAGAATACCATAAAGGGAACATGTGAGCAATGGGGAAGTTTTTTTTTTCTTCAAAATCATTATTGCAAGGCTATAGAGACACAGTGGCTTACTGAAAGATATTCACTCACAAAAAAGAATTATTCTTACAGTCCAAGATATGTCTCAGCTTTAAATAGAAAGAAGTGATAAGTTGTAGAAAAACTAAAAAACAAAACAAACAAAAAAACAATCATATTTTACTAGACTGTTTCTCATTCTATAGCATTCACTATAGTATAGTTTGATATGACTGACTTATCAGGAGCTGTACGATCTTTGTGGTTTTGGTTTATTGATTTTCCTCTGTGCCGTGTCCCTTCAGGATAATAAATTTTGCCTTTTTGTTATCTCTTCTAAACCTTGTTCCGTCATTCATTTAATCAAGCTCGCTAGGCAAGGATTATGTGTTGCCTTCCTCTGCCCTTTTTACCTTTACTTGGACCTGTGAATATCAAATTTTACAAGACCTCTATCCTTGTTATTTGCCTAAGAAATTTCAATTGTCCCCTTTTGATGTTAAGTATAAGTGTCTTTGTTATTTCCGTTTTTTTCTAAAATTTCCTCGTTGTTCACATGTTCGGTCCATGGTATTCTCAGCATTCTATTGTATAGCCACGTTTCTGGGGCTTCAAGTCCCTTCTTCAGCTTTTAGGAGATTGTCCAGAATTCATTGCCATATAGGTAGACTGGTACTACGTAACAGTTGATTACTCTTTTCTTCGTTTCTAACGAAAATTTCCCGTTTTTAATACACTTCTTTGCTTTTGGGAGGTATCTTTGGCCATCCCAACGCGCCTTCAGATTCCATTATCGCTCTTTTCATCTTCTGTTAAAACATTTTCCAGATATCTATATTGTTGTACTTTTTTGAGGTTTGGTTTCCCCAATTTGTAATCTGCATGGGCTTTTGCTAACAACTATGCATTCTGTCTTATCACAATTGATGTTTAGTCTTTTTTCTCACTTTCATTCAATTTCTGTAGGAGGTTTTGTAGTTTCTTTTCTGTGTCTGCTAGCAACACTGTGTCATCTGCATATATTATATATATTATATATATATTTGAAGATTGTGACCGTCAATAATGAATCCCGGACAGACTTCTATTTCTCTCAGAATCGTCTCGCTGTATAGGTTAAATGAATCCAGTGAGAAGACACATCTTTGTCTTTTCAGGGATGTCAAACACGTGTACCTATTAAAATAACTTTTATAGTAATAAGAAATAAATTCCTTTAAAAAATGACGGTTGTTTATGTCTCGGGTGCAAAACCTAAGCTAGCTGATATGGATTCATATAAGTTCCAAAGAGAAATATGCTTTCTTTAAATACATGATTCAGACCTTGCTCAGTCTGGTCTCTGTGGTTGAATTGGTAGCGGCACACTTTGGCTAAAAAAAAGCGGTTTTCTCGATGGGATACTCTAAAGATTCTTGACATCAGTTTACACCGTAAATAGGATAGAAATCAAAACTTGTTTCGAACTCATTTCTATTTTTCCTTCGAGAATCCCTAGGCTTTTCAGATAATCTACGAGAACCCGACGACTTTGTATAAAAACAATATATAATTGCCTTTTTTTTTTGCTACGGTCATCAAGTGTCACTAATCCATATAAGCGGGTTGGTAGAAAGACAGTCCTGTATTCAGCAACCAGATATGAAATATTGTTATCCTTTTTTTAACACATTTGAACTTTTCGAGTTATTACTTTATTTTCTTTTACATATACTTGTACGGTGTTACCCTTGTCCGGACTCAGCTTGCATTACGGCCCGGCGACTGATTGATTTCGTCTGCCTAAGATCAAATCACAACGTGGGTAGGTTAGACTAGAAATCAAAACAGTTACTTCGGTAACCAGACGTTGGAGGCGAGCTGGGAACGACAAGACTGATACCGAATCTAACCAGATTCTCATCCGAATCACCAAAAGGTTAGAACGTCACATTTGGTGCCGCGACCAATACCAAGCCAGTTGGTCGTCACAGGACAGGATAGCACAACGGACGCGGCCAGGCAGACGTCACATTTGGCGCAGTGACACCGGGGGACGTCACACCAATATGATAGCGTCGACCCACCCTGACTCCGAAGTCAGTTTGATTTTACTTCTGAATGAATTAACAAATCAGAATAAACAAAGCCAGCTGTTATTTATATTTGGGGTTGGCCTAAATAATAAACATTTAATTCTGATAAATTAATTTTAAAATTACCTCGCAGTAATGTAAACTGATACCCGAGCGCGATCGCGCGCGCACACACTCACGTCAGCGGAAGAAAATAAGACAAATAGTAAATCTAACACTAGAATGGCCCGGCCCGTGAAAAAGCCTGTTGTATACTTTCCATCGAACTTAGATAAAAACAAGCCAGAATCTCCAATGCTGATTTTCAAGGCAAGCACAAAAGCCATAGCGAAACACAAGCTTACCAATCTCATTAAGTCTTATGCATATAAATTCCGTATTCATATGTATAAAAGACGCATGGGAATATTAGACGCACCTATATCTCAGCAAGGTATTTTTAATACTAAACTGCGATAAAAAGCTCGAGAGTCACTCAAGCTAAATTAGTTGTTTGATTTTGTTTAACAGCATATCAATCTCCATGTGTTATTTAGTGCCAAAATCTAAATATTTTGTAAGCTATTTTATTTTTACTTGGAAATAATGGTTTTAGCGATAATAGTCTTACTAATTGATCTATAGCTGGTGGGAGAAGAAGAGGTGAATTCATAGCTTTCCCAAGCGTAAGTGAATACAACGAACCCAACTGGAATTGGAACTCGGCTCTCCGATTAACAATTCCAAACTATTATCCATTACATCACCCGCATATATAAGTTTTCTGCACCTAGTATTCCCAAGCGGTCACCCACTTAAGTACTGTCCAGGTTCGACGTTGCTTAACTTCGGTGATCCTTCGGGAACCGGTGTATCAATGTAATGCTTCCGTAATCCTACTCGACCTCGAGGGGTTACTATTAAAATGGTAATGAATGAAAGAAGTAGTATTAGGAAGTGACTGTTATGAAGCTAGGAAGGATAGATAACGATTGACACTTGAACAGGTTAAGATTGTAGTGTTCAGGAATATTTCATCCATGCAGTGGTCTTCTTGGAAAAAAGCTCAGAGTTAAACTTTTCTTTTTACATTTGGAACACGGGGGAAATGAGGATGATTTGACTTCGTGGACGTACCATTCTTTAGCTCCACTATTTTATAGTGGAGCTAAAGAATGGAACACTCATCTGAACAGTAAATGTCCAGGGAGAAAGCTTTTAGAGTTATTAAGCATGTGGTATTTCAAGCAAGCTATCTGTACATTACAAAGTATTACACTTTAGATATAGCAAAAAAAAAAAAAAAATTCCTTTTTATATGTACTGTATTCCTTCAGGACGTGGGCGATCATGATTCTCCACAATTTCCTGTCCTTGTACCTCTTAGTAAAGTTGCCTTTTTGCTATCTGTCCTAATCCTGTTCTGCCGACCATTTGCACAAGCTCGTTAGGTAGGTTATTTGCTGATTTCCGCTTTCTCTCTTGCTTTCAATATATCCTGTGAGTGTCAAATTCTCTAAGCCCTCTTTCCGATTTTATGAAATTTAAATTTTCTCTTTCGGATTCTAAGTAAGATTATCGTTTTGTTTCTATTTTCCATAAAACTTCCTCGTTACTCACATGTTCAGTCAGTTCCCAGCAGTCTTCTGTAGAACCGCATTTCTGTTGCTTCAAGTCTCTTCCTCATCTGTGAGGAGATTGTCCTGAATTCATTGGCATATTGGAAGGCCGATATTAAGTAACAGTTCAGTAACTTTTTCTTTGTTTATAACGAGACTTTTCTGTGTTTCTTAATACTTTGTTTAATTTTGGGAAGGCATCTTTTGTTATTGCAATGCTCCTTCGGATTTCAGTGTCGCACTTTCCATCCTCTGTTAAAACACTTCGCAGATATCGAAGTTGTTGTACTTGTTCGGATTTGGTATTTCCAATTCGTAATTTGCATGTTGCAATGTTTCTTTAGTTAACAACCATGCATTCTGTCTTCCTGCAGTTGATGTTTACTCATTTCTTCTTGCTTTTCTTCGCTACCTTCTGTAGGATTTCTTATAGTTTCCTTGCTGTTTACTTTTTTGTTCTTTTGCATATATTATGTTGTTAAGAATGTGACCGATAAAAATGAATCCTGATAGGACTTCTAATTATCTCAGAATCGTCTCACTGTAAAGGTTGAATAAGTCCGGCGAGAAGACACATCCTTGTCTTACACCCCATTCTATTTTTGTGTATTTATTGATTGCTTTTTCCATCAGTAATCTGCAAGTTTGCTTCCAGTATATATTCTGGCTTATCCTAATATCCTTCTCGAATAAATTACTGTATATAAAGAGCAAGGTAGCTTAGAATATTGCTGCCATATATGATCCGGTACCCCTACTATTTACCTGGAGCTCCTTGATAAAATCAAAAAAATCTGCAATATTATTCTTGATCTGGCGGCTCAGCTTCAGTCATTTGTCCACCGCCGTAAGATTGCCTCTCTGTGGCTTTTTTAAAATAAATACTTTCATGGTAATTGTTCTGATGAGCTCTTTATGTCACCTAGACTGTATGAATTTAAGCGCAGTACTAGACTGGCGGCGAGATCTCATCAATTTACTGTTGAGCTATCTAGATGTAGCCGTAACTTCTATGTTGGCAGTTTCTTTTCCCTTATTTCTCGCTCGTGGAACTCTCTTCCGGTCACGTGTTTTCCAGCTAAATTTAATCTGTAAAAATTTAAATGCAATGTCAATCGCTATCTGCTGTCCTCCTGATTACACTTTTCTCTTTCTACTTATTACTAATGTTTCTGTTCCTAATTTCTTCATCCCGTAACCCTTTGCATGTTAGTGGCTGTAATGCCTTGCTTGAGGTGGTACCGACGAAAAAAAATGAAGCTATTCAGCTATAATTCCTTTTACAACAACAACAATAATAACAATATTTCATTAGTAGTAGTTTAACTACTTAATAGTTAAACTAATTAATAGTTTAAGGCCTCCAAAACGAAACTGCTTTATTTTAATCGTCTTAGACAACATTTTGTACCTTCTATCAGCATGGCTGATGCTAACCTCCAGGAGAGTGACTTAATGTTTATTCTCGGACAAACGAGATAATGGTAGCGTCCTGTTTGGTTAAAATTCAGTCCTCTCCAAGGCGATGGTATATAGAATCATAGCGCTGCCCAGACCACATGTCCTTTTCCATCTCGACTGTACCGACAAGATCCAAAGGAACACATGGCATTAACTTTGAAGGTCAAATCAGTTTGACAGAATGCCAGGTTAAGGAAAATAAGATAAATGAATTTATTGTCATTATAATCCTCAACGATCCTAATCCTAACGCATTTTATAGTTCTATCTTTCATTCCGACCTGAAGTAGTCGAAACCAACAGACGTTTCATCACACACACACACACACACACACACACACACACACACACACACATACACATATATGAATAAGATACCTCCAGCAAAGAGTACCTTAGGATTAAAATGAATTTTAAAACTGGAAAATATTTCTTGAAGCTTTTAATTCCAAACTAATAGAGTAAATTTAATATTCCCAATAAGCAAAACACTTTCGTGTATTTGAAAGTGAATTTTAATTGATTGGAATGATTTTTACTTCTTATCAGTAAAATCGTTAAATTCGACCACATCTACAGATCATAGAACATAATTCTCTTTATTAAAAACGTCTTTCAAAATTAAAATAGACTTTATTGAAACAGTATTAACTGATTTAAACTTTAATTAATCTGAATTGAAACAAATATTACTTGCTTTTAGTATAAAATATCGCAAAAAAGCATTTTTTAAGGTGGATGTGTGTTTTTTTGACGTGTTGACTGATTTATTGACAGCCTGTAATCGAAAAAATTACATGTTGAATACAAGGTGAACGCCTTTTTTCATATAATATTTTAACTACCCTGCAATAATAAATTTTTAAAATATTTTAAGCATTCTAATATTTTATTCAGGATGTGAGTTGTGGTGTAATGGATATCGATTCGGAATAAGAGCTTGGACAGAGTTCGAATTCTAGTCGAGTGCGTTATATTTACTCATTCACAAATACCCTTGAGAAAGGTATGAATCCATCTCTTGTCCTTCTAGCTATGGGTTGCATAGTAGGATAGACTGGGTTCTTTAGCCTTGGTTAGCAACCAGTCTACCGCAGAAGGAAGTGGCAACCTTCTGCGGAAAATATCTTCTGCCTCGTTAGTCATGTATCGAAAGACACATGATCATCCAAGCGTGCATCACGTGTGGTACTTAAATGACTGAATATAGCCTTACTTACAAAAACTCTTAATGAGGAAATGTTAGAAAATTGACAATAAATTTTAAATTTACTATAGGTAACTTTTACTTTTCTGATAATCATGTGTATAGACGTGTATTTATAAATATCGATACGATTATACACGCATAAAAAAATCAAAATACTTTTTAAAATACTGAGAGGGTAGTTGAATGAATTGTGTCAGGCTTTACCATTTATGATTAGTAAATACAGTTTTAATTTCATAACAATATCACTTGACTGCTACATATTAATAGAACATTTTAAAAGATTTAAAACTTTATAAACTATTCAAATTAAAATAAAAAAAAATGAAAACGATTCTTTTAAAATGAATTATTCATCGAAAAAAATTCTTAAGACAATAGTGTCCATAATATATTTTATTCATAAAAGTAACTGAAATATCTTCTAATTAAATAATGTCTTATTTTTATTGCATTTTTATTTTACTATTCAGAGCAGATTTTCTATAACTAGGGGGGCAGTTTGACGCCTCAAAATTGCTGATTTAAGTTCTCCAGGGGCTTTTCCGTAGAATAAATATAAATATATTAAGTGATACAAAAATAATTTCCCAAAATTTAATAAAATTAAATGAGTGGGAGAGGGTAATAAGTGTAAAAAAATATTTTTCTAGATTTTCTGAAAAAAGAAACGTTTCATAAATAATTTCATTCATTTGTGAATAAGTCCTGAATGTTTCGTTAAAATCTGTCGATTATTTGAGTTTTGCAAGAATTTCCAAATCACTGCATTTTACGACAAAAAGATGCTCAAATTTCTCGTACAGATTTATGATCCTACATTGACGCCAGAAAAACAAGATTTTTAACCAAAATCTCCAAGGTTCTAAAAAGGATAAAAAAGTTTTTGCATAAAAAATTCCTTTGACGTTTCCTCTTAATGATAACGTAAATATTTTGATAGTAAAATTTTGTTTTTATTATGTTTTGTACATGCTTTTTCATCATATATGCTAATTTTTAACGATTTTTTATGCCGCACTTTAATATATATATATATATATATATATATATATATATATATATATATATATATATTAAAGCGCGGCATAAAAATATGAATATTTTATGCAAGCATTAACTGAACATTCGTCTTATTTCCCCATCTTTCTAGTTATCTCATCTTTTGCCTAAAGCTGACACTTGACTCTCCAAAACAAGCCAAATTGCGTACTCAAGTTCAAAATAAAACTAGCAGACGAGGATAATGATAACTTATTTATTGTTAGAGAGATGTCTGGTGACTCAGTTCAAAACTAAAAATGATCTGGTTACATATATTGATCATCGAAGACATGTAACGATGACAGAATATCCACTGTTTATTGCGAATTTCTCCAGTGCTCTGTAATTTTCTCGTAGCCTCAGAAGCACAACAGAATTCAAAGTTTGGAAATACTATTTGACCAGGTGAAAGAATTATTAGCTTGGTGCAAAAATAATGACGTAATGATGTCGTTTTTTTACGTATTTTTTAACGTCAAAAAACGACATTATTACGTCATTATTTTTGCACCAATCTAATAGCTTAAATGGCAGGTTCGGATGTACTTTTAATAAGAAAGAAAGAACCAATGAAAGAATAAAAAAAAAGAAAAAAAAAAGAAAAATGTCGTGTGAGGAAAGCTTTGGCAACCTATCTGAGTCATCCCAGCTGTGTTTACCAATGTGTTCCATACGACGACTTACCAACTTTGGAATGACTCATTAGCAGGCTGAGAGATTGATTCTAAAAAGATTTTCGAACCCATCACAAATAATGACATTGACAATGGTTCGTTGCAACTTAAATATTAAACAAAACTATATCGGATTACATATTTTTTTAGTGACCATGGTTGAATTTCTTCATTTTTTAAAAATATAACCAAACATCGATCCAATGTTTTATGCAACTTGTTTTATGCATAAAGCCAGAATTTTATCGCCATAAAAAAACAAAACAAAATGAAAGAACAAAGAAACAACAACAAAAAAAAATACAAAACTGTTCTGTAAGTTATATCCACACTTCTTTCATTCATTTTTTTATCGAAATCATTCCCGTACCAATTGTCATATTAAATGGCGCCCAATCGACCGTGCGACTTATATGCGTAAGTTCAGCTCTCCCGTGGCTTAACTTCATCCTTCACCTCTGTAGGCTATAGTTTTACCTCAAGACGATCACTTCTCCCTCGTTTGACTCTATAATAATATTTATTCAAAATTATTATTAACAGATATTTAAAAAGGAATAATTGTAACTAAATATCAGGGATGTTCGTCGCTACCAGGTAGTCCATCATACCAAAATATACTCCGACACACTCCTATTCTTTAAAAATATCGGAAATGGTCAAACACTAACGCGAAGAAGATAATTAAGGCCGCAGAGAAATATTTCTGTTGAACTTTCCTCTATGTTGCCTAGATTTTATAAATTTAAGCGCAGGGCTAGATTGGCAAGGCATCATCAATTTAAATTTGAAATGGCTAGATGTAACTAAGTTCTTTGCTAATAGTTTCTTCTATCGCACTTCTCGCTTGTGCAACCTTTTTCTGGCTTCTTGCTTCCCAGTCAATTTTGATCTTTAAAAATTTAAATGCAATGCTAATCGTTATCGTCTCTCTTCTTAAATCCTGTTCTTTTATTGTTTCTCTTTTCTTAATGGTGTTGTTTTTTTCTCATATTCTGTAACATTCCGTAATCCCTTGCATCTCAGTGGCTTTATTGCCTTGCTTGAGGTGAAATGATTAAAAAATGTCCGTCATATGAAGCACCCAAAGAAAAATAATTGGCAATGTGGTAGATGTCTTCAGAAGCGCTAAGTGTTTTCAGCAGGTGGTGTCGGTTGATTTACAGGATTTTACCCGCAAGAATATAATTTTAATACTATTGCTCACCCAGCACAAGACCCAAAATCCACTCAAGGTAGGATTAGGAAATGCGGACGTTGTAAAGTCGTACAAGGCAGGAAATGCATCTTATGAAGATAATTAGGATATAAATCATATTGAACCGAGATTTGAAGAGATTACATTGCAGTGACAGGGGAAGCATTCTTTCGGGAGTCTGTTGTGACACCATTTAGGTTGCTAGAAAGAAAGAAGAAGAAAAAAAAGAAAGAAAAAGGCGAGAATTAAAATCAGGTGATAAGAAGCCATCACGAAAAGGACACTGAACGATGTTATTTTTTTTTTCTAACAAAGAAAAGTGCTAATGGTTTTATTCTCATTAGCGAGGAGAGTAAGGTCGCGGATGTGTCGGATTTAATTTAATCTATGATGGCGCACCGAATGGTGAAAATTTCAAACAGAAACAGAAACTGGGAGATAAAAATTAATTGGGTCGCGAAAAATGAAAATGTCCATTGGACCACCCAAATTACAAAAACAAAAGATTAAACCATTAGCTATCTACGGAGAGATCGTTTGGAAAAGGCACCTGTTTATTGTCAGGAGCTGGCTATGATAGCAAAATTATTTTATCAGAACAGTTAATTAGCAACAGAATGCAAATACGTCCAATTGACCACCCACTTTTTTGGCGAAGGCCCCGCGTGATAAAGTCCAAGTGACATTTAACTAAGATAAGAGTCTAAGTTTTGTTAAGAAAAAAAAAAAAGAAAAAGGAAGATAATTTTCTTTTCTTTGAGCAAGATTTTTTAAACCGAGGCTAGTCAGCCACACCCACGCCGCTGAGCGCCCATTGGCTGGATGGTGGCATGAGCGTTAGGCGAAGGTAATCATGTGAAGAAGGAGGGGAGGCCAGTTGCGCCCCACTGAAGGGATAGGTGTGAGATGCCACTGTGAGAGAGAGAGAGGGGAAACCCGTTGACACCCTCTGAGGGTATGGTGCGATACCAATATGAGAACAGAAGAATGTGGGAAGACGAAAGACTTCCAAAAATGGAAAATAATAAATTTTCCTGACCGAAAACAAAGAAGTGGATTGTGGATTTAGAATTATCAAGGAACCTCAAACCCCGACAGGCCTACCCCGGTTTTGGTCGGCGTCCATATTAGCAGAGTCGCAGCGAGTGAAAAGCAGTTAAGTACCAGTTCGAGTTCCAGTTGAGAGGCAGTTGAGTGAAGTTCGCAGTTGGAGTTGCACCCGCCTCGCAGATAGCTGACTTGAAAGATTCCAGGTATCACGACCTCAACTTCTATTCATGAACAATTTATTTTTGAAGAACGACTTAGACTCACACCACCGAAACAAGTTTTACGAATATCGCCTGAAGATACACCAAGAACCAGTTTCTTAAAGAACAAACAACTTAAGATGTTAAGACTCGCCTAACAAACACAAAGTGTCACGAATCCATATAGCGGGTTGGGAAGAAGACGCAGTCCTGTATTCAGCAACCAGATATAAAATATTGTTATCCTTTTTTTAACACATTTGAACTTTTCGAGTTATTATTTTATTTTCTTTTACATATACTTGTGCGATATCGCCCTTGTTCGAACTCGGCTTGCATTACGGCCCGGCGACTGATTGATTTCGTCTGCCTAAGATCAAATCACAACATGGGTAGGTTAGACTGGAAATCAAAACAGTTACTTCGGTAACCAGACGTTGGAGCCGAGCTGGGAACGACAAGGCTGATACCGAATCTAACCAGATTCCCATCCGAATCACCAAAAGGTTAGAACGTCACATTTGGTGCCGCGACCAATACCAAGCCAGTTGGTCGTCACAGGACAGGGTAGCACGACGGACGCGGCCAGGCAGACGTCACATTTGGCGCAGCGACACCGGTGGGGGGGGGGCGTCACAATTGGTGCCGTGACAGCAGGTAAGACCCTGGATCAGCCGCTGCCACAGGAGTTACAGAAAAATGTCGACCAGGACAACGCACGGCGTTTCAAGGACTCAAATTGAAAAAGACTAGAGTGGGAACCAAAGGACTTTGGTTAAGTATAACTATACGGTTCCAGATACTCTAGTACAACAACCCGGAACCTGAGAAGAACGAGCTGAAAATCGTCTGTCAGGTAGGACACTTTATTTCGGTTGATCTCCCAATTTCGATTGTTGCTGCTCAGATTGTTTTTCTTTTGCTGTGTTAAATATGTCTGACTACGATTCAGATAGGGTAGACATAGAGGAAGAGGGGGCTGGACAGGGATTGCCGGCAGACCTAAGAAAATTATTGGGTGGACCGAGGGTCCCGGCCTTTGATGGAAGTTCAAGGGATTTGGGGGATGGTTGGGAGTCCTGGATAAGAGCCGCGTAATATATAGACTCTCAGACCAAGAGGCCCTATATTTGGCGTATGATGCCGCCAGAGGGAAAGCGTCTGAGCTTATAAAAGGACTCTTAGCCAGTCAACCCTACTTGACATGGGAAAGGTTGGAAGAATTATTAACTCAGGAGTTCGCTGACGAGGGGACGGCGATAGAGGCCATGAGAGCCCTTCTGAAGATGACGCAGATGAGGGACGAAACCCCTGGAGAATTGGGGGCCCGAGCGGAGAAACTGTCGTCATTAGCTTTCCCAGAGGTAGTGAGAAATAATGCGGTCACGCAGGCCCAGTTGACTGATCTGTATGTGGAAGCGCTCAGTGACGAGCGTGTTCGTCACGATGTTTTGAAGGAAGGACCGCTAAGGTTATCGGCAGCAGTGGCGCTGGCCAAAGAGAGCCAGGGAGTTTGGGAGAAGGTAAGAAGGTGTGGGAAGAAGCAAGAGCTAAGTCGAGAGGTCGGAAGAAAGGGGGGAAGGCGCAAGACCCCCCGTGTGGAATCGGAAGGTCAAGCTAGAGGTGGAAGAGCCTGAGGTATGGGAAGAAGATCCCAAAAGAAAGGCTTGGTCAACAAGGCATGGGTTCTATAAGCCCACGCCGGGTAGATACGGGCTGGTCTGCTGGACATGTGGGCATGAGGACCACAGAGCAGCTAAATGTCTGACGAAGTGGGGTTTTCCCCCAGACTTCGAACAGGATAAATGTACTAGGTGTGGGAAGAAGGGACATCTAGCCAAGTAGTGCGGGTTGAGAAAAGGTGCCCCACCGATATTGATAAAAAGGGCCGAGCCCAAGAGACAAAACCAGGGAAAAGCCAGCGGGCCACCCTCCCTCTTAATTCTGTTAAAAAGCAGGAAAGTAAAACGTTGGACATGTGGTCAGAAGAGCCACTTAGGTAGAGGGCAGGTCCCCCCAGGAATAAGGGAGAGGGTGGCCCAGTTGAAGAGAGGAAGAGTAAAATGTTGGATATGTGGTCAGGTGGGCCACTTTGCGGTAAACTGTCCAACAAGAAGGTGCTGGTTTTGTAGGAGACCAGGGCACCTGAAGAGGAATTGCCGCAAGAGACTGGGAGGGGTCCAGCCGGGACCGCCCAGGTGCAGAAAACGCAAAACTCCCCCATACGAGAAGAATGAAAAGAAATTTGTTGCTACCGGCGCCTATGTCTGGGATGACCCAAGGGTGGGACCCAGGAAAAGGAAAGCCCAAGTATTCTCTTCGCTGACGCAGGAGAGGGAGCTGTCTTGTAGGGCAGAGATAGGAGGTAGGGCAATGAAAGCCCTGATAGATACAGGAGCGTCCGTTTCATTGCTGAGAGAGGAAGCATACAGGCGGGTGAAACAGAAGAATGGGTTGCAGGAAGCGGACATAGAGGTCACGCAGGCAGATGGAGCCCCCCTGGAGATAAAAGGGATGGCGAGGCTCCCTGTGAGGATTGGGAAATTAATAAGTACCCAGAACTTCTACGTAACCCCCGACCTGTGTACGGAAGCAATCTTGGGAGAAGATTGGCTTCAGAGCCAAAGGGATCGGATAGAGTTCAACCCCACTGTGCTAGTAGTGAATGGCGAGAGAACGCCATTGGGATGCCCACCGGAAGAAGATATAACAATAGTGGTGGAGGAAGATGTAAAGCTACCCCCCAGAACGGCGGTGTCGGGAAAGGGTAGGCTAATGTCAGGGAAGAAAATAGGAAAAGGAACCCTGCAATTGGCCCCTGTAGAAGGGATGGGCCTAGAAGAAAATGAGGTAACTCTGTGTGAGGCAGTAGTGGAGGCAGCTGAATTAGTGCCCATTATGATGGTGAACCAGGCCCAAAAAACGATGAAGGTTAAGAGAGGGGGAGAGATAGGAAAAGCATTACCCCTACGAACGCTGAATCGGGTGAGATTCGAGGAGAAACAGAATGAATAGTAGACGAAGATATATTGGCACCTGATCAATTTAGGGCCAGAGTGGGAAGTCTGCTGAGAGATAATCGAGATGTGGTGGCCCAATCAGATAAGGAATTAGGCTAGACCCACACAGTAAGAATGAAAATCGACACGGGCGATCACCCCACTGTGAAATTGAAGCCCTACCGAACGCCTATTCATAAGAGACCCCAAGTGGAAGAGGCAGTAGAAGAGATGTTGGAAGCTGGGATGATCGAAAGATCGACCTCCCCTTGGAGCTTTCCAATCGTGATAGTCGGCAAGAAAGATGGCGGGCACCGTTTTTGTGTAGATTTTAGGAAACTGAATTCTATATCGAAGCCGTTGGCAGTGCCATTGCCACTAATCGATGACATATTGGCATTATTAGGGAAAGCGAAGTACTTCTCTACGTTGGACTTGAGGTCTGGGTATTGGCAGGTAGCCCTTGATGAGACTGACAAGGAAAAGGCTGCATTTGCGTGTCACCTGGGACTATTTCAGTTCAGGGGGATGCCATTCGGTTTACCAATGCCCCGGGAATCTTCCAACAGCTGATGTCAATAGTGTTAGGAGGATGCGAGAGCTTTGCCATGGCATATTTAGATGATATTTTGATATTTTCAGAAACAGTAGAACAACATTTTTTCCATCTAAAACAAGTGTCGGGAAGGTTAAGAAAACACGGCTTAAAATTGAAATTGTCGAAGCGTGAGTTTCTGAAGGAGGAGACTAGATATTTGGGCTTTGTTATAAACGGAGACGGTATTAAACCCGACATGGATAAGGTGAAAGTCATAAGGTAAATGCCAGAACCTAAGACAGTGAGACAAGTAAGAGGGTTTATAGGAGCTATAGGGTACTACCGACGATTCGTCCCGGCATTCTCGAGAATTGCCATACCACTAGCATAAATCACAACGTGGGTAGGTTAGACTGGAAATCAAAACAGTTACATTTGGCGCAGCGACACCGGGGGACGTCACACTGTTCTATAATGTAACAACTCTGGGGAAGAAGTTTTACGAGTGGAACTTCATTCTTACAAATGGAATATGAAGGGAATGGGGATCAGTGAACTTTGTGTACGCGGCCTGCGTGTCTTATCTGTGGAACTTGTGGAACAAAGGGATGCAGTTCGCTTGACCTCTACCATGAATACAGCGATAAAGCAGAAAGAAGCTAACAACGCTTCGTCTGTGAGGAAGAAATTTTAGGGTAGAAAACAGTTCATCACCTAAAAGGCCGCGTAAACACTTTTAAACTTTGTTAAGGCAGGAAAGTGGGGATTAGGTACCTTTTTTAAAAAATCATTTCACCCCAAGGAAGGCTAGAATGCCACTAGTACGCAGGGGGTTACACAGAGCGAAAGTGAGAGAAAAGATTGGATATAGGGGGGGGGGATTGGAAAAATGATAAAAGCTGAATGGGATTCAAGAAGATAAAAGATGACGATTGACGTTGCATTTAAATTTTTAACTATTTCAACAGTAAAAGGGTGGGGACTAGTTGTAAATCTAGTATTGTGCTTAAATTGACGTATTTCTTCCACCAAAACAACACATTGTTATCATTCTTACCACAGCCACCGTAATGCCTCAAGTCTCTATGAAGTCCTAACTAGTCCTCATATGTAGCAAAGAGGAAAAGTTATATGAACAAAGACCATGAAAATATTAATAGAAAACAGCACAAGGAAGTTACGTTACAGCGATGGGAAAGTGACTGAAGCTGAAATGCCAGTTCGGACCTGTTACATTGCAGGTTCTTCGTTGGATTTTGTGTATACACCATCTAGCTTCTTATTGAGGACAACAGTAAGCATTCAGGAGCTTGATTTGAGCAGTAAAACTATCGCTACAGTTGTTTTAAATAATGTTTTAATGTTCCATTTTAGTGATGACTTTCATATAGTGTTCATCTTTTTAAGTGCACTCCATACTTTCGCAGTGCTGAGTTCGTTGTTCTTCTTACCCTTGCTTATCCACACCTCAAGATGTAGAATGTCATCGGCTTTATTAAACTGCTTGCCATCCGGTGTCCTTAGGACGCTCACCTCCTGGTTGAATGACATGAACTCATTAATGTGAAGATTAATTTGTTTGATGTTCCCCAAGATCGAGAAATTTCGATTTGACAAAAATAAGACGTAAATTACTTGCTTTAAATAAAAAGAGGAAAGTTCTCTAATAAGGAAAGAAAAATAAATCGTGGTTGCTGACATATACAGAAACAATGAACCTTCTCTCGTATTCGGGTAATTTGATTTTTCGTTCTTCTGTCTTCCGAAATTTACCCAATCTGAATCACACGTTCAAATTAAACTTTTTTCGTTATCGGCCCTGACCTGGTATCTCGACTTCAGTCACTTACCCACCGCCGTAACATAACGTCTATATGTCACTATTTTAATCGTTTCACCCCAAGCAAGGTGAGAATGTCACTAGTGCGCAAAGGGTTACAGGGAATGATAGTGAAATAGGAGACTGAGAATAGGGAGGATTGGGAATAGGACAAAAGATAAACGGGATTCAAGAAGGCAGAAGATGGCGATTGATATTGTATTTAAACTTTTGGAGATTGTAGTTATCAGGGAAGCAAGTAAACGGAAGATAGTATTCACAGGTGGGAAGTGCGAGAAAAAAAACTGTTGGAGTAGAAGTGGCGGTTGCATATAAATAATTCAATAGTAAAAGGGTGGGGCCTAGATACCTTTCTAGTCGCACGCTTAAATTCATCTAGTCGGAGCCATATGGAAAAAAGCTCATTAGAGCAGTTGTAATGAAAATATTTGAAGGAAAGAGATAAGGAAGTTACGTCACATCGGCGAGAAAGTGACTGAAGTCGAGGTGCCAAGTCAGGATCGATTACATTGCAGATCCTTCACCAGATATGGCAGCCGTGCTCCATTTTTTTTTGATCTGGCTCTTGAAAAGATAGGTCATGGTTGAGGTCTAGAGTGAGCTTGAATCCCAATAGACGTTCAAGATGAGCCTTATTGAGAGTACAACCATTCATCACGACAGAAGAAAAATCTGGGTCTGCTCTGTGATCATGAAACATTACTAGCTTGGTTTCGGATATACTCAATGTTACAAGCTTTTCCCTCCCTAATTAAGCTGTGTGAGGTGCCAGGTCGGGACGCTGCCATGGTAGTCTCCAGAGGTCACTTGTAACATCTGCAAACATTCCACGTTTTCTGTTAATCGCCAAGATACGAGTTTACAACTCAGCCGTTCTCTCTGTGCTACTCTAAGACCCCCTCCTCCCACGTCCATGATTTCGTTCCGAGCTCCTCGGACCATCGAGGCTGGTTCACTGGTCCGATTTGTGTCCAATGAGGATCTCCACCCGCCGAAGACGATTAGCCAAGCATCCTCTGCATCATTGCCCAGTGCCGTGTTCACTAGCTCGGTCACGTCCCGCGAAAACCAGATGATCAACCCAACAGACTCGTCACGGTCTGCAAATTGGAGACAACCTTGTCATCTGCAGACTGGACAAGATTTCGTGGCAGACCACGCAGCGGCTGGAAGGACTTTGTCGTCAAGACTTCCTGCAGATCAATTAGGCGATGGAGAATATTCTAACGCACTGTGAAGACTGAGAGCTGGAGAGACAATGTGGACTGAACGCCTTTCGTAGCATGAGATTGAGCAACACATGCTGCTAGGTTCTGGTAAGCAAGATTTTTCGAAGTGAAGCCATAAACTGTGGTATCTTCTATATACATATTTACCATGAATCTGTACTTAGGAAGATCGTTAATATTAAATAGACAAAAAGTGTAAGACTGAGGAGTGATCCTTAGAGGTTTTGTTGATGGATTTTTTTTATGGCTTATCAACCGTTTGTGGGTTATATAAAGCTGAAACATGTTTTGGATTCTATAAATAATGCGTTTATTTTGCGAGTGAATATTGCGTTTTCAATTTTCTAAGAATAACACTGATTTCTTTCTATCAATTTTCTAACAATAACACTGATTTTTTTTTTTACTATTAACGCATGACTGAACGAAGGAAATGTATTTATACTTTTCCCAAGGGTATTTCTGCGTAAGTTAATACCATGAATCCGACTGGAATTCAAACTCGGCACTCCGATTTCTAGTTCCAAGTTGTTATCCATTAAACCATCCCTACATCCCGAGCTTTAGGGAACACCTACATTAATCTCACAGTCTTCAGAGGATTGGACATTAACAACGGCTTTCATAGACCTATCCGATAAGAAAAACCTGATAACTATGAACGCTTCTAGAAACGCCATTGCGGGAGAGTTTGGGAAGAAACATATATAAGGTAATCGCTTTAAGAGATTAAGCCAGACCATTCGTTACAAGCAAGAATTAATAGATTATGCTAAGAAGTATGGGAAGAAAGCACCAGCAAATATTTTTACTTACCGCCTACTTAAAACGGATGATATGTATCTGGCGAAAACAGCACGAACTAAAAATACTGTAGCCATTGTCGGATAGCCTTACATTAGTCTGAAATTGAAGATGAAATTCAAAACAAAAGTGGGCGGTAAATCAGAGGAAATCAGGAAGAAGGTTTTTTTTTTTTTACCAAAGTGATAATTAATAAGAAAGGAAGATTAAATAAATTTACCCTAAGCCCACTAAGATGAAAGGGGTTACCGAGTGTGAGAGAATATGATAAAAATATACTATTAAAGAGAGAAGACATAAAAGAACAAAAATTAAGGAGACAGAAGATAACGATCGACATTGCATTTAAATTTTTGAAGATCAAAATCAACAGGGAAACAAGAAACCGGAAGAAACTGTTAGCATAGAACTTGAGATTTCCTCTAGCTATTTCAATTATAAAACTGATTGTATGCATTTCCCCCCTTTTTTTTTTACTTTTTATGCTGCTCCTACCATATCGTGATAAACATATAGCATTAAAATGACATTTTTTCTTTAATAATTTTACCCTCAAGCAAGGCAACAAAGTCACTGAGACGCTGGATTTGAGTGGGTGTTTACAGAGTGCGAAAGAATATAAAAAAGGAAAACATTATTAAGGAACGAGAACAATAAAATATTAGGTTGGTGCAAAAATAATGACGTAATAATGTCGTTTTTTGACGTTAAAAAATACGTCAAAAACGACATTATTAAGTCATTATTTTTGCACCAACCTAATAACAGAAATTAAGAAGACAGAAGATAACAATTGACATTGTATTTACATTTTGAAGAACAAATTTGACTGGAAAGCAAGAATCTGGAAGAGAGTTCCACAAGCGAAAAGTGCGAGAAAATAAAATATTAGAATATAACTCATGGTTACATCTAGCCATTTCAACGATAAAATGATGAGATCTCGCCACCAATCTATTAATGCGCTTAAATTCATGAAGTCTAGGTACCATAGAGGAAAATTCATCAGAACAATTACCATTAAATTATTTATAGAAAGCGGAAGCTACATTACGTCGATGGGAAAGTGAATGAAGCCGAGATACCAGATCAGGACCAATAACACTGCATATTCTTCTCTGAATCTTATCAAGAATCTCCAAATATATAGAAGGAACACTAGACCTGATGTGGCAGCAATATTCAAAACAAGGGCGAATGGTAGACATATGTAAGATAGATTCTGACGAGAAAAATTGTCTAACTCGACACAGTGAATCAATTTTCTTAGCTGCAGACTTAACAAAATAATGAAAACTTCAGAGCTTAGGGGCATCAGAAAGATGGTATTGCTGGGTTATGAAATGCTAAGTAATAATTGTAACGAATGTAATTCCAGATCCTACTGTACTGTTCAGAACTCTGACGACCCGACATGAATGAAGGTGGTTTTAATCCATGGATGTAGAATTCTAACAATGATCAAATGTCATTTTTTTATACAGGGTGAATCCCACATATACCTTAAGGAAATACCCCCTACATAATGGCAAGACATTAGTGGCAATGATGTCTTCATCTACCTAATGTATTACCATTATGTGGGAGGTATGTCTGGGCGGTATATATGGAAGGTATTTCTGCCGCACCTTGTATAATGCCGAAAAACGCATCAAAACGAGTAGTACAGCAGTCAAAAGACGATGTTTTAGCCGAGTCTTCCTCCCCCAGATATCTTTGCATTATCGTGGTTTCAGCCGAGAGATTGTGGGAGACAAGTCTTTCACCTGGAGGGAAGAGGTAGGTGGCCGACCAGTTGTCATCCGATCTGTTTATTTTCATCTCCCTCTTGTGTACCCCAAGAAACAATGCGTACTACGTAACCCATTAAAATAACGTTAATAAGAAGAAACCTGAAGATTGCTTGTCGTTTATTGAAACTGTTGATGCAGGCTTGGGAACCCTACTGAGGAATTGCCAGTATACCACTCGAATCCTGAGTCGATACGTAGGCAGCATAAGATTTATAGTTCTATTATCAAGGTCTATCAATGCCTTACAAAGAAAGGCTGCACAGAAAATACGAAATGCTTATAAAAAACATATTCTTATTTATGTACTGTTTTCATTCAGGCGATCATAGCTCTCCACAACTTCCTGTTTCTTGTAGCTCTAAGCACACATTTACACACACTAATTAGGTAGGTTACTCGATGCTATCCTCAGGCCATTTTGTTTACTGTATCTCTTGTGAGTGTTAAGTTCGTCAAGCCCTCTTTCCTCAGTATATGACCCAGATATTTCGGCTGTCTCTTTCTAATTTTAAGTATAAGTACCCTTGCAGTTCTTATTTTCTTTTAAAACTTCTTCGTTGCTCGCATGTTCAATCTATGGTATTCATCATAGGTTTTCATATCTTTGTTATAAATACATCAGAGGAAAACTCGTTTTAAACTAGGCCAGATCAGGAGCATGGACAAAGATCCACTAATGTTTGGGGTATCATTCAAAAATGCAGTTTTAGATGGTTACGTATTTCAGAGCAATGAGTTATGAGCCAATCCGTGCGCAGAGTGTCGAAGGACAAAGTGTCGAAAGATAAAATGACGAATGGACAAAATGTCGAACAGACAAAGTGTCGAACGGACAGTGTTGAACGGACAAAATATCGAACAGTGTCGAACGGGCTAAATGACGAAAGGCTAATAATGTCCCTACAATAGAATACCTTTTACTTAGCATACAAGTATCCTGCCAGTAAGTAATTATTTTTAAATTTCAAACTAATATAAAATCCTCCGATATAAACAAAAAACTTTCTATATAAGTGCCAATTTTTTTGAACAAGGAACTGCATTCAAACTACAGTAAAGAGCTAAATTTTTTAATTATAAGAAATTACAATTGTGGTAAAAATAAAATTTTTATTTTAAGGCTATTATTTATTAAATGATACCAAAGCTAAATAATAAAATGTTTAGAATAGCTTAATTGATTATTTGAACTGAGTTTTTAAAATCATAACGATACGTTCGTTTTTACTTTATTCAATATTTTTTCCTTTTAAAATTTTGTCTTTTTGACATTTTATCCATTCGTCATTTAGTCAATGCAACTCTTTTTCCGTTCTGCACTTTTTTTTTCATTCGACACGTTGTCCGTTGGATATTTAGTCCCTTCGACACTTTGTCTGTTCGACATTTTGTCCATTTTTCATTTTGTCTTTCGACACTCTGACCAACTACTGAGCCAACCATCCGAGACACAACCAATGTTCAATGGTGGAAAACTGCGTCTGGAATTAGTTCATCATCAACTCTTTTCAACTGTTTGCCGTTTATCGTGCATTTCAGATTTTAATTGAAAAAAACTTGAAAATAGGGAATTTTGGTTCCTCGTGAGATTTCGCTTGAGAATCGAATACGATGATACACCAAATGCAAGAGGAATGCTAACCTTACAATTTTGTATCACATTGTTACAAAAAAGAAAATAGGATGATCATTTATAGTGCATCTAATTGGGAAAACTTCCTCGTGAGATCTCGCTTTCTTTTCTTTCTCTTTATGTGCCGTGTCCTTTCAGGACGTAGGCGATCATGGCTCTCCACTTCCTCCTAACCCCTGTGGCTCTCAATAAGTTTCGTGTCTATGCCAACTGCCCCAGACCAAGTTCTGCCGTCCACGTGCTTAAGCCCGTCAGGTATGTCATGTGCTGCTTTCCCCTGTCTCTTTATCCCTCTATTCGTCCTGTCAGTATCAGATTCACCAGGCCCTCCTTTCCCATTACGTGTCCCAGAAATTTAATCTGCCTCTTCCTTATGTTAAATATAAGCTTCCTCCTTGCTTTCATCCCCTACAAGACCTCATCGTTGCTCACACGTTCGCTTCAGGATATCCTTAGCATCCTTCTGTAGAACCAAATCTCCGCCGCTTCGTGTCTCTTCATCATCTTTGAAGAGGCCGTACAAAATTCGATGTCGTATAGGAGGACAGCTGTCACGTTGCAGCTCAGTACTCTCTTCTTTGTCATCAAAGAAATCCTCCTGTCTCGCAGGACTCTGCCCAGCTTTTGGAATGCATCTTTCGCCATCCCAATCCGTCTTCGGATCTCAGGGTCACACCTACCGTTCTCCGTCATAACACGTCCCAGATATTTAAACTTCCGCACATGCTTGATTTTCGGGTCTCCGACCTGCAAATTGCATTTTGGGCTCCTCCTTTTACTGATGACCATGCATTTTGTCTTCTTGTAGTTTATGGTTAGTCCCTCTCCCTGGCTAAAGAACCGAATACAACGTTTCTCCATCTGCTGCAGTTATTTATTTTATTTTTTATTTTTTTTAACTAGGAACGTCATCATGGATATAAATTTGATTTTTATTAATGCTACCCTAAATAAAAAGCACATAATTCGTTAAGGAGAAAATACTTTAAAAGCTTAATAACATTATTACCAACTATAAACTCACGCCTAAAAATTACATTACATCGCCATCCTTCTTTGAATCCATTCGTAAAGAATCCAACTTATATCTATTTAATACAAAGAGTACGTATATAATAACAGTATCAGTTTAAACAGAGTGCCATCTCACTGCGTCGGCTGATCGAACAAAGGTGAAGACATTAGGACTCTTCATACGAGACAGGCACACATAAGCAATTATGAATACACGTTGCCATCCGACATACATATAGAATTATCTACGGTTTTAATGCACGTGATACATGACTGACCAATGAGAATCGACCCAAACAAAACTCAAAATACCAAAGTTCTGTCTTTTTATTTGTTTTCTCCCAATTTCTGACGAACCTTTAATAAAAGTGAAACACGTTGTTATCTATCTATCTATCTATCTATCTATCTATCTATCTATCTATCTATCTATCTATAAATCATGAAAACTTCGTTAGTCAGGTGGGATGGTAGGACATCTCGAAGAAGACAAAGCAACATCTAGCTTTCACGACAACAGAGCTACAACTGCGCCACACCGCGTGCTACACACCATCACTGAGTTAGGAGAGTAGTGAGAAGGAACACAAGAAATGTTAGCCACTAGGATTTTAACAACTTTTTGGGTAACAAAGCACTCCATGTGTCTAATACAGGGTTAAAGCAAGCATTACGTCAAAAATGTTCTAATTTTGCTAAACGTAAAAGGTTTGTTTTTTTAGAGGGTTCCTTTGCATTACGAGCAAAGGAACCCTCTAAAAAAACAAAAAAACAAGACAAAAAAAAAAAACAAAGATAAAAAAACAAACAAGATCATTGGAATTGGTGTGGGGAGATTTTTCCGCATCTCCCAAACTCACCAGATTTAGAACCTAGAGATTGCCATCTCTTTCGATCTTTCAAACGGACTTTTAAACATTTTCGGAGAAAGATTTTTTTCAACGCGGAATCAAAAATTTACATTCCCCTTGGTCTGCAGCAATGGAAAATGAAGGTATTTATATTTTGGGTAAATGAATAAATAACTAATTTTGATTTATATATTTATATCCTTTCTAGTAAAAAGCAATTATTTTCCGAATACCTACTGATCTGAAATTGGAATGAAAGCAGTGATGGAACATAATCAGAATCTATCATAAAAATTCAGGATATGGAATTAGTAAATATTAAAGACTCCAAATACCTCGGCATATGGATCGTTTATAATAAATTTAGTATAAGAGATAAGCAAATTGAACATAAAATAGGCTGCGCTCGAGGTAGTTTCGCCTAAAACCACAAGTTGTTACACAATCAACACATTAACCTGAAAACTTGAATCATGTTCTTAAACAGACTCGCCAGATCGAGATTTTCATATGGATGTCATGCATGGCATCACGGCCGTTAAGAAATATCTAAACTGGTGGCTGTATACAACAGCTTCTAACATCAATGATTAAAATGGCTTTGAGGCTGTGAATCTTGGCGAAGACCATTATTGTTCGAACTTTGTGAACTCGCACTACAGAATCTCAGACAAAGAACTGTACTAGATAATGGAAACCATACCGCCTGAGGACTTTCAACAATTAAAATGAATGTCACATATAATTCGAAGAGAAAATAATGGTATAATCAAAATGTTGACGTTCCACACTACATCAAACAAAAGGCTAGGAAGGAAACTTCCATGAATACTAGAAAGTGCAATAACAGTTATTGGACTTGAGAAAGCTTTTAAGAGAAAGGTTTTATAATTTCAATCAACAATGTCACTGGCCGGTCGGTCAATAAATGCCGAATATTTCCTTATGAGAAAACGGCTAATACCATTAATATTTAATTAAATTTAACTTACATTTTTTTATCCTTTCTGATAAAATATAATTACATTTCGAATAATATCCTTTGTTAAATTTTGTTGTTGCTGTTGTTTTTGATAACAAAACTCTTATAATCGATTAAGGCGGCGTGCATGTAAGACGAGCGCCTGAGGTATGTAATGCGAATTTAACCTTTATCGAAAGCTACTTTTACAGGTGTAGGGATGCAAGGCGCAATTATCTCTCTTTGGTTGCGATAAAGTCATGAGGGTCACGTGGCGGCCGGTGACTGACGTCAGTTGATAGAGATACTAGGCCACGAGATGCGAGAGGTTGCTCAACTCTGTAGATTCCTACCCTGCGGCAGCACCTTTCTCATCACACTAAAGAGATTGGGTCTGTGTAATACCGATGCCAGCATGACAGTGGTCGCGTGGCCCGGACAAAAATCAGTTTCCTGTCCTTGGACCATGTGCAGAAGTATGTGTATGGCGCTCCCTACGTTAAAACGACCTTTATGTCACATCCAGTCTTGGTGGGGAGCCCGGGTAAATATACCCGTAGATATAACTGGTCGGCTCAGTCCAGTTGGTATGTAGCCCGCGAAGAAGACGGACTTCACAAGCCCAAAGCTGTAGAGTGAACAGTGGAATCCATATGGGCTCACCAGAAAAATAAATGACATAACTTGCCATTTTTCCCATTGAGAAATATTACAAGTAAGACCTTCTTTCTTTTTGGTCCTTTCACACTGCTTGTTGTATATATATATATATATATATATATATATATATATATATATATATATATATATATTATATCATAATTTCTTTGTATGGGACAAATTTAGGATAAGTATGTATATCAATATAGATTATATATTATTTCCATACTGCAGTTGCAGATAAAACACCAACAAGATATTGATCGGAATATATCCCTAAATTTTTCCATTATATAAACAGTGTCATAGAGTTCAGTAAGATGAATTATTTGCTAAAATAGTTCGGCATTATCGGAAATGTTGATTTACTGCTTACGTAGAAATAAGAACAAGAGTAAGATAGTATTGAATAAGAACCTGATAGTATCAGCAGACAAATGTCAGTCTCAAATTTAAAATTTAAATGTCCTATCAATTATTATATTTAACCATCCTGTCTAAAGAAAATCATGTCTTTTAAATCGTTAATTCTGAGAGAATTAGAAGTCCTACCAGGATTCATTATTAGCGTCTACAATCTTAACAATATAAAATATGCAGATGAAACATTGCAGATAGTAGACACGGAAAGGAAACTACAAAACCACTCACAGAAGACCGTCCTGGGTATGACGATAAACTACGTCCGACAGCAAGGCCTCTGATCAGGAAGAGCGTGGAACCATCTTTTAATTGCTGGTGTTCTCAGGTCCACACTGACCCGGAGTGTTAGTACCTGCTAGGGTCTCAGCTATGGGTAAATAGTTAACTCCCAAGCTGAGGTTAAAACACTATGACAATGTAAAAATAGGCTTTAATTCCAGAAATTCTCTGTAAAAAATTATTACCATCAATAAATTTTTGAAGAAAAATTATTACCAGCAATACATTATTACCAGCAATATATTTTTGAAAACAAAATATTACCAGCAATAAAAGTCTTGTCGGCATTAAATAACCCATTGCGGTTGATATGCCGTAAATCAAAACAAACCAAACCAAACCAAATCTTACAGAAGATAGCGAATGAAAGCGAGAAGAAAGGACTAAGTATAAACTACAAGAGGACAGAATGCATGGTTATCAGCAAAATGATGAGCCCAAAATGCAAATTACAAATCAAGGATACTAAAATCAAACAAGTAAACAAATTTAAATATCTCGGAAGTATCCTAACAGATGACGGTATGTGCGATGCTGAGATCCGAAGACGTATTGGGATGGCCAAAGATGCATTCCAAAAGCTAAGCAGAGTATTAAGAGGCAGGAAAATTTCGTTGGAAACAATGGAAAGAGTAGAGAGTATCACAGCGAATGCTGGACAATAGCCTCAAGGATGAAGAAGAGACTTGAAGCAACAGTAATGGTGGTTCTACTGGAAGATGCTGAGGATACCAGGGGCCGAACATTTGAGCAACAACGAGGTTTTGGAGGGAATGGAAACAAAGAGAAAGCTTATACTTAACATCAGGAAGAGGTAATTGATGTCTCTGGGGCATCTAATGAGGAAGGAGGGCTTGGAAAACCTGATACTCAAGGACAGATTGAGGCGACGATGGAAAGAGGAAAGTAGCCCGTAACATATTTGATGAGTTTGAGCAAATGGATTCCAGAACAGAGTTTGGGAGAAATAACAAAAAGACAAAACTTATTAAGAGCTACAAGGGACAGGAAGATGTGGAGGGCTATGGAGGGACACCGCACATACAAGAAGAGCTATTTCTTAATTTTAATTTTTCACCCCCTCTTAGATTCACATAACACACCTTTCTCAGTAATCTTTTACTTTGAGTGGCTCCTAAGCCTTGAGTGAACTCGTTTCCCGTTCAGTCATCCGCTCGTCAGGTGGCTCGCTGCCTTCCCCTACCTCTCTCGCCCTCAGTATGGCCTGTGAGGGTTAAGTTTTCAAATTCCTTTCTTCCTCAATGTGATAATAGTAATCTTAGCCGTTTCCCTATAAGGAAACATTTGGAATTCATTGATCGATCAGCTGGTACTTCTTTCAGTTGAAATTTATAAAATCTTTCTCTTAAAAGAATTTTTAAGGAAAATAGGCTTCTTATGCCCAGTAGCTGTTATAGCACTTTCCAGAATTGATGGGAGGTAGTTCCTTCGTAACCTCTTATTTGAAGTGGTGTGGAATGTCAACATCTTATTTATGTCATTATTTTCTCTTTGAGTTACATGTTATATCAATTTTATTTGTTGCTGCTAGCCCTCAAGTGATGGGGTTTCTGTGTTCATGGAATTCCAGCTTTCTTTTCCTGATTCCAACAATATCTCTTTTTTGTTGCCATTTTTAAAAACTTCCTCTTTGTTTACTCGCTCCATCCATGGAATTCTCAGCATGCTACTGTAAAATCACGTTTTTGATGCCTCCAGGTTTCTCCTCACCCGTGGGGAGATTGTCCAGCATTTACTGTCATATAACGGGATGCATATCACGTAGCAATCAAACACCCTTTGTTTATAACGAAATTTCTGTTTCTTAACACTTTGCTTAGCATTTGAAATGCCTCTTCTGCTAGTCCAATACGTGTTCGCATTTCGGCGTCTTATTTTACGCCTTCTGTTAAAACACTCCCAAGAACAAAAAAGTTAATTACACAAGATTATATTCGGTTATTCCGATATCTGTAATGTACCAAATGTCACACACTATGATAACAGTAATATTATTTATCATGTAATAATAATATTATATAATATCATATAATAGTAATATAATAGTAATACGATGTAATATAATAGTAATAACATATAATAGTAATATGATATAATAGTGATGCAATATAATATAATAGTAATGACATATAATAGTAATAAATATAGCGTCCTGGGTATGACGGTAAACTACATCCGGGTCCTGGGTATGACGGTAAACTGCATCCGCGTCCTGGGTATGGCGATAAACTGCATCCAACAGCAAGGTCTCAGATAATGTTTTCAGAAAAATAATGTTGCCAGCTCTAAGTTTTTTTTTGTAGAAAAGGAATAATGTTGCCAGCTATACGTTTTTTTTTAAACAATAATGTTGCCAGCTATACGTTTTTTTTTAAACAATAATGTTGCCAGCTATACGTTTTTTATTTTATACAAAATAGGCATTTAAAATTCATATAAACTGGATTTGGCATTAAATAACCCACAGTGGTTGATATGCCATAAAACCCAAACAAACAAACAAACAAACAAACAAACAATAATAAATATAATATAATGGTAATGACATACAATAGTAATATTATTTAACATCAGAAAGAAACAATTGGAAATTCTAGAGCACATACTGAGGAAAGAGGGTTTAAAAAATTTGACACTCACAGGGTATATTAAAAGAAAACAGTACATAATCTACCTAAGGAACTTGTGTGAATGGTTGGCACGACAGGGATTAGGAGAGATAGTAAAAATACAAACTTTACTTGGAGCTCCAAAGGACAGGACATTTTGGAGAGACATGATCTCCCATGTTCTGAAGGAACACAACCCATGAAAGAAGAAGTAGAATATTAGCCGTTTCCTGATAAGGAAACATTCGTCATTCCTTAACGGAGCAGTCAGTGCTGCTGTCGGTTGAAATTTATAAAATATTTCTATTAAAACAACTTTTTCAGAAAAATAGGCTTCTCGAGTCTACTGTTATCACTCTTTATAATATTGTTGGGAGGTTTCCTTCCTAGACTTTTGTTTGAAGTAGTGTGGAACATCAGTATCTTGATTATGTCGTCATTATCTCTTTGAGTTACATAATGGTAATATTAATTTTTTCCTTGTAAGGAAACATTCGGCATTCACTGACCAATCAGCCTGTGCTACTTTAGGTCAGAATTTCTAAAAGCTTTCTATTAAAACATTTTATCGGTTATTTAAAGCCAGAAAATATTTTTTCGATTCTAAGAATTCTATTTTTACTCACACAAGTCTTAATAATTAACTTAATTAGCATAGCTGGGGTGGATAGATGAGATGGATTCATACTTTTCTCAAGAGTATTTGCGCGTTAGTGAATATATAACGAACACGACTAGATTAGGGGCACGGCTCAGCAGTTCCAATCCCGAGGCATTATCCATTACACCACCCGCACAGCCTCCAGTATTCCTAAGTGGTCAACAATTTTGGTACTAACCATAGATGAGTAGGGAGAGTAGAGTTACCTTTCCATGGGTATTTGCGCGTAAGTGAATATAACGAACCTAACTGGAACTGTATTTCAATTGAAATACAGTTGACTGATTTTCAAATTCGAACTGTTATCCATTACACCCCACACTCATCCAAGCTTACAGCATCTAGTATTTCCAAGCGATCAACCATCTAGACGTTGCTTAACTTCGGTGATTGTACGTGAACCGATATTTCAACGTGATTTGGCTGTAAATCCATTATACTACCGTTACATTCATGATTACAGCACCCGGTCACCCATCTATGTACTGACCAGGCTTGACGTTGCTTAACTTCGGTGATTGTACGAGAACCGGTGTTTCAATGTGATTTGGCCTTTGTCAGAGCCCAGGAAGTATTATGTGCCTAGTTTTATCAAGATTATGTATATAATTTTTTTCTAATTCTGTGGATGCTGTCAGCTTTTATCTTGTCATTATAAACGATGTAATTAGAATATTCACAAATTCAAAGGTTCAGGTAATGCTTGTTGGGGTCTGCGTAACTCCATCCCAGCACTCTAATCTGTTCGTTGTCTCTGAGTTTGAACTGAGAAGTCATGTGAAGATACATTAGCAACAACAAGTACAAGAAGCTCAAACCAGAATTCGAAGAACGACAAAAGAATCTACACGCCATATCTACTCGTCTATGAAGCCGACTTCATGTATATAAGCATGCTGGGGTTACCATAGACAAAATACGTGAGCAACGGTGAAGTTTTAGAGAAAATGGAAACAAAAAGGACACTTATATTTAACATTAGGAAGAGACAACTGGAATTTCTAGGAAATGAGGAAAGAGGGTTTGGAAAATGTGATACTCACAAGTCAGATTGAAGGCAGGAAGGAACCAGCGCATAACATTCTTAGTGAGTTTGAGTAGGCAAGGTAGAGTAATGGATATCGGCACGGATTGAGAAATCAGAGCCGAGTTCGAATTCCAGTCGGATCCGTTACATCCACTTAACGTGCTAATACCCTTGGGAAAGATATGAATCCTCTTCTTCTCCCCCCAGCTATGGGTAAATAGCAAGACAGACCGTGTAGTAGCCTTGAATGGCAACTAGTCTACCGCAGAAAGAAATGGCAACCTACTGCGGGAAAAAAAATCTGCCTCGTCAGTCATGTATCATTATGTGCCTACGCATGTATCACGCATGGCACATAACTGACTGACTGAGCTTGAGTAAATGGCGGATCAGGGTTTAGGAGAACTAACAAAAAGACAAAAACTATCAAGAGCTACAAAGGACAGGAAAATGTGGAGAGTCATGATCGCCAACGCCCTGAAGTGACTCGGCACATAGAAGAATTCCGCTTTTTGATAACACAGTGGCGAAAGTAAGATCGTTGCTAGAGATTATATTTTACATGTGTCAATCGGAACGAGCCTCCTATAAACTGTTTCAAAAAGACCAGCAAGATGAATTATTTATTGGAATAGTTCGGAATTAACAGAAATATTTATCTTATGTGAAAATATCCATAAATAATTAAAAATGTAATGTACTCAATATCATATACAATAGTAATGGTAACATTATTTAGCACCAGAGTCCTGGGTATGACGATAAACTACATCCGGCAGCAAGGCCTCTGATCGGGAGGTTGGAGGTTTTGAGGGGCGTAGAACTACTTCTTAATTGCTGTTGTTCCCAGGTCCACCCTGACCTGGGGTCGTAGCAACTGTTAGGGTCCCAGCTATGGGCAAATTTTGAACCTCCAAACAAAATCAAAACATTATGAATATAGAAAAATACATTTTTATAGTTATTGTAGCATACCTACGGATGATAATGGGTATGTCTCCATTCACATAAATACAGTAGTATATACTGTATATTGGTTTGCAGTTGGAGATTCGTCTCCAGCTCTGTTGGTCAAACTATCTGCCTCCGGGCAGATAGGTCCCCAGATGAGGCTATGTCGAAGGGCAGATTCTCGTCTCGTTAAACAGCTACCCGACCCCGTTTTATGCGGGATCTACGGGGAATTTTTGCCCTACGGGCTCGGACACCTCACATTAAATTCGGCCTTGTGCCACATCTGATCGTGTGGGACGGTTGGTAGATATTCTGCAGTTGGAGATTCATTATGGAATTCATTTAACTCACTTCTAGCAGTTTACTACTACTTCTACGCGGCGCTGGCGAATCTTATATGTGTTGTTCTTGTCCTAAGTATTATCGTTCATTACCAACCTTGGTTTGATTATTCTATTCAGTAACCTTCCCGATGTTACAACAACAGTAAAATACCAACAATATCTATTTTATAGTAAAATTACCAGCAATGCATATTAAAGCAAAATGATCAACGATGCATTTTATCTGTAGTTGAAGGCATGCAATTGCGCTCAAAATATTTAGATTTCTGCATTAAATAACACATAGAGGTTGACATGCAGCTAAGCAAAATCAACCAACCAACAAAAAAAGAACTCTTTCATGACATTATATAATATATTACAATTAATTAAAGAAATCAAACTGTATTCCAAAATATAACTTCAACAAAACTAGAACATAAAACACAAATATCACCGCCTCTAGTAATCATGTCCATACAAACATGTATATGTTCAAAAGCTGAGCATCATCTACCATGGATTCAATTGTGAAAGCAGAATAACATATATTTTTATTACTTCGAAGCTCCCAAGAAAATTAAATTGCGGCTTTAAGTGATGCATAAGGAGTTGATATGCCGTTAAACAAACGAAGAGGCAACTGAAATTTCTAAGGCACATATCAGGTTGGTGCAAAAATAATGACGTAATAATGTCGTTTTTTGACGTTAAAAAATACGTCAAAAAACGACTATTACGTCATTATTTTTGCACCAACCTAATAATATGGATCATTCCACTTTTCTAATGCAGAGTTCACCATGTACAAGGCCCGAAAGCAACTCGAGGTAGAGGGTTACAGAGTAAGAGGCACAGTATATGAAGATATGTGAGGAAGATACCGGTCAATCGTAGACGTGAATGGCTTAAGATTGTAATGACCGGAAAAACAACGTCTTGGCAGTTGGTTCCACAGAACAGTAGTTCGTGAGAAGAAGCTGCTCGAGTGGAATTTACTTCTCACCGATGTAACACGGATGGAATGAAGGTAGTATGCAACAATGTGCGTAAACGAACGGGTCCTAGCCGTGAAAGTGAGAACTGGTTGGACTGGTGGGACTAAGGAATGTAGTTCGTTTGATCACTTTCCATGGAAATAGCGATAGAGCAGTGGGAGGTTCACAACGTTTCATGTGGGAAAGGGTTCGTAGGGTAGAAAATAATTCATCGCACACAAGGACGCAGAGACACTTTTGAACTCTATCGAGACTAGAAACTGAGGACTGGGCATCTCCCGCCCAAATATGACAACAGTACTCTATTTTCGGCCTGATCTGGCTCTTGTAAAGGTAGGTGTTAGCACGAGGAGTCAGGTACTTTCTGGAGCGGTACAGAAAACCGACCATTTTTCCTGCATCTTTGGTGATGGATGTACGAGTTCCACTTGAAGTGTGAGTTACGTTTGAGGCCCAATAGTTGCTCAAGGCGCGAGGGAAGATCCATTCATCGTGACTGGTGGTAGCTCATTGTCCGATCGGCGATGATGGAATATGACTATTGTGTTGTCACACATAAAATGACAGACTTTATATGAAATAAATGAAACGATTCTGAAGTGCTAAATAATTTATTTATTTGAAATAGGTACCACGTTGATGAATCACTATTCTCTAACGTACCTCTAAATTCTTGATCCCATATTCTAAAAAAATCACATCCTTTGGTGTGATAAACAGTTCAAATGTTTCGATTATTTCTTCCTTACTGGAGAATGTTTTATTGCATGCGAAAAGCCCAAAATGCTTAAATAAGGGGTAATCAGGGTGAGCCAAAATTTCATAATTCAACATTTGACTGAGTAGCGTGCGTTGTAGTGCAAAATTGTGCCATCCCCATTCACAAGCCTAATTTTTCGTGCATACAGTTTCCCCACAATACGAGGTTTCTTTTACTGAAGGAAGAATGCACGATATGGTCGTAAGCCCAGGAAATGTTTCTCATGTCCATTGTCATAAGTTTTGCTCGTATTGATGGGCATTTTATTTCTAACCTTCTGTTATAAATAAGTATGGAATGTCAGTATCTTCAATGTAACATTATTTTCTCTCCAAATCATAGATGCTATCCATTTTAATTGTTACTGTTTTGGAAAACCTTCAAGCGATGTGCTTTCTGTTATTTAGTAAAGTTCTTTGACTGTAATTCTGTAGCGAAATCTGACGATGAAAAGTTCTCTTCAAGATCCACAGAATTCATTTGCAAAAATCTATTTTTAGTCATTGATATGAAAAAAAAACAAAAAACAAACGGCTGTATGTCGATGATGCTTAGGCAATTCTGAATTGATTGGATGCCATGAATAACACCCAAATAAAAATCTCGATTTGACAAGACTATTTAAAAACATGGATCAAGTTCACAGGCTAATGTCTTGATTTTTGTAGCATCTTGATGTGTTGGAAAAAACTACTCCTAGTTTAGCCTATTCTATAGTGATTTTCTAAGCATAGCTTAGATGTGACACAAGGCCCAAAGCATGGGGTACCCTGTTAGGATCACTATTGTGTTATAGCCGATTCTATGTTCAGTTACCTTATTCCTATACTGAATTAGTTAACCGAGGTATTTTTGTGTTTAGTACCATATTCCATATTTTGGATTTTTATGATAGTATATGTTATCTCTGTTTTCATCCGAATCAGGGATCAATAGTTTCTGTTTTGGAAAGGTCTATCCGTCCTTGCATGGAATATCGCTGCCATATATGGTCTGGTGATCCTGCTGTACGTCTCGATGTCCTTGACAAAATCCAGAGACGAATATGCAAGATGATAGGTCCTGATCTGGCATCTAGTCTACAATCGCTATCCCACAGACGTGCGTGGCCTCCCTATGTTCTCTTCTACAAGTATTTTCACGGCAACTGTTCCGACGAGCTACTTTCGCTGGTTCCTGGAATACATGAATTTAAACGAGCTACCAAGCTGGCATCTCGGTCCCACCCTTTCGCTGTCAAAACGGTTAAATGTAACCGTCTCTTCTTTTCAAACATCTTCTTCTCCCGCACTTCCGATCTGTGGAACTTTCTTCCTCTTACTTACTTCCCTAATGACTTTAATCTTCAAATATTCAAGTGTAATGTCAATCGATGTCTGACACCCTCAGCTTGTTCTCCGTCCTTCTCTGTATACTTTCCTCAAACGCGCCTCTTTATCTTGTTCTCAGTCCTCTGTAACCCCTTGCCTGCTAGTGGCACTCCGGCTTTACTTGGGATAAATTGCTTTAAAAATGTCAAACTTCTTGTAAAACTAGGCCCAGTGGATAAAAGCGTTGGTTGAGTAATCTAAAAAGTGACTTGACCCAAAGAGTTGTGAGTTCAATACCTGGTCACAGTAGAGGGAACAAAGCTTGAAGAGTTGAGTTACTAAAAGGAATTAACTGATACTGAGATATCCAAAAAGAGTCATGGCACGTGGAATTAGAACAATCTACCCCGGTGGACTATATAAAGCGTTCGGTTCGAAATTCCAACGTATGTCAGCCGAAAAAGGTTGGAGCGTTTAATGGCCGAAACGTCGGGAATATGGCAGTAAAGATGAGAACAACAGTCCAAACGATGTAAATAGTGTAATTTGGTAGAAAATATTGACAATTATTAGGTTGGTGCAAAAATAATATCGTTTTTTTGACGTTAAAAAATACGTCAGAAAACGATATTATTTTTGCACCAACCTAATACTTTGTTTGCTTCAAGCCAATCAGAACGACAGCCGGCACATTTTGTGTATCGTGTTAAATAACTGAGGAATGGATTTTCAACAGTGGGTCAGTAAACGTCCAAATTTTACGTGTTAACCTTTTACACTTCCGAAATTTCCAAAATGACTTCAAGCCAAAAAATGCTGTTTTTTTTTCTCGGAATGTTAACAGTGCTTTCATTCGGTTACGAAAATCTACGGCTTTCAATTTAAGATTTTTCCTCTTTTAGAAAAACTGTCGATCAATTTCAGTCCCTGAACAACGAAAAATACATTTACAATACAAAAAGTTAATAAATTCGATATGTGGGCGCCTGAATAAGTAGAAGCGATAATTTGATTTAATTCAGATAGCAAGAAATGAACGAACACACACACACACACACATACACACACACACGGTTGGTGCATAATTATCAGGCGTTTTTTTAAGCGAGATATTTGTTAATAAAAGTTGCTGTTTTGTTTACTTTTCAATAAAAATATTATTTTATTTTCAGGTTATAAAAATGCGTGTTGATACAGGGTGCGAGGGATAAATTATCGTCTAAATTACACAAAAATGAAAATAACACTAATTTCATTTTAATAAATATATTCACACAAAAATATCTTGAAATACTAAAGAGTAAATATATTCAATAAAATGGCTTTGGTTGGCAACTGGTCTAGGAGAAAGTAACTATGAATTAAAAGCTGTTTGTAGTCCTGGCCTAGCACATAGTATACAGCTAAAGGAAAGGATCGTTCGCATTGGTCGAAAAATAATGATGATAATGAATAATCAAGGGGGTTGCAGTCTGGGGAGTTAGGTGGTCAGATATAAGGGGTGATGTGGTCGTAGATATTGTTTAACTGCTATTCCTGGGTTTCGTCTGCTTGTTTGGTATGGTGCAGAGTTCTGTTGCCAGACATAGGGTTATCCAGCAGCCAGCTTCTTGACCCAGGGCAGCGCTACCTCCTCAAGGCACTTGATGTAGGCCTTCGTGTTCAGTCTGAGGCCATACCAACAAAATCGGGAATTCTTTCCTTATCAGAACGATCAGAGTTAGTTTTCCGAGCTGCCGTATCTTCGTAATTACCATCATCCTACTCTTTTCGAATCTTCTGTCCTCAGATAGACACACAAACACTCTGAAATGTTTGTATTGTAGCTTCATGCGTGAATGCTAAACAGTACAGATTGCCGTTCGCAAATTTTGGGGCGGAGTGAATTCCGTCATGGTGTCCTTTTTCTCACAGACGGTACCCCAACTGACTCTACTATACTCTGCTCTCGACAAAATCAAAAACAACGTGCCTGCGCGAAATTAAAAATATAAAATGGCGAAAATTTAACCTTCCCATCCTATATATATATATATAGATAGATATATAACACACACACACACACATATATATATATATGAAAAATTTCTCAGAGTTAACCTGGAGAAAAAGACAATATTTATAAATGTAAAAGACAATAGAAAAACTGTAATAGTAGCCGACGCGTTTCGTCCAATGTGGAATGTTTCAAGGCAAAAAACGAAATGAATTTATTAAACAAAGTAACTAATCAACATATATATATATATATGTAACATATATATATATATATATATATATATATATATATATATATATATATAAACAACAGGATTTTTCTAACCATGTAACAACAAAAGAAGTTTATGTTGCAACCATATTAAAAACACGAATTCATTCACTAGCTCAATCACTAAATCTACTTTCAAAATCTACCACGTTTCTAACTGTAGAAATCATAACATAATTTACCTCCTAGAATGCACACTATGCCAGAAACAATATGTAGGAAAATCTGAATGGCCCTTTCACTACAGAATTAATAATTATCGCAATCGAATTAAGTCGACTCCCCATTAAAAATTATTACCTGTAGAACAACATTTCCGCCTGGAAAAACATGATTTCAAAACCGATGCCAAGTTCACTATAATTGAGAGAATAGAAAAGATCAGAGCAGATAACATTAGAAAGATTTTAGAGTCCCATGAAAATAAGTGGATACAACGTCTAAAAACAAAATATCCAGCCGGGCTAAACCATAAATTTAGCAATATAGATAGTACTAATATGTAACTCAACAAATCAAAACCTACCCACATTTCTCACCCACACAAGACAGACATGCTTACGGAGGTGTGGAGGCCTCACACTTATACACTCACCTATACGAATATACACACTTACACACATCATACTCACTCACTCCCTAATGAGCCAAATGATAACACACACCCACAGCAATACACACGCTTACACATGTCATACTCACTCACTCCCTAAGAACCAGATAACACACACAAAAACACTAAACAGAGACACACACCCTCACCAGGTCCAATAAAACTGTCAAACTGACCAGAGAATTCAGAGCAGCATGTATCTATCCAGCTCTTATCTCAAATAACAACTTAAAAGAGACTGTTTGACCAACACAAGGAATGTTACTTAAAAGATTCATGTTAAAAAGATAAAAAAATAAAAAAAACAAATGAAAACTACAGACAAAAGTTCATTTTCTCCAGCAAAAGACTAATTTCTGTAGTTTACTGCTACCAGCAAGCAGAAATATTTCTCCTCCCGATGATGGCCATTTTGGACGAAACTAGTCGAGGAATCTAAATAATAATAATAAAAAAACCGAAAGAATATTAATCTAATTCGGGTTGACCCAAATTAGATTAGTATTCTCTCGTTTTTTTTATTATTATTTCATTTAGATTCCTCGACTAGTTTCGACCAAAATGTCCATCATCGGGAGGAGAAATATTAATATTAATGTACAACCCAGTGTGTCTAAAGATTTTAATTTTTTAATTTTTTATTGTTCAAAATATTATATATATATATATATATATATATATATATATATATATATATGTATAAAATAAAAACGGACCACTTTAAGGTTCCATTATAGTGGTCTGTTTTTATTTAAATTATTTGCTCTGGATTTACATTGAGATCTGTGGATTTTATCCTCCTTAGGTTTACCCATACGGATTACCTAGTTTTTCATAAACTAACTATATATATATATATATATATATATATATATATATATATATATATATATATATATCTTAAAGAAAAACAGACCACTTTTAAGTACCATTATAATAACTTATTTCACCAGAACCCTTTTAAAGAACGCCGGATCGATCATCAGATAGTACTTCCAATATATATATATGTGTATGTGTGTGTGTGTGTGCGTGCGTGTGTGTGTTCATTTCTCTAGTTATCAGTTTTTTCTTTTGTCCTCTACTTCACTTTCATTCCTGTTGTCTTTCAAATCTTTCCCCCTCCACGGTCTGCCTCGTTTGCTTGTTTTTGCTTTGGCACTCTCTCCTCATTTGTTCTGGTTCTCTCTCTTTTATTCTTACTCCCCCAGCTCTCTCTCAAATCTCTCATCACTCTCATTCTTCCCCACTGTGTCTATCTCATTCATTTCCTCTTGCTCTCCCTCCAGGTGTCTCTCGAAAGAGCACTGGAATAGATATTGGGATTATGTTCATTATTAATGCCGTTTCGAATTGTAATTGTAATCTTCCTCGCTGTCATGGTGATATTAAACTCATAGAAATATTGAAAGAACATTAATTACAAATTTTCACGATCGAAATAAATTATTACTATCAGAAAGGTAATGGCGCTTTGTCAATAGAAAATGATTTTACCAATGTACCTACACAAACACAAACCCACACAGACTCAGAACATATATATATATATATATATATATATATATATATATGTTCTAATATATATATATATATATATATATATATATATATATATGTTCTAATATATATATATATATATATATATATATATATATATATATATATATATATATATATATATATATATATATATATATATATATATATATATATATATATATATATATATATACGAGCTGTCTGGGTGTGCTGTGGTTGAAATAGCGGTAACTGTCATATAGTTTGACGCGCCGTTATCGTTCAGCCAGAGAGAAGCTATATGACGGTTTCCATTAGGGTTACAGGTTCTATTCCTGTCGGAAGCGCATACTTTCGACGAAATTTCTCGAACATTGAGGCCGTTAAATGTAATTAATACTGTTTAATTAAATACAGAGCATTTACTTAAATAAATATCTATTAAAATAACGTATTAACAGAAATATATTAAACAATTGTCGGATATATATGTGTGTGTGTGTAAATTAATATGTATATAAATGCATATGTATGTATTTTTTAAAAATCGAGTCCATCCCAAGGAAGGCAGTAAAGCCACTAAGACACAAAGGATTAGTGGGTGTGGAAGAATTAGAAACAGAAACATTATCAATTAGCGAGAACAAAAAAGAGTAAGATGGACGGTATTTCCACAAGTTTCCCTGTGCGAGAAGTGCGAATTAAATAAACTGTTGCCATAGAACTTACGACTACATCTAGCCAGCTCAATTGTAAATTGATGATATCACGTCGCCAGTCTGGTCTTCTTTTATGTACAGGAAGTCTAGATAAATTACAGAGACACCGAAACATATGTGGCAGCAATATTCTAATCGTGGACTAATGATGGACTTATAGATATGTAAGATAAATTCTCTCGCACGACACAGAGAAACAACTTTCTTCACAGCTGACCAAGAAATGAATTTAATAGAGTCTTTCAACTTCATGTCAGCCAAGAATATCAGCCCGAGAAGACACAACAAGTCACTTTCCTGGAACTTAGCATCAGCCATGATGATTGAAGGCAGAGATAGGTCTCTCAGAGGATTAATGAAGAACGGTTTAGCTTTGGAGGCGTTAAAAATAACAAGCCTTTGTTTGCCCAAGTTAATAACACCGAAGATCGTTTTGAACAGCAGCTGCTAATTTGACCGTATCGATCGGATTAGACTTACTAGCTAAACAGGAGTAAATGGTTGTATCATCAGCGTAGATACCTAATTTGGAGCAGATAACTTCGAGTAACATCATTGATTAAAATTTAAAACAAAGTAGGACCAACAACGGAGCCCTGGAGAACAATTTCATCAGTACGAAAGGATCTAGACGAGTGGCCATTCAGGATAATTTTCATTTCACTAGTTTAGTTAAAAAGATTTGTCTGGAGACACCGTAACTTTTCAGGTTCTAGAGAAGACTTGTATGTCTGTCGAAACCCGGGTTTCACTATTCTTATTTCGAGCTTGATAGACTTTTTTCAAATGAATTCGCCTAGATAAAAAAAAAAATATTCTAAAATTCCCAGCGCCTCTCTGTTCTGCGCATGTGTAGTCCTATCAACATAACAAATTTAGTTCGATGAAGTCCTGAAGAACGAAAACTTTTTCCACTTTGTCGTACAATTTCCCCAATACTGTTCTTGATATATAAAAATATATATCGTTACCTCATTCATATATATATATATATATATATATATATATATATATATATATATATATAGCGCACAGCGAGTGCTGGTAGTAATAATAAAACAGTGCTTGATGCAAAATTATAGAGCTGAAGTGCATACTATATATATATATATATATATATATATATACATATATATATATATATTGTATATATATATATATATATATTGTGTATATATATATATATATATTGGTTGTGTAATTAGGCAACAATCCCTCATTTATACAAGTTTCGTTAAAGACGACTCACAAGACTCTGTGATTAAGCCTTTTATTTAATTAATTATCAAGGACGATTTTTATTATTTCTTTTGATTACATCTCTCTGACCATAGCTCAATTAGGACTCATTTAAACACACCCGGAATCTATTAAACTCCATTCGCAATACAATGATAATAGCCTTATCCACATGTAAGAAAAAGATTAAAAATAATATAGGTACCTCCACTAGGCCACGTAAAAAAGCGGCCTATCACGATCAAAAATGACTCATAAATCAACGAAAACAAAGTTTTGTCTCAATATGTTTATGTTGTTATGAAAGAGGAAAGACCAAAGTATTTTTTAAATATTTTTTGAAATTTTTTACTCCTTTCTAACACGTAGAAAATTTTGGTTAAAAATTATGTTTTTTTTTACGACTGCGCGATAAGACTAAAAAAAGGTTTGTTTTATTTTGCGCTTTTCCCCGAGGAAAACACACGTTAATTAGGAAATTCTTGCAAAAATCAAATAATTGTTGGATTTTAATGAAACTTTCAGGACTTATTCAGAAATGAATGAAATTATTTAAAAAAAATTTTTTTTCAGAAAATCTTGTTAAAAAGAGATTTTTTTTTTAACATGTTTCCACCCACTTACATATTTTCATGAAATTTCGAGAAATTAAATCAGAGTTCCCGGGAGATTTTTTATTAGTTATAAACAGGAATCATTGTAGAAAGTAAATCACCAATTTTTTTTTGTCAAACATTTGCTACTTTATAGAAAATCAGATTTGAATTGTAAAAAAAAAAAAATGTAAAAAGTATCTAATTTAATTAATTAGAAAAGCTTCCACCTGTTTTTGTAGATACGTTATACTAAGGACATTATTTTGTGAAGAAATAAAAATTTTTCGATGAATAATGTATTTTTTGCAAATTTTTTCCAGATTTTAAAAATTTATTCATTAACGTCTTTAATACTTCAAAAATCGTTTAAAATTATTTATTTCAATCGTGCACGCAATGTAATGATAACGGTAATGAAAATGTAAATTTACAAATCGAACTTTGAAAAGCACATAACACTCGTTTAAGCAGAAATAATTTTAAAATAATTTTAAAAATAAATTTTTATTGAAAAACGTTCATAATTTCTATGTATGAAAATGTATACGCGACATAAAAATGTCACGTGGTTTGTGTCGTCTGGCACCGCAGTTATTTCTCTTCTCTGTCCAGTTCAGATCCACATCGTTAACGTGTTTGCAGAAATTCTTTTCAAATTTTAAAAGTTGTAATTATTTTTAATTACTTTTTATTAAATATTTTTCTTTAAAGTATTTTCTTTTATTTTGGATAATATTTCATTGAAATAATTTTTTTCTTATTAATTAATTTAACATAAGATTGAGAAAGTAAGAGAAACGGAAACCTGAATAATAAAAAAAAAGTTTAAAGAATTACGTGAATAATAAAAAAAAAAGTTTAAAGAATTACGTGAATAATAAAAAAAAAGTTTAAAGAATTACCTAAATAATAAAAAAAAGTTTAAAGAATTACCTAAATAATAAAAAAGTTTAAAGAATTACCTAAATAATAAAAAAGTTTAAAGAATTATGCATTTAAAAAATTTAAACAATTATATAATTAAAACAATAAAGAATTAGTATCTAATAAAAACTTCAAACAATTATCTAAAAAAAAAAAGTTAAAAAATTATTATCTAATGAAAAAGTTTGAATAAGAAAAGTTTATCTAATTAATAAGAAAAGTTTAAACAATTATGTAATGATTTAAAAAATTGTCTAATTAAGAAAGTATGAAATAAAAAAATAAAAAAAATAGTACATAATTGCTGAATAAAAATGTTAATATTTAAAAAGTACTAGTTAAAAACGAAAAACGGCGTTCGCCTAATTTAAAAATTTGTCAATTTTGATCATCCATAGCTGTCTGTCATCGCCTCGTCAATTGCGAAATCGATGAAAGACATGCAAAAATTTCAGACACATCGTTAAGAAATGTTTGGATACAAATTTTTTAAGCTATAAGTAAGTACTGTTTGTTTCATATCAGATTATTTTAACTTTAGATTTTCTAATTTTACTCAAATAACGTGTCAAAAATATATAAATTTATTTTAGGAAGAAGTTTAAATTCAAAATTTTGTTTGTTTACAAATTTCTTAAAATTTAAGAAAATGTCCGCTTTTAAGAAAATTAAACAAAAATCGAGCATATATTTGACATTCCAATCTATATAATTTCTATCTAAAAGACTTCAGAATATTTTACTTAGTGTAAATAATAAATTTAATGCTTTAGCTTTCAATTAAATAACAACATATTTAAACAAAACTTTGTTTTCGTTGATTTATGAGTCATTTTTAATCGTGATATGCCGCTTTTTCACGTGACCTAGTGGACATGCCTAAAATAATAGAAGCACTTAATAATAAAACATGAAATGCAAACACTAAATAACATTAACTATGAACTCGGCCACAACGTCCTTGATAAAGGTTAAAAGAATAGCCGAAAGAACTTTTGGACTGTTTTTACACACTTTTTGTCAAGAAAAGAAAAGAATTGTGCGAAAAACATAAAAATCTTAATCGCAGTGCCTTGTATATATATATATATATATATATATATATATATATATATATATATATATATATATATATATATATATATAAAGAAAAACAAATCACTTTAATGTACCATTACGATAATTTATTTCACCTAAATTATCGTAATGGTACATTAAAGTGATTTGTTTTTCATTACATATTAGCTCTGTCCTAACATTGAGCTCTCAGGATTTCATCCTCTTTGGATTTACCAATTCGGTTTACCAAGTTCCTTATAACTTAAATATATATATATATATATATATGTGTGTGTGTGTGTGTGTGCGTGCGTGTATGTGTGTGTATGTTTTTTGTGTGTGTGTTTGTGTGTGTGTGTTTGTGTGTGTGTGTATCTGTGTGTTTGTGCGTTAATTAGTTAGGTCTACCTGACACATGGTCGGGTCATCGGCAACTAAAACGTCTCCTCCACCAGACTTTAAACATGAGGAGGATGACTACACACTTTGCAGGGTGAAAAACAAGTGCTGTCAAAGGGCGGATGAACATTCTTCTGGGGTCAACGGTCATCTAGCACAATGGGGCAGAGTTCCTTAGCTATATATACAGCCAGTGCGCTCGACTTCATCATCTGAAGTTATAGCGGAGGATTACCCCACCCCCCCCGTTGAAATCAACGGCCACGTGCCGGTGACCAAAGTGAGTCTTCAAGTCAGAGTATATCGTCTGTGATTCGACCTGGAGAAAGTTTTGTTCCGCCAATTCTACTTTACTAAAGGCACGCTAAGAATGAAGGAATACCTTTTCGGATTTCGGCCATGATAATAGGAAGGGAGTTGGTTTGGTGATTACCTGCGTAGCAACCCTTCGACCACTCCTAGTCATAAGATGCATGATGATGATGATGATGATGATGATTCATTGATTCCATCATTTTCTATAATCACCACGGTAGCATGTTTTCCACTCCTGAAGCACCATAGTTTTATATAACGTTTTCTGTGCATACTTGATATACGGGTTATTTGATTTAATGTTTTATTTCAATTATTTACTTTTTTTTTTATTCTGGAAATAACTCTTCCTTGTTGAGTGGACTTTTGTTGACACTAATTAAGGCCCCATTTCGCAATGTTCCGATTTTCCATCCATTTTACCTGTTCATACGGTTTCCGTCTGTCATGGACATTGTTCACCGCGATCAAATGACTAAAATCTTGGATCCAGTATGAAGTAAGCTGAAAAAGCGCACCGCCAAGGTATTCAAAGAAAAGTCAGAAATTGAATTCCATTCAGATCGAATTCCAGGATCATTCGTTTCTCTTTTCCCCTCTCTTTTCCCCTTTCTCTTTTCCCCTTTCTCTTTTTCCCTTTCTCTTTTTTCTAATTTTACTGATACATCCTATCTTTCTTTTTGTTTTAGTACCGAAGACAATCTTCCATTTTAGTTTTACCTTCTCTCTTCTTTTCTTTCTCTCGTCTTATCTTCACCATTGTCAACTGCATTACATTTGTAAACAAATGTCCATCCACGATCCAGTTTTCAAAAGAAGCGGAGTATTTCGTGAAGGACACAATGCTTTTATTTTTATTCTTATAGGAAATTTATGAAAAAAAGAAAATTTCTTTTTCTATTATTTGTTAATGTTTGTAAAATTAATTTAGCTCAATTTACAAAGTTAGATTTAATTATGTTTTTTTTTAACGGACTGTTCACATATTATTTTTAATTTAATTTTAATGCTTTTGTCCTGTATCTACTTGGCATACTTTGGTCTGATTCAAAGCCACAAATTTACGACAGCAGTAGGCTCGAACGCTACAGTAATAAAAGTCTGCGAGACTACCATGCTAGCTACAATTCCACATAATTAACTTTATTTAGTATGGCACAAAGTCACTAGTGTAAAGCACCCAGTGTTGATCAGTCTCTCTATAGTATTAATAAACTCTGAACTTTTCTAACCGTGACTTCACGTCTAGTTTTTAAAGTCGTAAAAAGGAGTCACAAGTTTGTGATTTTTTTCATTCATGCCTTTTGTTTTTCTACGTGATCAAATTGTTAGAGATATTGGCAGGAGAGGTTAAACACTTCTTTCTCTCTTTCTTTCAAGTCGTAAAAAGGAGTCACAAGTTTGTTTGTTTGTTTCTTTTTTTCTTTCTTTCTTTCTTTCTTTCTTTCTTTCTTTCAAGTCGTAAAAAGGAGTCACAAGTTTGTTTGTTTCTTTCTTTTTTTCTTTCTTTCTTTCTTTCTTTCTTTCTTTCTTTCTTTCAAGTCGTAAAAAGGAGTCACAAGTTTGTTTGTTTCTTTCTTTTTTTCTTTCTTTCTTTCTTTCTTTCTTTCTTTCTTTCTTTCAAGTCGTAAAAAGGAGTCACAAGTTTGTTTGTTTCTTTCTTTTTTTCTTTCTTTCTTTCTTTCTTTCTTTCTTTCAAGTCGTAAAAAGGAGTCACAAGTTTGTTTGTTTCTTTCTTTTTTTCTTTCTTTCTTTCTTTCTTTCTTTCTTTCAAGTCGTAAAAAGGAGTCACAAGTTTGTTTGTTTCTTTCTTTTTTCTTTCTTTCTTTCTTTCTTTCTTTCTTTCTTTCTTTCTTTCAAGTCGTAAAAAGGAGTCACAAGTTTGTTTGTTTCTTTCTTTTTTTCTTTCTTTCTTTCTTTCTTTCAAGTCGTAAAAAGGAGTCACAAGTTTGTTTGTTTGTTTGTTTGTTTCTTTCTTTCTTTCTTTCTTTCAAGTCGTAAAAAGGAGTCACAAGTTTGTTTGTTTGTTTGTTTGTTTCTTTCTTTCTTTCTTTCTTTCTTTCAAGTCGTAAAAAGGAGTCACAAGTTTGTTTGTTTCTTTCTTTTTTTCTTTCTTTCTTTCTTTCTTTCTTTCTTTCTTTCTTTCTTTCTTTCTTTCAAGTCGTAAAAAGGAGTCACAAGTTTGTTTGTTTGTTTGTTTGTTTCTTTTTTTTTCTTTCTTTCTTTCTTTCTTTCTTTCTTTCTTTCTTTCTTTCTTTCTTTCAAGTCGTAAAAAGGAGTCACAAGTTTGTTTGTTTGTTTGTTTGTTTCTTTTTTTTTTCTTTCTTTCTTTCTTTCTTTCTTTCTTTCTTTCTTTCTTTCAAGTCGTAAAAAGGAGTCACAAGTTTGTGATTTTTTTCATTCATGCCTTTTGTTTTTCTACGTGATCAAAACGGAATAACCCACTAGGTATTGACAGGAGACGTTAAACACTTCTTTCTTTCTTTCTGTCTTCTTAATTCCTGTTCTTTTATTGTTCTCTCTCTCTCCTTAATAATGGTTTTCTTTTTATCATAGTCTTTCACATTCAGTCTTGCGTCTTAGTGGCTTTTTCGCATTGCTTGGCGCGAGATGATAAAAAATAATACCAATAAAAATTATGACAAACATTTTACTTAAAGGAGGCCTTATTAGTCATATCGCAAGCGCACACGCACACCATTAAGCCAACAAAATTATACTGTTTAATTTTAAGGAATTTCTTTTGTTCCAAAGAGACTGTTGTCTTCAAAAGAAACATAAAAAAAGAAATTCAAGACTCTTAGAATGAAAGACCGCCGCAAAAATCTTAGAATACTGATACAGTTGCATGAAAAAGTGTTGGCATAGACTGAATTATCAATGAGATGTTAGTTTGGTTTGGTTTGTTTTACGGCATATCAACCTCAATGGGTTACTTAATGCCGTCAAAATTTTTATTGCTGGTAATATTTTGTTCTTTCAAAAATCTATTTCTAGTAATATTTTTTTTTTTTAAACTGTATTGCTTGTAATATTTTTTTTTCAAAAATGTATTGTTGGTAATATTTTTTTTCCAAAATTGTATTGTTGGTAATATTTTTTTTTTCAAAAATGTATAGTTGGTAATATTTTTTTTTTCAAAAATGTATTGTTGGTAATATTTTTTTTACAAAAATGTATTGTTGGTAATATTTTTTTAAAAAAATGTATTGTTGGTAATATTTTTTTTCCAAAAATGTATTGTTGGTAATATTTTTTTTCCAAAAATGTATTGTTGGTAAAATTTTTTTTCCAAAAATCTATTCTTGGTAATATTTTTTTTCCAAAAATCTATTCTTGGTAATATTTTTTTCCAAAAATCTATTCTTGGTAATATTTTTTTTTCAAAAATGTATTGTTGGTAATATTTTTTTTCCAAAAATCTATTCTTGGTAAAATGTTTTTTCCAAAAATGTATTGTTGGTAATATTTTTTTTCCAAAAATGTATTGTTGGTAATATTTTTTTTAAAAAATGTATTGGTAATATTTTTTTAAAAAAATGTATTGTTGGTAATATTTTTTTTTTCAAAAATGTATTGTTGGTAATATTTTTTTTTCAAAAATGTATCGCTGGTATATTTTTTTTCCAAAAATGTATTGTTGGTAAGATTTTTTTTTTCAAAAATGCATAGTTGGTAATATTTTTTTTTTCAAAAATGTATTGTTGGTAATATTTTTTTTCCAAAAATGTATTGTTGGTAATATTTTTTTTTCAAAAATGTATTGTTGGTAATATTTTTTTCCAAAAATGTATTGTTGGTAATATTTTTTTCCAAAAATGTATTGTTGGTAATATTTTTTTCCAAAAATGTATTGTTGGTAATATTTTTTTTTCAAAAATGTATTGTTGGTAATAGTTATTTTCTTTAAAACTTTATTGCTGATATTAATATTTTACAAAGTATTTCTGGTATTAAAATATATTTTTTACACTTTCATGGTGTTTTGATCCCAGTTTCGGGGTTAACTATTTGCCCATACTTGGGAGCCTAACAGGTGCTACCACCCCGCGTCATGGTGGTCCTGGGAACACCAGCAATTAAGAGGTGGTTTCACGCTCCTCAAGACCTTCTTTTTCGGAGGCCTTGGTGCTGGACGTAGTTTATCGTCTTACTCAGGATGCGGATGTAGTTTATAGTCATACACAGGACGCCTCATTGAGGGGGGTCTTACCCCTCTGCAGAAGTGCAGTCGGTGTATTCTTCAGCCCCAGCCGACCGGGCAATGAGATGTTGGCCAGTCACTGAATTTGAAATCCCCTGTGTATATGTCAACGTTATAGTTTCCCCTTATACATATGAAAATTAATAATACCTTAAACGGCCACTCTTCTGGATCTTTTTGCATTAATGCAGGCATTATCATTGGATCTACGTTGTTCCCAATAATAGCATTCCAAATTTCCAAGAAAAGCAGGTAATCTTTAGGAACCTATTCTGCTTATTTTATTTTCAATCTGAGAATGGAAGCATATAATTTTATAGCATCAAAAAACAAAAAAAAAAAAGAACAAAAACAAAAGAAAAAAAAACATTTTAATAATTTAATACAGAACATTTATTTATTAAAATATTTCCAGATTGAAATTCAGTTCTCATCATATTTCTGTTCAGAAGTATGATGTTTTTTGACTCTAGAGTCATCAGCTGTGTTAGTTTCTTAGTTACATTCGAACTGAATCGCTGTATCCCCAAAGATCCAAGGAACAACCTATCAAATTTTTGACTAGAAGATTTGCCGCCTTTTTAACTTCAAGAATATGTCTTTTGTCAGAATAAATTATGTTCATAACAGAAAACCCTCTTTCAGTCTCCGTAGAACTTACAGCAATGGTATTATTTATATTTTTAGCTATTCCATATCGGCTATTAATATATAAGAGTATTTTCGGATAATCCAACAACCGGTCCACTCAGCTTTTATAATTTTAAGAATCGGTTCGCGCGAACCGGTGCTAACCTGTAAGATGCCACCATTGGCTGTTCCTAATTTTAATGGCATCGGTTCTCAATTCAGTATCTATTCTGATGACACAACTATTTACTCCTGTCTTAATAGTTTTTGATCAGTTCAATAAGTTGAAATTGAGAACTGATCTTAAAAATAATATTAAAATAAAATTATGTTAACTGGGGCAAGGAACGGCGTGTTAATTTTAATACCTTCAAAACGAAACTACTCTCTATGAATTGTCTGAGAGAACACATTATACCTTCTATCAGCATGGCTAATGATGTCGTTCAGCAGAGTGGCTTGTTGCGCCTTCTCGGGCTAATGTTTTCAGTTGACATGAAGTGGAAAGATTATATTGCGCCATTTGCTGGGTCTTCTGCTAGGAAAGCCGGTTCCCTGTGTCGTTCTAGACAACTGGTCTCGCCCGAATCTATCTTACATATTTATGTCTACCATTCGTCCAGTGTGAGAATATTGCTGCCACATAATGTCTGGGGTTCCTGTTATACATTTAGAAATTCTTGATAAAAATCCATAGAAAAATCTGCAATAGCATTTCGGCTTCAGTCATTTTCCCGCCGACGTAATGTAGCATCCATCTTCTTTTTCTACAAATTCTTTTATGGTAATGATTCTGATGAACTTTATGGTACTTAGACTCTATAATTTAAGTACAGTACTGGATTGGCGACAAGATCTCATCATCTTACAGTTGAAATGGCTAGATGTAGCCGTAAGTTCTTTGTAATTCACTTTGCAAGGAATTTGGAAACGGCAAGCTGTACTGCTTGGCATTTGTGTCGGAATACGAACATTTTGGTGTTTGGGTATCCATCTGAGGACGGCGCAGAAGATTCAAAAAGAGTTGGATGAGTCTAATGGTGATTACGAAGGTACGGCAGCTCGGAAAACTTACTTCGATCGTTCTGACAAGAAAAGAACTCTCGAATTTGTGGGTAAGGGTTTCAGACTCAGCACGAAGGCCTACATCAAGCGAGGTAATTCTGTCCTGGGTCAAGAGGGTGGTTTCTGGAAGATCCTATATCGGGCAACAGGACTCTCCACTATGCCACACAAGCAGGAGAATCCAGTCATGGCTGTCAGAAAAGTTGCAGGAGACTCCGAAGTCATCTGGAGACAGTGGTTGAAGCCATTGGCGATTTTATTGAATAAATTTACTCTTTAGTATTTCAATATATTTTTTTGAAATTTTGGTAAATATATTTGTAAAAATGAGATGTTAGTATTATTTTCATTTTTGCGTAATTCAGACGACAATTTATCCATCGCACCTGTTTTTTCTGTTGGAATTCCTGGAACGAGTAGGCTCTTTAGATTATTTAAACGGAGACTATTGATCCCATCTTTTTTGTTGTTGCTGCTGCTGTTATCTGTTTAGGCCCTATTGCTCGCCAGCCTTCAATCAAGTGATTCTCGATCCGGGTAACAGTCAAGGAATTCCAAACTGAACCCTTTATCTAATCAACAGGGTAGATTGTTCTCATTGTACTGACAATATTTTCGGATATCGCGTCTAGTTCTTATTTTGTTACTGCTCAGTCATTGTTTGTCATGTCTCGACGGTAGTCTAATGGGTTAAATCGTTGATTCGTGAATCTAATGACATATTAATTAAGAGTTAAATCCGTGGGCCGGGCTGTGTGTCCTTGAACAAAGTTGAAACGGGGCGAGCAATAACTGAGTACTGCTATAAGAACTAGACGAAATATCCCAAGGGATTGACAGCGGGACGAGAACAATATGCCCGAAGATTAAATAAAGGATTCAGTTCGAAATTCCCTGAAGGATTCTTGGATCGACAATAACCTGATGAAGGGCGGAGTGTACAACGACTGAAACCTTGTGATAACAACAAAGATGAGGATAATTGTCTGTGTGCAAATAATGTAAAATTATATTTATTTAATATTTTCATTGAGTAGTCAGGAAGATCTGAAGAAAATGTGAAAGAGAAAAAAAAACATTTAAAATCAAAAAGATTAATTCATTCGTTTTCTACGGCTTATCAAACCTTTGTAGGTTATTGAAAGCCATATAGAGATAGGAGGGTAGTGGGGTGAAAGGGAAGGAAAAATGGAAAAGAGAGAGGAGACAGAAGACAGTAATACAGATATATACAATTGAGTGTTACGACAAGGAGAGAGGGGGAGAGGGATATATATATATATATATATATATATATATATATATATATATATATATATATATATATATATATATGTCTGATGTCGACAGTCTGTTTTATGCTGAGGCCACATGAATATTAGATTGCAAGAAGATAATTAGGGAGATAATAATAATTTAGTGATACAAGCCCTACTAATTAACACATAGCTGGGGGGAATAGGTGAAGTCATCACTTTTCCAAGGGTATTAGCGCGAAAGTGAATGTAACGAACCCAACTGGAATTGGAACTCGATTCTTCGATTAACAGTTCCCAGCCATTATCAATTACACCATCCACACATCCAAGCTTACAGCATCTGGTATTCTCAAGTGGTCACCCATCTAGGTACTGACCTGGCTCGACGTTGCTTAACTTCGGTGATCGAACGGGAACCGATATTTTAACGTGATATGGCTGCAAGACCAACTAAGAAAGAGATAGTTGAAATGGGAAATATTATGAGGAAAGAAGGCCTGGAAAATTTAACACTCATTTGAGATAAGGAAGTAAGATGGAGCAGATAGAAATAGTGAGTAAACTACCTAATTAGCACAGTGGGGACAGAGGAATGGTAAAGAGATAAACATTGTTTAGATCTACAAAGAACAGGAAGATGTGGAGAGTCATGATCACCCATGAAATTGTGTGAATGTATAGAAAACAGGGACAAAGAAGGATACTAAAGAAAAAAACGTTGCTTAGAGCTACAAGAAAGAGGAAGATGTGGATATTTGTGATCGCCCTTGAGATTGTGTGAATGGATAGTAGAGAAGGGATAAAAAGAAGGTGGTAAATCGATTACCGTTGTTTAAAGCTACAAGGGATAGGAAGATGTGGAGAGTCATGATCACCGATGATATTGTGTGAATGGATAGAAAACAGGGACAAAGTGATATTTAAGAAATAAACGTTGCTTAGAGCTACAAGGGTCAAGAAGATGTGGAGTATCATGATCGTCTTTGAAATTGTGTGAATGGATAACAGAGCAGGAACAAAGAGGGATGGTAAATCGATAACCGTTGTTTAGAGCTACAAGGGATAGGAAGATGTGGAGAGACATAATCACTCATGAACTATGAAAATATTTTAATATAAAAATTACCGACAATACCTATTATATATATATATATATATATATATATATATATATATATATATATATGTATATTATTAATATATTAATATTAATATATTATATAATATATATTATATATATTATATTATGTATATAATATATATATATATACAATTTTAAAAGTGAACATAGAAGTCAACACTTACAGGGGACAGTCTGTTTCATGCTGAGGTCACCTGAAGATTGCATCTAGCATGAGACAGACTGTCGCCTCTAAGTGTTGACTTCTATATTTATACACGCTCTATCTCTGATATTGAGCATTTTATCCCATAAATATAGCACATCTTGAGACTATATTTCTTCATATATACAATTTTATATATAATATATATATTATTTTTATATATTATAATATATTAATATTTAATTAATATATTATTAATATATATATATTTATATATATTTATATTTATATATATAAATAAATATATACATTTATATATATATATATATGTATTTATATATATTATTAATGTATTAATATAGTAAGATATATATTTTATATATTATATATATAACATATATATATTAGGTTGGTGCAAAAATAATGTCGTTTTTTGACGATTTTTTTGATTATTGTTCACCCATTTATCCAACTTTTTTGACTTCCCTATTTGCTTTAAATGGCGAACGACTGTTGAGTGGTCGACCTCGAGTTCAACAGCAACTTCTCGTGTGGTTTTGCGAGGATCGGCTTCAATTAAGGCTTTCAAATGTTCGTTATCAACCGCAGTCGGCCGGCCGCGACCGTCTTCATCTTCGAGGCTCTCGTCACCATTGCGAAATTTCTTGAACCACCGTTGTGCCACACGTTCGTTAGTGGTTCCTGGGCCAAACGCATCATTAATATCACGAGCTGTCTCGGCAGCTTTTCGGCCTAGTTTGAACTGGAACAAGAAAATCGTGCGGATTTGAATTTTGTCCATGCTGTCGAAAAGCCTGCAAAAAAATGAATGAAGAGATTGAGAACGGTAACGAATAACACGATTCGATAGAGCGAAAAACGCGCCTCAAAATGATATATATGGCTATTTATATCAATGAATTAATTCAGAAATCATATATAAAAGTAACATATGTGAGAAAACAACATTAGTTTTGCACCACCCTAATATATATATAATATATATTTATATATTATACTATATTAATATTAAATTAATATATTAATATATATTATATATATATAAAAATTAAATCAGTCTGTCTGAAGATCGCATAAGTGTGAAACCGACGGTCACAAACTCATATCCATTCAATTATATATATATATATATATATATATATATATATATATATATATATATATGTATGCAAATAGCGTGAAACCGAGACTCACAAACTGGCATGAATCCAACTATATATATATATATATATATATATATATATATATATATATATATATATATATATATATATATGTATATATGCATATATATATATATATATATATGCAAATAGCGTGAAATTGAGACTCACAAACTCACATCAATCCAACTATATATATATATATATATATATATATATGTGTGTGTGTGTGTGTGTGTATGTATATATATATATATATGCAAATAGCGTGAAATCGCGACTCACAAACTAACATAAATCCAACTATATATATATATATATATATATATATATATATATATATATATGCGTGAAACCGAGACTCACATCAATCCAACTATATATATATATATATATATATATATATATGCAAATAGCGTTAAACCAAGACTGACATCAATCCAACTATATATAAATTGACAGTTTTTTGGCAAAAAGCTCTCTGAGTGGAACGTTTTTCTTACATTTGGAACAAGGAGGAAATGAGGTTGATTCGAACATGTGGAAGTGGTATGTTGTGTCATAGCAGTAAATGTCTGAAGTGCTTCAACTAAAGATATTCATGGTAAATATTATATTAATAATTCGGTATAGTATAATTATGTTCACGACAGTATATTTATGTTCCAGACAAATTCAGATGACGATGGAGAAAGGGTTTAGGGAAGTACTCACGAGGAAGTACACAATGTTTTTTCAATTTGGAAGGAAGCCGGGACCGAAATAAGTTAGTGCGGGGCCTCTAGCATATGCTATAAAATGTTTTTAAATGAAAAAAAATATACCGTATACATTTGTGTAATGTCCTATCTCGCGTATCGTGCGAACCTCAAATTTTCATTTATAAAAAATGATTTTATCATGAATCTCGTATATCGTGCGAATTCCTCTTTTGAGAGAACAAATTGCAGTAGACCAATCTCTTTTCCTCTATTTCTTTATCTTATATTCGAGCTAAATAAGTGAAAAAAAGTAAAAGAGAAAGATAAAAGTATACGCTTTATTGCTTCGAGGTGCCCAGATGTTTATATTTTATATTACCATATTAATATGTGAATATTACATGCAATAAATATTGAACACAGTTAAGTAAAACATCAGTTTTATCAAAATCACGTATATTTTAAATATAGCTGTACTTTTTGACTACAGTAAATGGATATATATCCAGCAGTAGATACGATAATTTTATATCTCGTGTATGATTAAAATTAGCTTCGAAATTAGGTTTGGTTTGGTTTACGGCATATCAACCTCAATAGGTTATTTAATGCCGACACAATTTTTATTGCTCGTAATTTTTTTTTCAAAAATGTATTTCTGGGAATATTTTTTTCTTCAAAAAATCTATTTCTGGTAATATTTTTTCTTCAAAATGTATTGCTGGTAATAATGTTTTTTTTTACAGAGTATTTCTGGTATTAAAATTAAATTTCATAGTGTTTTGATCCCAGTTTGTGGGCTAACTATTTTCCCAAAGCTGGGACCCTAACAGGTGTTACCACACGGTCAAGGCAATTAAGAGGTGGTTCCACGCTCCTTAAAACCACTTGATCAGTGGCCTTGCTGTTGGATGTGTTTATCGTCTTACCCAGGATGCGGATGTAGTTTATCGTTATACCCAGGACGGTTAAAATTAGGCCTTCAAAAGTCGTATGATACGCTAGTATATACAGTGCATAAATATTAAAACATAAACTATTTACTAGCATAGGAATACACCTTATAAAATAGATAAATATTTATCTCCTTCAGCATAATAAACAAATCCAGAAAAATATCTGATGGGTAGGTAAGTTTTCGGGGTTTCTTCGTAAATAAATTTTACTAAATAAGACGATAAAGCCACGCAAGGAGTTACTGAGAGTGAAAGATGCTAAGAAGAGTTATTGAGTAGAAAGGACAATAAAAGTTTAGTTTTAGTTTGTCAGCGGCAAGGCGAGTGGCCCGGAGTCGCTCCGGCGTCTTCTTGGTCTGCCTAACCCTAGCAAGCCAGAGTACCTGAGGGTGTATGCTCGTAGGCCTGGTTGGTTGGTAGGCATACGAGTGAGATGCCCGAACCATTTGATCTCTGTCGTTCGGTGTGTTGTATGATTGGTATTACTCCTACCATATCTCTTATTGCCTCATTCCTGATCTTGTCTCGACTGGTCATGTTCACTGTTTTCCTCAAGCATTTCATCTCACAAGTGATCAGTTTCCTCTCAAGGGTTTTTGTTAGGGGACATGTCTGGCACTGGTATGTCAGCTTTGGTAGGAAAATGGCGTCGATGAGATTTGCCTTAGTGCTCATGGAAATGCTAGGATGTTTTAGAAGAGGAGCAAGTTGGTAAATGACTGCTTTCGCTTTCTGACATCTGGTCTCGATTTCTCTGTCGAGTTTGCCGTTTTCAGTAAATATGCTGGCCAGATATTTAAATTCACTGGATTGCTTTAGCTGGATCCCATTGATGTTAATGCCCAGTTCTTCTGGTCCCTTGCTGACGGTCATGACCTCGGTCTTACTGACACTGATGCAATAAAAGAAAAGGATGAAAAAAAAAAAAAACCGACGATGACGATTAACGTTGCATCTAAAAATTTTAAAGATCATGGTTGATAGAAAAGCAAAAAGCCGGAAGAAAATTTCGCGGGCGATAAGTGCTAAAGAAGAAACTATTAGAATAGAACTTACGGTTACATCTCGCGATTTTAACAGTAAAACGATGAGACCTAGTTGCCAATCAAGTACAACGTTTAAATTCGTAAAGTCGAGATTCACTGTGTTGTGCTCGAATCTATTTTGTATATTTACAAGTCTACCATTCGTCCATGCATTGAATATTGCTTCCAGATGTGGTCTGGTACATCTGCTATGTATTTAGAGATTCTTGACAATATGCAAAGAAGAATCTGCAATGTTAATGACCTTGACTTGGCATATCGGATTCAGTCATATTGCCACCCCCATAACGTAGTTTCTTGTGCCTCTTCTATAAATATTTTCATGGTAATTGTTCTTGTGAACTTTCCTCTATGGTACCTAGACTTTATGAATTTAAACACAGTACTAGATGCTAACAGTTTCTTCTCTCGCACTTCTTACTTGTGGAACTCTCGTCCAGCTTGTTGCTTTCTGTCAAATTTTACCTTCAATAATTTAAATGCAATACCAATTGTTATCTTCTGTCTTCTTAATTAATGTTCTTTTATTAATCTTTTTTAATGTTTTTTTTTTTCATATTGACTCACATTCAGTAACTCCTTGCGTATATCCTTGCTTGGATTGAAATGTTAAAAAAGAAGCTTAACCTAGTAAGGTCCCTTTAATATGTAAAATGAGTGCATAGAAAAATTGTGTAGCGGTATTCTTCAGAAAAAAATATCCGAAATTATGAGTTTTAATTCGGCTCAAACATAGAGACAAAAATTTCGTTTATATAACCCAGTACATCCTATCATATTTCAATGAGAATTAATAGACGCAGTTATCCCCCTTGTATAGCGGATGTTATGAAAGACAAGATCAGGCCGGCAATCCAACGATCTCGTGGAAATATCCAAGTGAAAAAAAAAATCAATACAAGAGGGTTCTATTTTATGACAGTTTTCACCGAGAATTTAGCAGTTTAAGCATGCTACTAGATTGGCATCCTTTTACTGTTAAATTGGGTAAATGTAACTGCCACTTCTACTCCAACAGTTTAATTTCTCGCACTTTCCGCCTGTGGAACTTCCTTCCGTTTCCTTGCTTCCATGATAAATTTCAAAAAATTAAATGCATCGTTAATCGCTATCTTTATTTTTCTTGACTCCCGTTCAGCTTTTATCCTTTCTTTGGTCACCCCTATATCCAGTCTTTTCTCTCACCTTCACGCTCTGTAACCCCATTCATACCAGTGGCATTCCCGCCTTGCTTGGTGTGAAATGATTAATAAAAAAAAAAAAATGATCTACATTTTCTGGTCTCTTTTAGCTTTTCTATCTCTTTATTTCGTATTCAGTTCACTGAATTTAAAATCTCTAGTAATTTTTTGATCAAAAACTATCGGGGCCGGTGCTATAAAAAGAAAACTACAACACATATCAATTTGGCATTTAATCTCCTTCGACTCTTCTGAAGCGATACACTTTATCCAGCCTAGTTTCCATTGATGGAAGCATCTCCGGACTTCCATTTTAGGGGATAGCGAGTAGATGTCTCGCCGCATTATCTTGTTTCTTCGGTGTCATTTTCAAGAGGGATTTGATTTCTGGGAATAGGAAAAAGCCGCAAGGGACGAGATCTGGGAAATATGGTTATTGTTGGACCTGATGAATGTTGTGCTTGGTTGAAAACTACTGCACAAACTATACGGAAGTTAGCAAGGACGTTATAACTTAATGTGCATGCGCGACAGAGTTCAAAGTCAATCCGTGCCATGCGGCTTAACTCTGCATACTTTAGTTCCGTTACTATAGCAACAGTCCCGATACTTTTTGATCAGGCCTCGTATTACCAATTTTAATCAACCGACTCTATATGCAAGCATTCAATCCACCAAGATAATACAATACCATTAACTCTTTAATTTTCATCTGTTTCTGAGCCCAATTGAAATTATTCCAGTCGTACGAGGTAATTCTTTAAGTTGTGCTTATTCGGTTCAAGACAATTTTTGTCTGCTCTGTGACGTCAATTATTTCCACAAGGAGTTTTGGTTGATTTTGTTTAGCGGCATATCAACCTTTATGGGTTATTTAATGCCGAAATGTAAATATTTTGAACACATTTTTATGGCTTCAACTACAGTGTATTGTTGGCCATTTTACTTTAAAATGCATAGTTGGTAAATCTACTATAAAATGTATTGCTGATCATTTTGGTTTAAAGTTGCATTGTTAGTAATTTATAAATATGTATTGTTGATAATTTTTTAAATATAAAACTGTATTGCTGGTATTTTGTTTACTTTTATAGTATTTTCTTTTCTTAGTTAAAGGATTCACTATTCGCTACAGCTGTGACGTTAATAAGTGTTACCACGCCGGTTAAGGGTGGACCTGGGAACAACATCAATTGAGAGGTCGTTCCACCCTCCTCAGAACCTCCAATCTTCTGACCAGAGGCCTTGTTGCTGGATGTAATTTGTCATCATACCCAGGACTACAACAAAAAGAAAAGACGCCCCCACCCCTCAAGATGGTACTTATGAAAATGCATATAGATTAAAATATGAACGACAAATAATCTGCTGTTCCCAAATTAAGCAAATTTATCAGGTCGAACATTCATTAGTCTATTATGCCAACCATCACGGTCTTGGATCAAGGTCGGAAGGTCATTATGGTGGCATTGCATAGTTGGTCAACATAAATGGCTGCTGGGAGACCAACCCGTCTTGTTCCATCGCTAGGTGTCCATAGTAGACCACTCGCTAGTTCCTGTTTTGCTCACAAGCAGTGTCCCGCAAAGCGCATTCTGCGTTCACGTAAGATTGTAGAAATAACAAGGATGGGTCTAAAGAGCTGTGATTTAGTTGGATATTGTCACCAAGTGATGTTAAGTATAGATCTCAGCATCCGAGTAGAAGTTCCATCGAACTTGAGGGTTTTAGTTAATGCCCAAACAGCGGCACCATACATTAAAACCGCCACTACAGTGACGCGAAAGAATCTCCGTTTGAGGTTGTCTGGGAGAGCAGATTTCCAGATTACATTCATTTTATTTAAGGCAACCCTGGCTTTTCAGCAGAATTTCTTTCACTTGCTACGTATGTAAAAGACTGAACAGATTTTATTGATTCAACTGAGACAGTTTGTATTGTGCCTTGCTGTTTGAAGGTTATGAATTCATCTTTAGCGGCATTGAATAAAGGGTCCAACATTGTTAGTAGTATTTTGTAGATAATGTAGGAAGAATGGCGAATCAGAGATGAATACTAAGCCACCGAAAGACAAACATCAGTATCGCAAATTCCAGAAAACGATAACATATCACCTGTCACTAAGCAAATACTTATATTCAAAAGTACCAAAATTCCTAATCCTCGAACCAAAGTGACTAAGTGATTCAAACATAAACGAGCAATTTTTATCTATCCCCGAACCAAGTAAATGCACCTAGATTCATATATATATATATATATATATATATATATATATATCAGTATTTAGTTATACTTAAATCAAATACTTGTTTTTTTAATCATTTCACACCAATCAAGGCAATAAAGGCACTAAGATGCAAGGTGTTATTAGAATATGAAATATGAGAAAAGCTGTTTGAGAATTATTTACATTATTCGGACTATTGTCCTCATCTTTGTCGCCATATTTATCACAAAGTTTCGGCCGTTGTACGCTCCGGCCTTCTTCCGGTGGTTGGAATTTCGAACTGAACCCTTTATTCCGTTGTGATATATATGGCGACAAAGATGAGGACAATAGTACGAATAATGTAAATAATGTACATAATACCTCATCTCAGAAATATAGACAGACTGTTTGAGAATATGTGAAAAACACTATTAAGGAGAGAGTCAAACGCTAGAAGAAAGTAAATTAAAAAACAACAAATCTACCTCTGCGATGAAGGATTGAGTCACCACACCATCTGCAGTTTGAAAGGAACCGGTAAGCCATTAAACTAGTCTTGAATGGAACAATGAACCAAAATTTAAAGATGGAGGGGAGTGGTGACCACAGCGGCGCAAAATACGCTGACTGGATAATAATAATAATTATGATTAAGAAATCTTAGAAAGCACCCACCTCGCCTCAGTATTATAGTGAAAATTTTGATGTACTATTTAAGTTACAGTTTCACTCTCTTCGAAGATCATAAACAGTGAAGTCTTCCAAAAATGCAGACACTTTTTGAATGTTTTGCTTTTGAGCCGGAAGTGAACGAATTTCAGAAATAATAATCACTTCATTGTTGTCATTCCAGCTCAGATATTTTTTTTTTTTTTTAACTGCGTGCTAATTTTTTTGTTTGTTTGTTTGTTTAGGTTTTGCTTCTTCATTGGCTTTTGTACAACTTATTAAGCTCCCTGGATATGATGATAAACTCAATCCATTAGCAAGGCCTCTGATCGAGAGCTTTTGAGGAGCGTGAAACCATCTACTGATTGTTATTGTCCCCAGGTTCACCTTGACCGGGGGGGGGGGTGGCACCTGTTTTTCGTCACAACTATGGAAAAATAGTTAACTCCCAAAGCTGGAGTCAAAACACTATGAAAGTATCAAAATAGATTTTTAAAGCGGAAATACCAGTAATACGTTTTCATGATGAAAACATCAGGAATTCCTTTGTGTAAAAAAAAAAAAACAATAGAAAATTACTAGCAATATATTTTTGTAAAAGAAATTACTAATGCACCCAAGAAAATTAAATTTCGGCATTTAAGTGACCCATGAGGAGTTGATATGCCACTAAACAAACAACTTATTAAATCACTTATTTTCATTTTTATCTGGAGTTTGTCCTATTTTACTAAATTTTACACTGACATTTTTTGAGTATTTGAAAATAAACACTGGAAAAAATTCACGGTTTTTCTTTTTGAATTTTCGCACGATTTTGAATTCTTAAGTTAATGATTGAATAAGCTCTCGGCAATAACATATCCGTAAAAATTCCCCTATCACATCGCTAAATATGTGAACTTTATTTAAAAAAAAAAAATATTTCACTATAATCATAAATATGAATGCTGGTCGGTTTTTTTTAAGAAGTAAGGGGGTACAAATGACAAGATTTGAAATTGACAGTTAACCATTTCACTGAAGCAGCTGTTAAACATTTCTTTGTTTCTTTGTTTCATTCTTTGTTTCCTTCTTTCTTTCTTTCTTTCTTTCTTTGTTTCTTTGTTTCTTTCAGATTACATTTGGAATTATTTGGGGATTTGAAAATAAACGGACATTTTTTTTTCTTCTGAAGGTCAGCGATTTTCTTCAAATTAATTGACACTTTTTCAAGATGCTCACTGTACATTGTCTTCTTCATTAATTTGTTTCTCTCTATCCGTTATTGTGGCAATTTTCTTCAAGTCTAAACACATAGCACGGGACAGATGGTTCCCTAAATATTTGATTACATTACTGAAGTTAATTAAAATATCATAGCAGTCCCTTTTATTTACCGTGTCCATTCAGAACATTGGCGATCATAGCTATCCACAATTTCCTGCTATTAGGTTGGTGCAAAAATAATGACGTAATAATGTCGTTTTTTGACGTATTTTTTAACGCCAAAAACGACATTATTACGTCATTATTTTTGCACCAACCTAATATTTGTAGCTCTTAATAAATATTGTTTTTGTTATCTCTCCCAAAACCTGCCCGCCATCGATTTACTCAAACCTCACTATGTAAGTTATGCATTCTTTCCTCATTATGTGCCTTAGAAATTTCAGTTCCCTTCTTGATGTATAAGTTTCCTTCTTGTTTCCATTGTCTCAGCTTCTTTGTGGCTCACATGTTCGGTCCATGGTATCCTCAGCATCCTTCTGTAGAACCATATGTCGGCTCTCCCGAGTCTCCTCTTCATCCGTGAGGAAACTGTCCTTTATAACAAGTTTTTTTAATATTTTGTTTAGAATATCATAATTCTGAGGCACTAATAGATAATACCTTAATATGAGTGGGTTACTTGTAGCGTTGAGCAAATGCATAATAAAGTCTTTTTAACATTAGAGAGAAAGAGTATGAGAAAGGAAGAGGAGAGGGAGACAACATTTTTTAAAACAAACAAAAAATGGGTTAAAATAAAGTAAAAAATAAAGCGAGACATCAAAAGGATGATGAAAAGAAAGGAAATGTTATAGGGGCATTGTAGCCATTTCCTTATAAAGAAATATTCCACATTCATTGACCGAGCAGCCTGTACTACTCTTGGGTGAAATTTGTTAAAAAAAATCTCTTAAAAATAATAACAACTTCATTGTTGTTATTCCTGTTTAGAAATCTTTTCTGATTGCTTGTTTCTTTTTTTATTGGTTTTTCCACTACTTTTATTGTTTTTTCTACTACTTCTATTGGTTTTTCTACTACTTTTATTGTTTTTTCTACTACTTCTATTGGTTTTTGTACTATTTAAAGAGTGAAAAACTTGTAGTAGCACTTAATTTCATTTCTCCCGAGGCTTTGATGGTTTTGCAAGATTTCATATTTGGTATTATTTATGGATTTTAATATAAACAACTAACACTTTTTTGAAGCCAAAGTAATCGTGAATTTCACGGATATTTTTATTGAATAATCAGGAATCTCTTAAGAATATGAGAAATAGAAAAAAAAAAAAACATTTAAAATCAGATTCGTTTTTACGGTTTATCACTCCTGTAGGTCATTCAAAGCCAAAAAACATTTTAGATGCTACGGATTTTTTTGAAATAATAATGCTTTAGTGACGCAAGCCTTACTAATTAACCGATAGCTGGGGAGAGAAGAGGTGGAGTCATACATTTCCTAAGGGTATTTTCGCGAAAGCGAATATAACGAACTCAACCGGAACTGGAATTGGGGGAGAAGAGGTAGATTCATAGCATTTCTAAGGGTATTTGCGCGAAAGTGAATGTTACGAACCCAACTGGAGTTGGAACTCGGCTCTCTGATTAACAATTCCCAGCTATTATCAATTACACCATCCACACATCCAAGCTTACAGCATCTGGTATTCCCAAATAGTCACCTATCTAGGTACTGACGTTGTTTAACTTCGCTGATCGTAAAGGAACCTGTGTTTAAATATGATATTTCGGAAACCCAAATCAGAAAGAGATAGTTGAAATGGGACTCATTATGAGGAAAGAAGGTTTGGAAAATTTAAAACTCATGAAATTTCCTCGATGGAGTCGAACTTTTCTCCATGTCTTCCTTAAGATGTTTAAACATTTTGACTCTGTCAAAAGTCAATGAATTTAAATGATAAAAAAATAACTTTTTATTTTTATGCTTGTCGAATTTTTATTTTTGTGTTTTGTTATCTTGTTTATTTTTTATATTTACATTTTCTTTTTGTACAACGTGTTTGTGTCTTCTCGCCAGGTGTAACAGATAAATTAATAACACCTTCCAAATTGCTTGATTCAATCCCCACTTTCAGTTTGAAGCAGACGTTTAGAAATATATTGGATTGATTCAAATGTTAGCAGCAGTTATTTTGGCAACGTTTTCTATTCCTATAAATTCATGGCTTCATATTTTTAGTCAAGGAATATTCTATGACTCAACGCACTTTAGGTTAAATTCCTAACACTCCTTCCAACCTCCCATCAGCATGGCTGATGCTAACTTCCATGAGAATGACTCGTTTTGCTTTCTCGGACTTACATTCTCGGCTGACATGAAGGATTATATTGATTCCATTGCTAGGTCTGCTAAGAAAGTTGGTTCACTATATCATGCCAGGCAATTTTTATCCCCTGAATCTATCTTAAATATTTATAAGTCTACGATTTGTCTATGCCTTGAATATTGCTGCCTCATATAGTCTGTTGCTCCTGTTGTATACTTAGAGATTCTTGATAAAGAACCAGCAATATTATCTCGGCTTCAATCACTTTCCCCACTGAAGTATAGAAGGTTCTCTGTGCTTTTTCTATAAATACTTTCAAGTTTAACTGTTTGGACGAACTCTTCACTATGGTACCCAGACTTTATGAATTTAAGTGCAGTACTAGATTGGCGGCAAGGTCTCATTAATTAACATTTGAGTTGGTTAGATGTAACCATAAGTTCTATGCCAACAGTTTTTTTTATCGATCTTCTCGCCTGTGGAAATCCCTTCCGGCTCCATGCTTTCCAGCCAACTTTTATCCGCAAAAACTTAAATGCAATGTCAATCACTATCTATTATCCTCCTGATTATTCTTTTCTCTTCCCGCTCGTTATTAACATTTGTGTTTATAATTCTTCCACGTCCTGTATCTTCTTATATCTTAGTGACTTTATTGCCTTGCACGGGGTGATACAAAATAAAAAAAAAGTATCATTTCAGCCACAAGCAAAGCAAGAAAATTAATGAGAGGCTGGTGGCTTCCTGAGTGCGAAGTAATATAAAGAAAATCAAAATATTATTAAGGAAAACGATACACATAAAAGAACAGAAACTAAGAAGATAGATGTTATGGGGTCCACCCCCTTTTCATATAAGTGGACTCTACCAAGTGTACCGGGACTGCTGCCGTTAAATACCCAGAGTCAGGGAGAGTAGTCAGTAGTCGGTAGTCGGATGTCAGTCGATGTCGGACGACCGGCTGAACGGTTGAACTCTCTGCCTTCGGGCGGGGAGGAACCCGAACGAGGCTACGCCGAAGGGCGGAATCTCGTTCGGGGAGGTAAACCTGACCCTGAACCCGTTTATACGGGTTCAAAGGGTATATTTTTGGCCGAGCCCACGGGCTCGGAGATCCTACGTTAAACCGGCCTTGTGCCACATGATACCCTCGTGGGGGGGTGACTAAATACTAGTCGGTAGTCGGTAGTCGGATGTCAGTCGATGTCGGACGACCGGCTGAACGGTTGAACTCTCTGCCTTCGGGCGGGGAGGAACCCGAACGAGGCTACGCCGAAGGGCGGAATCTCGTTCGGGGAGGTAAACCTGACCTTGAAACCGTTTATACGGGTTCAAAGGGTATATTTTTGGCTGAGCCCACGGGCTCGGAGATCCTACGTTAAACCGGCCTTGTGCCACATGATGCCCTCGTGGGGGTGACTAAATACTAGTCGGTAGTCGGATAGTGTGAGGTAACCTCTTGTAGAAGTCAGTTACAAGCACGTAGACTCTAAGGAAGTCCTACTTTCGAGACTGTACATATCTATCTGTATTTGCTACTAACCACGTTCCTGGACTTACTAACAGTATTACTCTTTGTATGATTGTGTAAATACATTTTATTTCTTATATTTAATTATTGCGTTTATCATTCCTTGGAGACCGAATTCATCTCGGAATCCACAACAAAAGATAACAACTGACATTGGCTTTAAATGTTTGAAGATCAAAGTTAACTGGAAAGCGAGAAGCCGGAAGAGATTTCTGCAAACGAGAACACAAGTACAGGAAAAGAAACGTTTAGCATAGAACTTACGGTTGCATCTAGTAATTTTAACTGTAATATGATAAGACCAAGAGAAACCAATTGAGGAATGAGAATTAAAAAAGAGGAATTAAGAAGACAGAAGATAACGATTGATATTGCATTTAATGTTTTGAACGTCAAAGAATACTGGAAAGCAAGAAGCCGGAAGAGAATTCCACAAGCGAGAATTACGATAGAAGAAACTTTTAGCATAGAACATAAGGTTACATTTAGCGATTTCAACTGTAATATGATAAAACCAGGAGAAACCCATTAAGGAATGAGAACAATAAAAGAAGAGGAATTAAGAAGACAGAAGATGTGTACTGGAAAGCAAGAAGACGGGAGAGAGTTTCACAAGCGAGAATTACGATAGAAGGAACTTTTAGGATAGAACTTACGGTTCCATCTAACAATTCCAATATAAAATGATGAGACCTTGCCGTCAATCTATTACTGCGCATAAATTCATAGTCTAGATACCATAGAGGCAAGTTCAGAACACTTACCACGGAAGTATTTATAGAAAAACACAGGGAATGTACATTACGTAGATGGGAAAGAAGCCAGTGACATTGGCGAATCTTCTTTAGATTTTATCAAGGATCTCTAAATATATAGCAGCTGCACCAGGCCATATTTGGCAGCAACATTCAAAGCATTGACGAATGGCATACGTTTAAATATGAAAGATACGTTCGTGCCAAAAAATTGTCTGGCACGACCCGGTGAACCAACTTTCCGAGCAGCAGGCCGATGAATTGATGCAATATAATCTTTCCACTTCATATAAGCGGAAAACGCTAGCCCAAGAAGGCGCAATGTATGAAACTCTTGGAGGTTAGTATCAGCCTTGCTGATGGATGGCACAGATGCTTCTCTCAGACGATCAATAGAGAGCAGTTTCGCTTTGGAGGCGTTAAAATTAACAACCCATTCCTTGCAGAACAAAATGTAGGTAATTTTTGATATCATTTGCCAGTTTGAACTTATCGAACTGATTAAATTTATTAGTAAGACAGCAGTGAATAGTTGTGTCATCAGCATAGATACCGAGTTGAGAATTGATGCCATAGGGAAGGCCGGAGTGATGAAAGCGAGGGACAACGTAGGCCCAAAGGTAATGCCTGCATTAACGCAAAAATTATCTATAAGAGTGGCCTTTGAAGATATTAATTTTCATGTGTACCTTTAAAAATACGAGGCAGTGATGAACACTTCTCCATCCGACCTATCTCCCTAGGTCTGACTGGAAGACCAAACAGAATATCTTGATCGAGTTGAAAACTTTTAAATAACCATTCATAATTTTCAAGGTCGGAAAATGGAACTAAAAGGATATACTCTGAATGTGAAAGAGGCAGCTGAGATTTCTTGAACACATAATGAGGAAGAAGGGCCTGGAGAATTTGACACTCATTAAGGCATGTCGAAAAATTAAAAAGGACAGGGAAAGGCAGCTGGCTACCTATCTGACGAGCTTTGTGCATAGATTGCGGAACTTGAGTTGAGACGCTTGGCAAAGGGACAAGCGTTGCTAAGGGCTGTCAGCGTTAGGAAGTTGTGGAGAGCAATGAAAAGATACGGCACGTAGAAGAAGATTATTTTTCGAAGTCGGTCTTTTATGTTTGTATAACAACGCCACTGATATTCAGCATCACCAATGTAAGGAGATAACTAATGTTTGAGATATGATGATTTCAGCCTTATATTACAGATCTATGCGCTGAAGAAAATATTTTGATTTCCGTTTTTATTTTACTCAGTTCATTTTTTTTTTTCGGACATATCTTTTCCCCAATCGTAAACTTTAAGAAAGCAGTCGCCAAATGTCTATTACTTCTTGAATTTCAAATAGATTTTTATTCTACGGTCAACCAAATTGAACCAAGACTCTGAGTAGTCCAATGCAATATTTATGGAAATAAAAACAAGCAAGCGCGCTTGCACACACACACACACACACACACATATATATATACACACATAAAGCATGTCCATCGATTTCGCAGAGTCATCTTTGATTGGCAGACAAAAATTACATATGAACTTGACAGTAAAATCCTTTAAGCTTCTATTTGCATTCGACGGACTGACTTGCACGGCATACACCGGGTCAGGCAAGTAGAAAGAGGACATGACCTCATTCAGCTAAAATATTGTTTACGCTCTTCTTCATTATTTTTTCCCCATGTTTTCTTTCAATAAATTCAAAAGTTATCGCTGTCCATTCCACGGAATGATGACAGTACCTTTTTTTTTTCTTAAGGAACATCGTGTACGATAAGTTGCACAAATCCAGACACACTCTCAACTTCCATTCCAGTATTCAGTGACAAAGTGGGGGAATCAGGGTAGCCGGTGAAAAATCAATTGCAGTGAATGTCCAAACCAAGCTTCCATTCACACGGTTTGAATTTAGAGTTTTCCTTCTGAACTCTCTTAGATTCTACAGCCAAGCAAGAGAATCCAGTCTGCTCATAGCTGGGGTAGCGAAAATAGATCAATTTGAACCTCCATTAAAGACATTACGACGAATTGAACTATACAGACGTACAAAATTAGATTACTTCGGTTATAACGGTCATATTAAAAGAATATTTATAACATAAAAGGTAGGTAAAAAAAAAAATAAAAATTGAAATGGTCCGGATCGTTTAAAATAAATCTTAAACAAAAAAATCTTTCTTTTTCAACCCAATATGCAGAAATTTACGGCCCAAATATACCTAATTATATATATATATATATATATATATATATATATATATATATATATATATATATATATTAAAGGAAAAACAGACCACTTTAAGATACTATTATAATAATTTATTTCACCAGAGTCCTTTTAAAGGACGCCGGACCATCAGATAGCACTTCCAAAAATGAAATGAAACGAAAAATGAAATTAAAATTGATGGGTAGTGTAAGTTTTTGTAATTTAACAGAGAGTGTAAGAGGGATAGTTAAATAGACATGGTAGAGTATAGGGAGGGATTACTTTCATATCTCTCTCAAGTATACTTTATATTGTGGGAGGATATATATATATATATATATATATATATATATATATAATTACCCACTACAACGATGCATTCTTGTTTTCATGCCTTATCGCATCTCGACTGATGGGAACTTAGTGGTTATGGGCAATTCTATTCAAAAACAAGCCACCTATGGTACGTCACTTCCCTAAAAAATCTAGAGGGAGACACGCCTTAAGAGGAAACAGAGAGGGAGAAGAATGGAAAGAAAAGGAAGTAACAGAAAAAGATAATAGCAGTTTTGATAGCGGAAGTCTCCGCTAAAGTTTTTGATACTATGCAATGGTCAGATATTTAAGCCCCCACGTTAAAACTCCAACCAAAAAGGCGAGATAGAGAGGGGCACGAGAGAGGAGGGAGTAGATGATAGGAAAAAGAGGAAGAAGAAATGTAGAGATAGTTGTAGTAGTAATCGAAAAAGATTCCACAAATGTCACCTCAGGCGATGTTAAACTACTGATGAGTGAATGGTTAATTTAATTTCAAAAGCAGTATACTTTAAAAAAAAATAGGCTTGCGGGCTTTTTCGTGATTAACGAGTCGAATGTGACCTACGCTAAATTGTAATTATCCGGAATTTTTTTAATATAGGTCATGACACGAAGTTGTCTGCATGTAAATCATAGACAATTTCCATATGGGAAGATACAAGTTGTTGCATTAATGTTACATGATTGTAATTCTGTAGCGATTTTTAACATGTTTTATTTTAATATCCTACAATATATCTATATATCTATATCTATATATCTATATCTTTATATCTATATCTATCTCTCTCTCTCTCTCTCTCTCTATATATATATATATATATATATATATATATATATATATATATGTGTGTGTGTGTGTGTGAAAAGTGTGTGTGTGTGTATATATATATATATATATATATATATAATTATTTATATTTGTCTGACGATCGCAAAAGCAGAAAACCCAGGATCACAAACTCACATCAATCCAACCATATATATATATATATATATATATATGATAAAATAAAAGAACAAATAGGAAGCGTATGTCAGTCTGACATGTTTAACTTTTATTAAAACTTCCTATAATAAGATGATGTCATATATATATATCTTAAGTAGAGCTGTCGTTCTCTTATATCTGCAAGACATAATAGTGAAACTCAATAAGACTGAACCTACCACTGAATTCACACACAAATTTTAAATAAACAATTCTCTACCTTTCCACAACATGCTATTAATACGCAACAATGAGAAATTACATTGTAAGGTATATCGTAAAACCACGCGCAAAAACGATCTAATCAATTTCTATTCCCTTCATAACCAAAAAATAAAATCTGGAATGTCATAGGATTTTACCTTAGACCCCTTAGGATATGTAGCCCGGAATATCTAAATGGAGACGAGAGATATATTGAGAAAAGTTTCAAACTTCTCCGCTACCAACATCATTTTATCCTCAACGCAAAAACACGAGCTTACAAAATCGATAAACCCAAGACACAGACACCAGCAATAACTTCTAACAAAAATTACATAAAATTCATAATCCTGTGCTCCAACACCCTTTCTATTAAACTTGCTAACAAATTAGTGACTCCTAATACTAGTATCATTATCATCACCTCCAAGACAATCGGAGATATAATTAGGAAGAAAAATAAACTCAATATCGATTCAAATGTTGGGATTTGTTTACAATGCAAAAAATGTATATACAGGGGAGACATTACAACCCACATCTACGAACACAAGAGAGACTTGCATTTGGACAATCGATCTAAATTTCTCGTTTGGCGTTAATTTCATTAATGCCACCCTAATTAAAAAAAAAGAACATAATACTTTGTGTAGAAAATAGATTGAAAACTTAATAATAACATTACTACCAACTATAAACACACGCCTAAAACATTACAATACATCGTCATCTTTCTTTGAATTCATTTGTAAAGACTATAACTTATATCTAATACAAAGAATACATTTTTAAAGAGGTAAAAGCATTAAAATTAGAACCCTGCGACTCCCCTCTATATATATGGTATTCGGGTTAAATTTGACAGTTGTTTTAAGGGAAAATAAAAGTGAACATATAAATTAAAAATCAATTTATTGGAAAATTAGAAAAGTGGCATACAGGTTATAATAATCAAAATACATTTCAATAATAAAAAAAAAAACAACCTCCGCATCTACCACAGCCTCGATCCAACTTCGGAATCTGGCACATGTAGTCTTCACGCCTCCTTTACCCTGCCGATCATCTGGGCTTTGGTATTACAGGTAGTGCCGTTGGTGTCTTTCTCAAAAGCTCTCCACACATAATAATCCATTTGGATTTAGCGGGGGTGGGCAAGTTGAGGTTGGAGCCGTAAAAATTTTCTGACAGCCACATGTGACTCTTCCTGGAGGTGTAGCAGTGAGCTGAATCTTGCTGCCACACATATGGTCTTCCAGCAGCCACCCTCTTCAAGGTTTAACCACGGTGTTTAGCAACTCCACATAGCCATCTGAATTGAGACTGAGACCCTGTTCAAAGATGTGAGGTGGCATGACATCACCCTCACTGGAACCCCCCCCCCAAAAAAAAAACATCACCATTTGGAGAAACTTTGTTTTCATGGCACGAGGAACGTCATACGGATTGTAGGCAAGCTGTTGTGCATCTGGTTCTGAAAAAAATTATTTTCATCAGAGAAGAACCAGATTCAACAGGATGTTTCACCTTGTTCAGGAGCTTCTTTGCTTTTGTCAAAAGGTTTTCTCGAGCTTCTTTTTCAAAGAAGTTGATATTTACACCTATTTTATGATTGGTAGCGTAAGTCCTTATTCAAAGCGAGATTCATAGTGAAAATTGTAACACTCATTTACCGCGTAATAATTTTCTCCTGCAGTTGTTGGACGAATTCTGGTGTACGGAGGCAATCAGAATCTCTGCTGTGTTTTTTTTCCTACAGCTCTCCATTTCATGTCTTATTGTTTTCACGGTGTTCAAAGAACATTGAGCAGTTGTCATGATTGCGGCATTTTGATGACCTGCGTGAGTCATCATGATGCAGGTTGCGCTTTGGCAATATTAAGGTGACTTCCACTTGTCCATGTCAGTAAATTTTGACACCTGTAAAACACCTGTAAAACGGTAGTGATTACGTTTACGTTTCACAAAGCCGTTCACTGTTTACAGATATTCTAAACCAATCGGAAAAAATAAAATCCTTAGATTCTGTCAAATTTAGCCTGAACACACATATATATGTATTTTAAAAAATTTTTATGTTTATACATTCTTTTTATAGATACAAATATTTAACTAAATGCTCTGTTTATAATAAACAGTATTAACAACATTTACCGACCTGAATGTCCGAGAAATTTTCATAGAAGATATGCGCCCTCCGAGAAGAATCGAACCTGTATCCTACACGGAACCGTCATATAGCCTGACGTGCTTTACCGATTTAGCCACAGAGGAGCGCTTCGGTTAGCAAGCTTGATTTTACTGTTTTTAAACTACATTTCTCCATGATTTTCTCTCGTACATTCATATCTGCTCGAAGTGTATCCAAATGTAAACAAATGACGTGACACATTATGAAATAACAAAGTCTGACAATTATTTTAAGAAATTTTTATGTTTATACATTCTTTTTTATAGATACAAATATTTAAGCAAATGCTCTGTTTATAATAAACAGTATTAACAACATTTACAGTACGTTAAAATCGACCTTGCTAACCGAAACGCTCATCTGTGGCTAAATCGATAAAGCACGTCATGCTATATGAGAGTTCCGTGTAGGATACAGGTTCGATTCCTGTCGGAGGACGCATTTCTTCTATGACAATTTCTCGGACATTCAGGCCGGTAAATGTTGTTAATACTGTTTATTATAAACAGAGCATTTACCTAAATACGTGTATCTATAAAAAGAATGTATAAACATAAATTGCAGCTTCTTCGTTTGTTCCACTTTACCCTTCAACTCCACCCTCCCCGGTTATTCTGCACATTTTTTCTCCCAGCCCGTTTATTCCGCCCTACCATTTTATCCCATTCTGCCCTTTTGTTTCACCATATTTCACCTATTCCGTTTCGACCATTTAATTCACCCTGCCCTCTTATTCCACCATACCCAGTTATTCTTGCCAGTCATTTTTTATTCAACCCTGCCCGGCAGTTCATTCAAGTCTACCCGTTTAACCCATCCTATTCACGAATTTCAGCCTTCACCTGTTATTCCCCTTTTATTGTATTTTCATGACAGTTATTACGTTAGATTGCTTGTTATTAATTACCTAGGTCATTAAGTGACGGTTCATAATTTTAAGATTCATATTTATGTCATTCAGTGATGGATTGTAAGTTTAGGATTTGCATTTAAGTTGATTACTTTTGCGTTTTATTTTTTCATATATCATTTACCATTAAACATTATTAAATTTATTTAAAGAAATAAGCTAACTGGACTTAGAATACGCTGCGCCAGAGATAGCGTCTTCCAATACCCCAGCTAACTACAAAACCAAAACATTAACCGAAAAAATTCGAATGATGCTTTTAAATAGCCTCGTCAGATCGAGACTTTCATATGGATGTCATGCATGTCGGCAAAATCTAAGCTGTCAACTGTATACAGCCGCTTCCTAAGACAAATGGTTAAAAATGGCTTTGGACGATTGAGGCCCGAGGGTCTTAGCAAAGACCGTACTTCTTTGAACTTTGTGGACTGGCGCAACAAAATCACAAACAAAGAACTGTACCAAATAATAGAAACTAGAAACCACATTAACTGAGGACTACTAACAGCAGCAACAACTTAAAGGTAGCTCGAAAAGAAAATAATGACGTAATCAAGATGTTGACACTCCAAACAATTTCAAAGAAAAAGTTAGAAATGAAGTCTCCTCATCAATACGAGAGAGAACAATAACAGTTAGACTTGTGGAACCTATTTTCCTGAACCTTATTTTAAGAGAATAGTTTTATAAATTTCAACCTAAAGTATTGTCTGATTTGTTTTTTTACGACTTTTGTAGTTTATTTAAAGCCGAAACAGATTTTGAATTGTAAAAAAAAAAAAATATCTCTTTGCAATTTCTTTGAGATTACAATTATTTTTGCAGATTCAAGTCCTGCTATATAACCCATAGATGAGGGAGAAGAGATCAACTGAAAGTATCACTGGCGTTCAATGAATGCTGAATGAATCAGAAGGAAAAGATTATTATTATTATAGTGACAATAATCTTATCGAAGCATTAAAAATAACTGAAGTTAGCTTCGCGTTAAAAGAAGAAAAGACAAGAAAATGAAACATAAAAATTGTGTCTTTTCTTTTTCAATTTGAATTGTGGCCCGAAAAGCAGCGCTATTTTAACGTATGGTCAATCCGTGCCTAGGCGGGGAAAAAACGTAATGACTGTTTTCTGCTGCAATCACCTGGGTAATTATCAAAAGTAGCTTGCCCAACTACTCAACTTTTGACCAACACTGTAGTTCTATTTGAGCGTTGATTGGTCAAAAATACCCTCCCCCACAAAAAAAAAAGAACAAGAAAAAAACACTTAAACTAATTGATAACCAGCAATTCACCCACAGAAAGCAGCAATACGTTTCTTTAAGAAGGGTAGGGTTGCAAGCACATCTCAATGCTTATGGCAAAGAACAGTAAATTTGGGGTAGTCGGCTTTACTGGAGAAGATTTCCGGTTTCATTTATGGTGAGAAAAAAACTTACCAACATTTGTATATTTTTTTAGTATGTTGTTCCTCGATCTAAGCTTTCGTTATCATGGTGAACATCTCTGTTGTAATGTCCATATAACCACTCAGATGATGGCTTATGTGAGCCAAAAGCTTTCATCGAGGAACAACATAATAAAAAAAAATATCTAGATGTTGGACAGATTTTGTCTTTATTTTCTTCCCAAACTAAAGCCACTATACAAAGCTTAGAACGGCTCACCATAAAACATAACAGACATTCGCTGTTTGTTATATTTAACAACATATGTTTGAATATATATATATATATATATATATATATATATATATATATATATATATATATATGAAAAAATTCTCAGTTAACCTGTAGAACAAAACAATATTTATGAAGGTAATAGACAATAGGAAAACTATAATATTAGCCGATGCGTATCGTGGACTTTTTCAAGGCAAAAATGAAATGAATTCATTTATTTATTAACTTGTAATTGTTTTAATAAATTCATTTCGTTTTGGCCTTGAAATATTCGCATTGGACGAAACGCGGCGGCTAATATTACAGTTGTCCTATTGTCTTTTACCTTTATATATATATATATATATATATATATATATATATATATATATATATATATATATATATATAGATATAAAAGTGAACATAGAAGTCAACACTTAGAGGCTACAGTCTGTTTCATGCTATATGCAATCGTCAGGCCACATGTGCTGTTATTTTTCTCGGCTATTTATATATATACGGGTCAGTGGTGCATTGTGGGAAGTCTATTATGGCGGTTGTTTTACCGGGAGTCGTTTATTTATTTATTTGGGTTAAAATATTTTGCTTGTTTTTATTTTTTGTTTCTTATTTTATTTATTTATTTATTATTTTTTTTAATCGATGTTTTTATTAACGTAGTAAAAATTTGTTTATGTCACTTATTTAATAGTTTTGTTTTGATTTGAGAATTTAATTAAAGCTATTTATTCGATTTTTGGGTTGATTGTTGTAATTTGTTCTAACTATTATTTTGGCAGGAACAGTTTTTAATTTGTGTTTATTTGGGTTGATTATTTTTATTTGTTTTTTTTAACGGTAACTTTATCGGGATTGGTTTGTTTATTTATTAACTTGGATGAATTTAGGTTAATTTTTTTTACTTGTATATTTTCTCTTTTTTGGTTTTTCGCTTTTTAAGTAACGTAGTATTTATTTATTATTATTATTATTTTTTTTTATCGTTATATAACAGTTATAGGTATTTTTTTCGTCCGATTTTTTTGGTTCGATTTTTTAGTCTAACTAATATTTTGGTCATAATGGTTTGCTAATTTGTTTATTATTTACTTTATTTATTTGGGTTCGTTTTTTTTTGTTATTATTATTATTATTATTATTATTATTATTATTATTATTATTATTCGTCTATTCTAACAGGTGTGATTTGATAATTTGTTTGGATTAATTAATTTAGCTTATTTTATTGTTATTTTATTTATTTATTTGTTTTTATTTTATTTTTTTGGTTTTCAAATATCATATGGTTCAACCCGCCGTACAGCAAAAACGTAAAAACAAACGTAGGAAAAATATTCTTCAAACTCTTACACAAACACTTCCCGGAATCAAGCACCCTACACAAAATATTCGACAAAAACACAGTTAAAATCAGCTACAGCTGCACCGAGAACATGGCACAAATAATAAAAAAGCACGACAGGAAAATTACCAACAAACCACACGAACAAATTAAACCCACGTGCAACTGCAGAATAAAGAACTAATGTCCCTTAAACGGAAATTGTTTACAAAACAACGTAATATACCAAGCCATGATAAAATCACCATATAATGAAGAAAAAGTATACATAGGAGTAACTGAAGGACCTTGGAAACAAAGAAATTATACACACAAAACATCTTTCACAAATAGCAAATATGCGAACAGTACAATGCTTTCTAAGTATATCTGGGGAATTAAAAACAAAACGCACATCACACCAAACATATCTTGGAAAATAAGGAAAAGATCATCAGCCTTCAACAATCAAAAACTTGCAAACTTGGAGGAAAAAATAGCTATCATTACTTTCCCAGACCAAAATAAATTATTAAATAAAAGATCCGAGCTCATCTCAAAATGAAGACATGAAAACAAATTTTTACTACGTTACTTAAAAAATTGAAAACGAAAAAAACAAAATAAAAACATAAAATAAACAAATAAACAAAATAACAATAAAATAAGCTAAATTAATTAATCCAAACAAATTATCAAATCACACCTGTTAGAATAGACGAATAATAATAATAATAATAATAATAATAATAATAATAATAACAAAAAAAAAAACGAACCCAAATAAATAAAGTAAATAATAAACAAATTAGCAAACCATTATGACCAAAATATTAGTTAGACTAAAAAATCGAACCAAAAAAATCGGACGAAAAAAATACCTATAACTGTTATATAACGATAGAAAAAAATAATAATAAATAAATAAATAAATACTACGTTACTTAAAAAGCGAAAAACCAAAAAAGAGAAAATATACAAGTAAAATAAATTAACCAAAATTCATCCAAGTAAATAAATAAACAAACCAATCCCGATAAAGTTACCGTTAGAAAAAACAAATAAAAATAATCAATCCAAATAAACACAAATTAAAAACTGTTCCTGCCAAAATAATAGTTAGAACAAATTACAACAATCAACCCAAAAATCGAATAAATAGCTTTAATTAAATTCTCAAATCAAAACAAAACTATTAAATAAGTGACATAAACAAATTTTTACTACGTTAATAAAAACATCGATTAAAAAAAATAATAAATAAATAAATAAAATAAGAAACAAAAAATAAAAACAAGCAAAATATTTTAACCCAAATAAATAAATAAACGACTTCCAGTAAAACAACCACCATAATAGACTTCCCACAATGCACCACTGACCCGTATATATATAAATAGCCGAGAAAAATAACAGCACATGTGGCCTGACGATTGCATATAGCATGAAACAGACTGTCGCCTCTAAGTGTTAATTTCTATGTTCACTTTTATATTTACACACGCTCTATCTCTGATATTGAGCACTTTATCCCATAAATATAGCACACCTTAAGACTATATTTCTTCATATATATATATATATATATATATATATATATATATATATATGATAATGGACTCTCTTGTCGGTTTTTGACGTATGAGGATCTGACAGCGTAATTGATTCCATTATGAAATTTTGTGCGATAATCTTAAGTGGCACTTAAGACCCGCTAGTGATTTACAAAGGGCACATATGGAGCAAGAGTCAGGATTGTAGGATTGTGGGATGAGATCATTGTTAGATTGGCTGACCTTTTAGATCTTGCTCTCGCGTCTTCATGGCGATTCAGGCAAGAAGATTGAAAACTGCTGAATCCAGAAAAACACGTTGATCTCCATTCTACCTCCTCCAAGGTTAAGCGATCAAGGTTATATGTGGTTCATTGACAGCTGATATATATATATATATATATATATATATATATATATATATATATATATATATTGACAATTGGAAACTTCTCATGAAAATGGATTTGATAATGAATTTCGCCATTTAACGCTTCATCATATCCGAAAAAGAAAGAATGAAATGCGTCTATGTGTATTTTTGTGTGTATGCTTAAATGATGAATCTAAGTACTTTTTCTGAGCTAGCGTTTCACGATTAACGAAGAAAGAAATTGAGTGACCTTTAAAAAAGCCGTTAATATTTATTCGAGTGTCTTTTCTTTAGTCGTAATTCGAGTCGAAGGTTGTTAATGCCTTTCTCAGCTTTTTTTTGTGCTAAATTGAAGGCAAATCCTCTTTTCATTATCAGAGTGGCTCGAAAGTAAGAAATTCGAGCCACTGAATTGGTAAATTTAATGCATACATATTTAAAGTCTATAAAAATGTAGTCTGCATCTAGTTATGTATGTGAAAGCAAGAGAAATAATGGAAAACATTTCGTTTAGTAATATACTTGAGGGGTTTGAGTAAATAAGTCTCAGAATAAGTCGAAGAAAGAAGGATCGACAGTTATATCGTTCGTTCGATTGGTGATGAGAAGACTTAACAATACAAATCTTTCCCAAGGCTATTAGCACGTGTTGTGCATAAAGATAAATATCGAACACATTTTGTTTTAACTTGTAACCATCTGTGACTGTGAAAGACAATTATGAAACAAATGTCTTCTCACAACTTCTTGAAAGTTGTTATCGCGAGATCACGCGTCGCAACACAAACCATTCATGTACCAAGTTCATTTAGAAAATAGACGATCGTTGTTTTCACACTGGAAATATTTCTGATTATCAGCTATGAACTTTCTGGAAATGTTTCTTATTATCAGCTATCAAACTGAAGGGTTTTTTTTATCGATTGATTCGTTTTCTTCGGCTTATCGACTCTTTGCTGGTTATTTAAAGCCAGAAAATATTTTTAGATCGTATGAAATTTTGTGGAAGATAATAATAGTTAAGTGATACATGACATACTAATTAACCCATATCTGGGGTGAAAAGAGGGGGCTTCATGCTTTTCCCAAGGCTATTTGCGCGTAAATGAATATAACGAACATAATGGGAATTGGAACTCAGCTCTCCAATCAACAATTCCGAGCTATTATCCATCATACCACCCGCACATACAAGCTTATGCGGTCACCCATCTAGGTATTGAGAATGATCGATGTTGTTTTAATCTTGGTGATCGTACGAGAATTGGTATTTCAACGTTGCTTAACTACGGTGATCGTACGAGAAACAGTGTTTCAACGTTATTTGTCCGTAAGTCCATTATACTACTCGCACATGCAAGCTTACAGTTCCTGGTATTCCCATGAGGTCACCCATTTAGCTACTGACCAGACTCAATGTTTCTTAACTTCAGTAATCGTACAGGAATCGGTATTTCAACGTGATTTAGCTGTAAGTCCATTATTCTACCCGCACATCCCAGCTTACATCATCTGGTATTCCCAAGCGATTAATTTAAATAAAAAGAATAATGATATTGTTTAAAATTTTCTTTTCTTTGAAAGTTTTGACGTAAAAAAAAATATATTTGTCAATATGATTGCCTCCCCACCAACATCATTCATCGTTGCGAGATGCTGGGGGTGTTGGGGAAAATGGAGATAAGTTTTTATTTTTAAAATCAAGTTTTTGACTATGACCTATGAAACTTTTTTTACTCTTCGATCGAAACTGAATGGTGAGGAGAAATTTTCCTCTCTGACTATTAACTCGAGAAGCTCAAGGTAGGAAGTTACTTTGAGTTTAAAAACATAAAAATATTGTTTAGAACTTTAATTAAATTAAAACTCTCTCTCTCTCTCTCTCTCTCTCTCTCTCACACACACGCGCGCGCGCACACACACACATATATGTGAAATCTATTGTCGGATGTTTGACGAGTAAACTGGTCACTCTCACTCCAATTTCTTAAGAGTGAAGCGAGTTGTTGCAAAACTGTAGGATGAAAAATAAAACCTATCAAAGAGCGGAAGAAATCTTGCCGAGTCAACGACCAGCTAAATAGATGTTGTGTCTCAATAAAATCACCGTAAAGGAGGCAATGTGTAACCACGCCACTATCAATCCCAAGAAAATTCATGACTCTTAACAAGAATATTACTAAAGATAACGGAGTGAAGCGGGTTAAGTCTGCAGAAGGTGCAAACTAACCGTTAGCCAGCGACTGTTGGCAAAACTATAAAGAACAACGACGTGAAAGGTTTCAGACTCCTTGGAATTAATCCCTCGCCGGGTAAGGGAAGACATGAGCTATGGATGTCACCAGGCTGTCATCCAGCGATTGTCCGCATCAACAAAAAATAATTCTGGGGACTGGGATGTCAGAACACTAAATCAATGCGCGGCCAGTTAGAAAATATAAAGCTGGAAATGAATAAGATAAATGTTAATATTCTTGGCGTAAGCGAAACGAGGTGCGCAAACATTGGATATTTCGTCAGTGACAAACAAAGGCGTAGAGAAAAATGAGAGAGGAGTAGGAATGATATTAAACCAAGACATGAACAAATGTGTTCTAGGATACTGTCAACTATCTGATAAAATTCTTGCAGTTAAACTGAAAAGAAAGGGTGTATATCGATCAGTGAATTCTGACTGAACACTTTATTTAATCTACGGGGTAAACTGTTTTCGTTCCACTGATCATGTTTAGTTCTTATTTTTAGTACTGCTCAGTCACGGTTCGCCCGTTTTCATTGAGTTCAAGTACACACAGCCTATCCCAAGGATTTAACTTAAAATCACTGCCCGCAAATTCTCGAACCAACGGTTTAATCCAGTAAGACAGTTCGCCGTAGTACAATTCGCTGTAGTGAACTTAGAGCCTTAAACCTAACCTGCGTATTGTTTAGTCCAGCAACAGCTTCTGCTAAATATCATGTTTTGATTACTGCTGCTGTCGATTACTTGCTCTCTTTATTAGCGACTTCTTATAGCCTAGCATATGCGCTGATTCTTGCAGACGTATAAATCTCCAGTAGTTTCAATTCATTTTACAGGGGCTGATGATTACCCTTTTCTCACCATACATGATCAGCCATGCCTGATTTAAGTGTCTCACCCCTCACCATGTGCTTTTCTATGTTCCCCCAGGTTTATATTTATGGGAAGTTTATTCCCCCTTTATATTTTCTGCCACAACTGCAAAGAATCGAGTACATACAATTCTTGGTTGTGTTCTCCCTCGTGTTAGTTTTTACACTGTAGAGATTTCTTCGGAGAGTGGAACTTCTGAAAGTTGTCCTGATGTTGTATGAGCTGCAGATTTCTTGCATCTTTTAACGATAAGCCCTTGACGTTAGGTAGGCGATCCGTGGTAGTTTTCTGGTCTTCCTCCTTTTGACCATACTATTCCCACCTGTAGACACTGAAGTTAAGTTTGCCGGCTAGTTATTATTTTGAAGGGTAACGCTTGAGACGGATCATTTCTTGTTAGTATGTGTCTGGGTCGCCATTTATGATTTTTGTGCGGTGCTGTAGGCACTGAACAATACATTTCTTTACACAGCATGGATGGTGGGAATTGAAGTTGCGCTATTGCCCGGTGAAATTTGGCTTGTGATATACGAATGTTTTGAATCCATTCTCTGTGCGAGTTATTAGTACATCCAGGAAGGTTAGCTGATTATTATTTTGTCTTCCATTGTGATCTGGGTCGAATATCTTATTGAGTTCACGTGGTCTTGTATTTGTACAGCTTTTTGGTACGACCTGAGTATGAAGTGTCATCTACGTATCTCAGCCATACTGTTAGTTTTAGTGGTACCGTTTCTAAAGCCATTTCCTCGAAGAATTCCATGCATATATTCGCCATCACCGGTAACAAAGGTGAACCCATATCCAAGTCTTCTTCCTGTTGGTATATGTCAGAGTCAAGTTGACGTAGAACGTCATTTTTATCAGATTATCTATTTGAATGTTAGTACATTCTCCCAGGGAGGAGTCTGATTCTAATCGGTTTCAAGTCACTCTCAATGCCTAATCTGTAGGAACTCTGGTGAACAGGCTTATCACATCCAAGCTTACTTCCCGTTTGTTATGGATGCGATCCTCTTGGTTTAGTTTCAGTAAGTGTTCTGAGTTTCTACCAATGAACGAGTTAGTAAATTTGGACTAGGGACTATGCATGAACGCGCAGAAAATGGGTTCAATGGTGCATGGCGAAGCATAAGCTAGTAGCCAACACCTGGTTTCAAGAACACTTCAGACATATATGCACATAGGGAAGCTCAGTAGGTATTATGGGGTCCACCCTTTTCTGATATAAATGGACTCGTCCTGCTGCCATAAAATAGCCACAGTCAGTCAGTCAGTCATGCGGTCTGAAGGTAGAGGAACAGGTAGAGGCACAGGGTGGAGGAACAGAGTGGAAAGTACATAGACACTGTGATTGAGTTGATGTTAGAAGTCAGTTACAAGGACGCCCGACTCTAAGGAAGTTTACTTCGAGACTGTATATAGCGATCTTTGATTAATACTAACCGGCGTTCCTGGATTTTACTAACAGCATTACCTTTTGTATTTTGTGTAAATACATTTAATTTCTTAGCTTAAATACTTGCGTTTGTCATTTATTGGAGACCGATTTTTCACGCGGAATCCACAACAAGTAGACTACATAACTATCAATTAGGCATTCAGGAATGCAGTTTTACACTAAAAAACATACGCAAATGTCGACTGAGGGAGCGATCATCTTCCAGTGTTTTGTGATGTAGACGAACACTCGTTTGTCACTTTTGTAATGTCAACGAATACTCGTTGTCACTTTCGTAATGCTCGTTGTAGTAGAGACTTTGTAATAGAAGATACAACTATAGTAACGCCGTTGGACAATACTGGTGTCAGACGCCTTCGAATCGCACTCACACTAATAGTATTTGCTCGCCAATTCTTGCTCGAAAGTAACCACCAAATAGTAATCCGTATAGTGATCAGTATAGAGAAATAGTGTAGAAATAGTGAATAGTATAGAGAATTGCGAACTCATATAGTAATAGAGGATAGAATAGAAATTGTGATTGTTTAGACGTCACGCTATTTCCTATTTATCCATGGTAATGTGATCCACATAATTCAATAATGGGATCGCCTGTGTTTGTTTTCTGGCGATCCGTGTTCAAACTCCAGTGTCGTGAGCGACATTTTATTCCTATATAACACTGTTACCTTAGAGCCAAACGACGGAAATTGAAGAGGTCCAAGGCTGTCACCGGCATGCCTGCAAGTGGTAACATTGCCGGTCCGACAGCGGGCCACCAGCGGTAAACGCTTTCGACATGCCACCCAGTGGCAGATTGGTGGCTTGCATGTAGGAAAGGGATTACTGAGAATTAGGATAAAAAGAAAACACTGTTAAGAGAGAGAAAGAACAATAAAGGAACAGGAATTAAGACGACAGAAAATAACGATTGACATTGCATTTAAAATTTTGAAGATCAAAGTTGATTGGAAAGCAAGAAGCTGGAAGGGAGTTCCACAAGCGAGAAGTGCAAGAGAAAAAACTATTAACAGAGAACTTACAGTTACATATAACATTTTAAATTGTAAAATGATGAGACCTTGCCGTCAATGTAATAGTACACTTAAATTCATAAACTCTAGGTACCAAAAGGGAAAGTTCACCAGAGCAATTAACATGTAAATATTTATAGAAAAACACAGGGAAGCTATGTCACGTTGGTGGGAAAATGAATGAAGCCGAGATTTCAGGTCAGGACCACTAAAATTGCCGATTCTTCTTTTTATTTTATCAATGCTTATCAGAAGCAACCGACTTATAAATGTGTAAGAATCTGGTGAGATAAATTTTTTAGCACGACACAGTGAACCACTTTCCCTAGCAGCAAACCTCGCATTTGATTCAATATAATATTTCCACTTTATGTCAGTGGAAAACGTTAGCCAAAAAAAAAAAAATGGTTAGCATCAGCCATGCTGATGGAAGGCAAAAAGGTCCTCTTAGACGGTTAAAAGAGAGCAGTTTCGTTCTGGAGGCGTTTAAATTAACAAGCCATTTCTTGCCCCAGTTAACAACAGATTGTAGGTCATTTTTTGAGATCAGCAAAAGTGATTGGAAACAAAGTAACATGGAAAAGATAATCCTTGCATCCTGAACGGATGCAAAAGAAGGAGTTTTTATTTACTCGGCATTAGTAAGACAGATTAACGCTCGAGTAGATAATCAATGAGAAAAAATTATGTTAACTTGTTTCTAGAATTTGTGTTCACTTCCTACAGTGGATGTCAACTTTAATCTATTTTGGTACCGATTCCTGTTAATAAGCGCTTTATATAGCATTCGATAAGGCTTTTAGCATCTCTCGACTGGTATTTTCGGACAATCTTTTATATGGAATCGTTTCAGATTGTCAAGATAAGATTGCTCCCGCTTATAGACAACAGTTTTCAATTCATGACAAAAATATCCGAAATTCAAACCAGACGATGAGAGAGTCCACTTTACCATAGCTTTATTTTGAAACTTTTGAATCGCTTTTGTGTTACTTTTACAAAAACGATTCGTTTCATACGAATACATATAAAGGGTGCGATGCATAAATTGTCGTCTAAATTACGAAAAATGACATTGACCTCTCATTTTAACAAATATATTTACCAAAATCACACAAAAATATCTTGAAATACTAAAGAGTAGATTTATTCAGTAAAATCGCCATTCGTTTCAACCACGGCCTACAGACGACTTCGGAATCTCCTGCAACTCCTCTTGGCAGTCTCCTTAGTGAAGTTGGTGAATGCTGCCATAACCATTGCCTTCAATTCATCTTTGGTGCTACAAGGAATTTTATTGGTTTAACTGCGCCTCACACAGAATAATCAAGGGGTTTTGCAGTCAGGGGAGTTAGGTGACCAGATGTAACGGGTGATATGGTCGCAGAAATTGTCTGACAGCCATGACTGAGTTATCCTTCTTATGTAGCATGGTGTAGAGCCCTGTTGCAAGACACAGGGTTTTCCTGCAGCCACCCTCTTGACAAAGGGTAGCACCACCTCCTCATGTAGGCTTCTGTGTTGAGTCTGAGACCACATCAACAAATTCGTGAGTTCTTTTCTTATCAGGACGATCAGAGTGAGTTTTCTGAGCTGCCGTACCCTCGTAATCACCATTAGACTCATCCAACTCTTGTCGAATCCTCTGCACTGACCTCGGATTGACACCCCAAAACTCTGAAATGTTCGTATTGGAGTCGACAAAATAAAAAAAATAAAAAAAACGAGTATGCGTGAAATTAAAAATATAAAATGGCGACCTTTTAACCATCGTATACTATATATATATATATAAACGATATATATATATATATATATACAAACAGTACATATATGTATATACATATAAACAATATATATATATATACATATATATATATATATATATATATATATATATATATATATAACGCGGAAGAAAAGTGTCACAAGTAAACTTTTTTCACTTTGTCATACATTTTCTTGATATATAAAATATATATATCTTTATCTCATACATATGGAGTTAACCTTCAAGATAGGACATCTAACGTAGACCTGTTTAAAAAGTGTAATATTGGAGGAATCGAGACTTTTCTCATACAGTCTCAGTTACGGTGGACTGGTCATGTCTTGAGAATGTCTGATGACAGGATATCAACGATCCTAATGAATAAGGAATGTAGGACGCCCATGGCTAAGATACAAAGACAAGTTGAAAAGCAACGTCAGCTGTGAATATACCTCATAACACTCTCGAGCGCTTAACCTTAGGGCGGGTAGAATGAAGATCAACGTGTTTTAGTGGACAGCAGTTTTCAATCAGCTTGTTTAAATCGTCTTTAAGAAGCGAGAGCAAGATCTAAAAGGTCAGCCAATCTAACAGTGATCTCATCCCACAATCCTTACTCTTGCTCCATATGCGGCCTTCTTTGGGAATCACTAGCGGGTTTTAAGTGCCACATAAGATTATCGCACAAAACTTCATAACTGAATCAATTAAGTTGTCAGATCCTTATACATCGAAACCGACGGGAGAGTCTATTATTTATATATATATGTATTATTAATAAGTACAGACGGTCCTTAAAAATCTATTCGGTTATACTTTATTTCATGAATATATATACAAATATTCATCTCTTCAGACCGAAGTTTTTTTTTTTAGTAAATGGAGTCAATTTGTCCAGACATATATATAAAAAGAAAGAACAGTCAGATTTATAATGTAATGTCTACGAAAACTGTTATAGACATTGTATTATATTTTCTTTAAAAAATAATCAATTATAAAAAAATGCATAATTGCATATCTATTATATGACCAAAAATAAGAAAGTTTAAAAATACGAAATTAAATTCTAATATTTTATTTTTTTTACAATACCGTATATAGTTTATTAGTAAATATAATAAATATAGTATTTTAGCTCTTTATAAATAAAAATATAAATATAAAAAATATGACTTAATCATAATTGAAGCCCCTTTAAGAAAATCCCAAATGTATTTAAAAAAGAAAAAAGTAAAAAAAAAAGAAATAAAATAAGAAAATAAATAAGAAATTAAATAAAAATGTCAATTGTATTGAAGTGTATCTTAAAAAACCAGATTGTGATGACACGTTCTCATATAAGGAAGCCGGTATCAACAAATAGAAATTTCAAACCCACACCTAACATTAACCGATATTTACTTTGCCAAGTTAAATTATACTTGTATCCAGATTCATCAAAAACCAGTACCCACTTAAAAAAATCTTTGAATTCTCATTTCCCGACCAACTTAAACCATATAATACTATTTAGATTATAAAAAGAGTAAATCATTTTTTCGAAAGTTATTCAGCATCGCTTGAAAATGAAACTAAACTTTAAATTTTAAGTTTAATTTAATAATTTAGGTTTTGGTTTCGAAACTGTGTCGCAATGAATACATATTTTTAGATAATAATAATAATAATAATAATAATATATATATATGTATATATATATATATATATATATATATATATATATATATATATATATATATATATAAGTGTACATTAATGTCAACATTCAGCGGCGACAGTCTGTTTCAGGCTTTATCTATGCAGGATCCTAATGATATGGCCTGACGATTGCCCTTAAGCATGAAACAGACTGCCGTCGCTTAGTGTTGACTTCAATTTCTACTTTTATATTTACATATGCTCTATCTCTGATATTGAGCACTTTAACTGATAAATATACCATATATTAAAACTATATTTTTATCATATACATATATATATGTATGTATAAAAGAAAGAGGTTGTAGTGGTTCCAACGAGAGTATGTATATTAAAACGAAGAGAAGAGAGGTGCCGTAAACGTTTTTGGTTGTAATGTGGATTTATTTAGAAAAAAATGTTATGCTTTGTTTTACATAATGTTACACTACACGTGTTTCTGGTCTCGTGACCGTCTTCAGGTAAAAGCGGAGATTTCCAAATATTATTAAAAATAATTAATTTTTTCTTTTGTTTTTCAATGTTAAATATTCTCGATATGAGACATTTTCTGTGTTTGTAATCCGAATTTCTTTCTTGAATTGGCAATTGCAAATAAAAAATCCACAATTCGTAGCATTTACTAAATAAATGACCTCAATACAAAGTAGAGAAAAATAAATTATAATATTTTTATTTTAATAGATTACAATAAAAAAGATTTTACATCGCTACACAAAAGCTTTCATGTTTCAGTACTAAGATTGTACTTCATCAAGCAATTGTAGATAACCTGTGATGAGAATGATTTATTAGCAAAATTTAAAAACAAATCGTTACCTCTTTTCGGAAGTTAAAGGGTGGGAGCATAAGGTCAGGATTAACTTCAGAAAAGAGGCAACGGTTTATTCTTTGTACTGAAACATGAAACCTTTTGTGTAACAATGTAAAACGTTTTTATTGTAATCTATTATAATAAAACTATTATGATATATATATATATATATATATATATATATATATATATATATATATATATATGCATGTGTGGTGTTATATTTAGTGTTATGCAAAAGAGCTAACCATCAATTGCTAGAAGACAGAATGGATGTCTGTTAGCAAAAGGAACAGAAATTACAAATTGAGACACCGAAATCAAGCAAGTACAACAGTTTAAATATTTGGGAAGTGTCTTAACAGAGAACTGAAAGTATGACACTGAAATCCGAAGGGGCATTGGTATAGCGGAAGATGCCTTCCAAAATCTAAGCAAAGTATTAAAGAACATAAAAAAATCATTAAAAATAAAGAGAAGAATACTGAACTGTTACGTAATGGAAGTGAATGCTAGACAATCTTTACACAGATGAGGAAGAGATTTGAAGCAGCAAAAATCCTACAGAAGAATGCGGAAAATACCATGGACAGAACATTTGAGCAACAGCGAAGTTTTTCACAAACGGAGACAAACATGACACTTATACGTAGCATCAGGAAGAGATAGTTTGAAATTTCTAGTGGTCATAATGAGGAAAGATGGCTTGGAAAATCTGATACTCACAGCACAGATTGAAGACAAAAGAGACCTAGGACAACAACGCATAATTTACCTAGCAAGCGTGAGGGATTGGATAGCGGAGCAGGTTTTGTGAGAGATAACAGAAGACAAACTTTATTAAGAGCTACAAAGGAGAAGCTGTGAAGAGCGATGAACGGACACGGCACGTAGAAGAAGAAACAGTGGTACTGCTATGCTATTTCCGTTAATTTCAGTAATACGATCAAATACTAGGTAACCATCTGTCCTGTCCTATGGGTGTTTAGACTTGTAGAAAAATGTTACGATAAATAAACAGAAACAAGTTAATAAATTAATGTAACGGTAAGATTCTACACATTATACACAAAATTAAGGTAATTACTTTTACATAATATGATGTTATATAACGAAATATTTCTCTTTCGTTCTTTCTTTCACTGCAGGTGGCAAACAACATCTGGACATTTGATTGTATGTATTTTAATCAAACCAATTGCCTGAAAGTCAGTAACAGTAAAAAAGGGCGTTGGATATCTCTAAAAACAATAAAAAAATATACAATTCAAGTAACGTTATTATCGCTTTCCAAAGCTTCCTATTTGAAAGTAGTTATAAATGAAGTAAAACGTATGCAAAAAAAAAAAATAAATAAATAAAAAAAATAAAAAAATAATGCCAATTAATTTATTAATTCTTTTTTCCGTGAATAGCGTATATAAGTCGAATAATCGGATGTATAAATAATTTACTGGAAGACATTGATAATGGATTCTTTTCCATAATTTCTCTTTCCCCGAATGATTTTCCATAGTGAGATAAAAATTTATATCAATGCTTATATAAAATTTAACCATGAAGAAAAAAAAGTAAGATAAGTTCTGTTTGTTTATAGGATTATTCGAGAAACTGTATTAATACAGTTGCTTGTTTACCTCAGTTTTGGAAGGAAGCAACAACCTAAAAATATAAAAGTGTTAGAATTCGTTTCAATAAAGCTCCCTGTGCTACATATATTACAAAAGAGGTTAAACGACTCTTTTACTAAGATTTCGATCATTGTTACAAATATAAAACCATTCGATGAGAAAAATCCATATTCATAAAAGCTATATTTCTTTCAATCAGAAAAAACTATTATCTGCAAGAAGGCAGAACGTGTGGTCGTCAGCAAAAGAGACAGTCTGATATTTGAGCTATATATTATATAGGTCGCGGTACAGTCAAACATGTGAGGAAAAGAAGGCAATGAGTAATGTGGTAACAGACGAAGGAAATTGTAATGCAGAGATGTGGTATACAGGAAAGGGAAACATGTCTTTCAGAAACTAAACAAGGTATTAAAAGATAGGAAAATGTTGTCAGAAACGAATAAGAGTGATGTATTGCAACGTAATATGAAATCTCCTATATGCTAATGAATGCTGATCACTAACGTCATGTCTTTCTGAAACTAAGAAAAATGCTAATTGATAGGAAAATGTCGTTAGAAAAAAGAAAGGATTGCTGAACTGCTATGTAATATATAATCTCCTATATGGCAGTGAATGGTGGACAATCCCCTCATACTTTTCAGAAACTAAGCAAAATATTGATGGGAAAATGTCGTTAGAAGCAAAGGAAAGAGTACTGAACTGATATGTAATATATAATCTCCTATATAGCAGTGGATGTTGAACAATCTCGTCAAGCTTTTCAGAAACTAATCAAAATATTAAGAGATAGGAAAATGTCGTTAGAAGCAAAGAAAAGTGTATTGAACTGTTACGTAATATATAATCTCTTATATAGCAGTGAATGGTGAACAATCTCGTCATGCTATTCAAAAACTAAGCAAAGTATTAAGAGATAGGAAAATGTCTTTAGAAGCAAAGGAAAGAGTACTGAACTAAATATATAATCTCTTATATGGCAGTGAAAGTTGGACAATCCCGTCATGCATTTCAGAAACTAAGCAAAGTATTAAGACATAGGAAAATGTCGTTAGAAGCAAAGGAACTGCTATGTAATATATAATCTATATGGCAGTGAATGTTGAACAATCTCGTCACGCTTTTCAGTAACTAAGCAAAGTATTAAGAGTTAGGAAAATGTTATAACGAAAGGAAAGAATACTGAATTGAATATATAATCTCCTATATGACAGTGAACGTTGGACAATCTCCTCATGCTTTTCAGAAACAAAGCAAAGTATTAAGAGATAGGAAAATGTCGTTAGAAGCAAAGAAAAGTGTATTGAACAGTTATGTAATATATAAACTCTTATATAGCAGTGAATGGTGAACAATCTCGTCATGCTATTCAAAAACTAAGCAAAGTATTAAGAGATAGGAAAATGTCGTTAGAAGCAAAGGAAAGAATACTGAACTGAATATATAATCTCTTAATATGGCAGTGAATGTTGGACAATCTCATCATGCTTTTCAGAAACTAAGCAATGTATTAAGAGATAAGAAAATGTCGTTAGAAATAAAGAAAACACTGTTGAACTGTTATGCATTATATAATTTCCCATACGGAACTGAATGATTAACAGTCTTCCCAGATAAAGAGTAGGCGTAAAGTGACACTAATGACGTCCTACCGATAAATTTTGATGCATTTATTTTTTTTATTACATATTGATACTTAAAGCTTTGCATTCAAATCTTTATGGTTAGCCTTTTATCACATTTTTCAACATTAATAACTTTGAGCCTACATTATGTCTCTATAACTTCGAGCCACCATAACGGATTATTGAACAAAGCAGTCTATATTCTCTAGTGCATATACTGTTAATATCAACTGCTTTTTGTAATGATCTAAAAACCTAAAACTTAGTATATTACCTTTCACTTTTATTGTCCCTCTGCGGAAACTTGGTGATGCAGTGGCTAAAAATTACTAACCAAAACAACCCATACAGGGAAGCAAGTCCAAAAGAATTATTGCATAGCAACATCACCTAGTGTAATCCTTAGCGGCTCGGAACTAGAAATCGACGAGCCGAGTTCGAATTCTGGTCGGGATCATTATACTCACATTTGCACAAATATCTTTGGGAAAGGTATGAATCCACCTTTATTCTCTCAGCTATGGCTTAAATAGCAGGATAGATTTGGGTCACTAGCCGTGGTTGGCCTTCTGTCTAGGGGAAGGAAAAAAACTGAACTTCTCACCTGTGGATTTCTTCCGATTTCTTGCTTCCCTGCTATCTACGGCCTTCAAAAATTTAAGCGAGTCGTCAATCGCTATCTTCTGTATTCCTGAAACCTGTTCTTTTATTGTCCTTCCTCCTCGATAAAGTCTTCTCATTCTCTTCCACTCCCAGTATCCCCTTGTGTTTTAGTAACATTATCACTTAAATAGTGTGCGTCTTTGGTGATGCTCACTCTATGAAACGAAAGAAACGATCGTGGAGGGCACACTTCACTCTATCTCGGTCGATGAGTGAGATATAGTTAGTGTATTCCATCGTAAAAGAACGATTACAATTTCGATATCTTCAACCATCGACCGATACCTGATGTGAAACAAATTTCAAAGGGGCAGATCTGGGGAAAACGAAGTACGTGGAAGGACTTCCCGTCCTAATTCCCTGTTCATCTACTGCGTCGCATTTGTAACATGAGGATAGGCGTTGTCATGTAATGCAGTCACCAGTTGAATTTCTTGGTCATACTTGTAGCTTTAAACATATATATATATATATATATATATATATATGTGTGTGTGTGTGTGTGTGTGTGTGTGCGTGCGCCTGTGTGCGTGTGTTGGGGGGGAGAGCTCCGTTTCAGAATTGTAGAAAAATGCTAATAGATTTAACTACTGTCACTGAAAACTCATTTTTGTACATTGAGATGCTCCAGACATTTGAATTTTTGTATTCATATATATTAATCAGCGACTTCGTACGAGACGCTCAGTATTCTTTCAATTGCCAGCCGGTAAAATATCTTAAAATTAAATATGTTCAACTATATTTTCCATCCTTAAAGGAAATATTTAAAAATTGTGAAGATATATATTAGCCAATAAGCTTGAGATTAATAAATCTAAATTTTAGATTAATCCGGAACCTACTATTTTATTATAAATATGATCAATTCTTGCATTATTTACATTAGTTACCTCTAAAAATTCGGTATACCTAAGGATTAAATGCATTTTTCATAAATGAAAAATCCTTTTTGAAACTTTTCCCCACTGCTTCAATTGAAAGCTAAAGGATTAAATTTTCTAATTCCAAAAAACAAAATACTCTGCTGTATTTCAAATAGAAATTATAATGATTTTTAGTCGATTCTACAGAATAACCAATCGAAACAGCCATTTTTAATTTTTTGACAGAAATGTAAACAATACTTAATTCTCGATTTAAAAATCCCGCAAAAATAAAACATACATTTTTGAAACATTACTTTCATAAAATTAACAAATTTAAAGTTAAATTAATCTTTTCTGAAACAAATATTACTTATAGCATAAACTTTTCTAGTCAAGCATTTCTTGACCATGGGGTTTTGTTGTTCTCACGACTCCATCAATAATTCGATGGCCGAATGTGTTGACAGGTTTAGTATGGTGGACCAGAATTTACCTAAATTTACAAAATCTAGGCAAGAACGATTTGTTTTTGCTTTTTAACTACCAGGTAATGTTTAAAATTTAATAAAATATTTTAAGCAATTATTTGTTATTTTACTGAATTTCTTTTAGGTAATTTTGAAGATGCTTTCTCCTAATAATTAAAAAAATGATTGAATTACCTCTATAATGCCATTTCATTATTTAATAACAAGGGTAATACGATAAATAATTTTATTAATTATTATATTATCAGTTATTATATTTTGAATTTAACAACTGCGATATAATAATTAATAAAATTATTAATTATTATATTAATAATTAACTTATCTCACTCTCTGTTATTAAATTTTTAAATTGATAACTAAGATATAATAATTTTATTAATAGTATCTCAATAATTCAATTTTTAATTTAATAACTGAGATGATATAATTAATAAAATTATTGTATAATCTGTTATCAATTTAATAACTGAGAGTGAGATATTTTAATAACCATCCCACTCTCAATTATTAAATTATAATTAATAAAATTATTATATTATCTCAGTTATCAATTTAATAACTGAGATTGTTATTAAATTTCTAAACTAACTGAGATAATATAAAATAAAACTTACTTTTTAAATTTTGAAGCGATGATTTTCGAAACTTGTTGAAACGCAGGGACGATGAAACACGGTGAGTGAAATGAAAGAATTGTCCACAGCTCTGTTACACCGTCGACACACAACAACAAAAAAAAAAACAAGATTTTTAACACAGATTTCAAACGTGTTAGAAAGGAGCAAAAAATTTAGAAAAATAATTAAAAAATACTTTGTTTTTATTAAGTTGGGGGCCTTTTTCATCTTGCTATACTCTTTTTCAGCGAATTATTGGAGGTACCTATTTATATTATTCGGACTGTTATTCTCATCTTCATTGCCATATTTACAACGTTTCGGTCGTTGTACGCCCCGGCCTTCTTCAGATGATTGGAATTTCGAACCGAACCCTTTATTTCGTCTATCGGAGTAGATTGTTCTAGTTCCACGGGTCATGCCTCTTTTGTTTGTCTCAATTATCTCGCTTTAACCCTAGTTTTGGTTCACCACTGCTGTGGCCTGGTATTTAACTCAGAACTCTTTGTGTCTAGTCAAGGTCATTATCCTCTGGGCCGTGTGAATATGGCAATGAAGATGAGGATAACAGTCCAAATAATGTAAATGATGCAAGTAATCATAATACCTCATCTCAGAGATATAGACATATGATCAATTCTTGTTTGCTAACTAGTCTTTCAGTGAACTTCTGACCAGGGTGTTTGTTCGATCGTTCAATACACAAATGAAACTAAAATTTTCACAGTTAATTACATCTTTTGCATATTTATTCTAGTATACAATATTACAAAATAATGCTTACCGATAATTGCGTGAACAGTCGCAACGAACTTCTTGTCTTTATTTCATGCGACTGAGTGCTGGAACTTAATACACACAGAGAAAACAATGTAAGCCTGTGTCACACATATAAACGCATTTCCCGTTTGTCCTATTCATTCGGCTGTAACTGTAAAAAATACACAAAACATTTTGTGTGATGTGGTTCGCAAAGAATTTTGTAATTCATTTCTTTCAATTTGAGAAAAAATAATACTAAAAAAATAAAAATTATTGAAAGTTGGAGAACCTTGTTTGAAGATTAAAATAATTCTTCATTTATACATGCATATTCCGCTGCGCGCGCGCGCACACACACACACACACATACATATATAGATAGATATAAAATTATATATATATATATCAGTATAATAAAAAACGCTTAAAAGTCAGTGAGTATCCTGCACCTGAAGATATATATCTACATATCTATCTATCTATGAAGAAATATAGTTTTAAGGTATGCTATATTTATGAGATAAAATGTTCAGTATCAAAAATAGAGCGTATGTAATTATAAAAGTGAACATTGAAGACAACAATCAGAGGCAACTGAACTTTTCATACTAAACGCAATCGTCACGTCACATGCTTTGTGTTTTTCTCGAGTGATTTATATATACGGGTCAGTGATGAATTGTGGGTAGTCTATTGCATTGTAGGTAGTCTATTATAACCGTTATTTTGGCGGGAGTGGTTTGTTATTATTTATTTGGATTAATTTTTTTACTTCTTTATTTTTATTTTTATTTATTCTTTTCAGTTTTCGATTTTTAAGTAACGTAGTAAAAATTTGTTTCATGTCTGCATTTTGAGATGATTACTGATCGTTTATGTAGTAGTTTGTTTTGGTCTGGGAAGGTAATTATAGATATTTTTTTCTCCAAGCAGAGTTTACAGTTTTTGGATTGATTGATGTAGGCTGGTGTTCTTTTCCTTATTTTCTATGATATTTTTTGGTGTGATTTGCTTTTTATTTTTAATTTCCCAGAGGTACTTAAAAAGCATTGTGCTGTTTGCATATTTACTATTTGCGAAAGATTTTGGTTTGCGTAGTTTCTTTGTTTCCAGGATCCTTCAGTTACTCCTATGTATATTTTTTCTTCATTACCTTATGAATTTTACCGTGGCTTAGTATATTACATTCTTTTGTAAGCAATTGTCATTTAACAGAATTTGTTCGGGTGGTTTGTTGAAAGTTTTCCTGATGCGCTCTTTTATTATTTGTGTCATGTTCTCGGTCCAACTGTAGCTTATTTTCACTGTGTTTTTGTTGAATATTTTGTGGAGAGTGCTTGATTCGAGGAAGTGTTTGTGTAAGAGTTTGATAAATATTTTTCCTACTTTGTTTTACGTTTTTGTTATACGGTGTGTTGAACCATATGATGTTTCGCTTCCTGTTGTTTTTTTTGTCATCTGTGGTATGTATGCGAGTGTTGCCGGGAATCCACTATCTTTTACGGCAGTTTCATAGTCTTTCATAGCTTCGTTGAATATGGTTTCAGTGGAAGAATTGTCGGAAAGCTTGTGGCTAATTGACTTTGGTACCTGTTTGATTATAGGGTGATTGAAAGATGTGTATATACAGTGGTTTATCGTTCGGTTTTCTGTATGGGTTATATGTACCTTTTTTTTAGGTTGAAGGTGACATCTAGAAAATCTACTTCGTTTAGGTTAGTTTTTATGTCTATGTCGAATTCCATATTTTTGAAAATCTTTATTATTGCTTTTCTAGTTTTGTCTGTGTTTTGTTTGTTATAGTTTCTCAAGATTATGAGACCATTGTTCCTGTAGAGTGCTGTATCATTTCTATCTATTATTTTGCTTAGTTCATGTAGTAATATATATATATATATATATATATATATATATATATATGAGTTCACAGGTCCGTGCACAATCAAAGCTTCCCATTGTAGTGTCAAAGATCCTTTATTTTTTTATCCATGCGTCTTCATTGTCGAACAGTAGTGATTTACGGGAGTGTTTAATGATATTGATTTCGTTTGCGTTTATTCTTATTTGTTCTTGAGCTAAGGTGATGGCCTTATCTAGCATAGATTCTGTTATAGAAGGGTAGAATTCTTTTATGTCTAGTTGTATAAATTGTCAAGTTTGTTTGTTTTTCATGTTGCGGAACAAGTCTGTAGTTGTTTTTGTGCTTTTCCACTGATTTACTCTTAACTTTGTCCTTAGCGCTGAATTAATTCTTTCTAGTATCGCGTTACTTATTTTACCTAGATGCATGTCTGCATGTTGGATTGGTTTTGAAATTTTCTTTGTGGTCTTTTAGTGTAATAAATCCTTGCGGCTTAGCGATACAACTTATTCGGTTGTCTATGTCTAATTGGGCGATTGTTTTAGCTTCCTTATTCATATAGCATTCTATTGTTTTGGGTGCTTTTTCTGTATGCTTCAATTATGTTGTCCTTGAGAAATTTATTGCATGAAGGGGGATTAGTTCATATAAGTTTCTAGTTTTGTCCGCTGCGGTAAATATGTTTGTTGAATTGTTTATTTTAGTTATTCCTTCTTTTAGATTTTTGAGGAAGGTATATATATATATATATATATATATATATATATATATATATATATATATACTTTACAATTGGTATCTTAATTCCAATTGTAAAGTATATATATATATATATATATATATATATATATATATATATATATATACTTTACAATTGGAATTAAGGTACCTTTAGTAAATTACCATTTTCACCTACGAATTTAATTTTAAAAATGCGCAGGATTTTTCAAACTGTTTATGGTAACCAGAAGAAAAACAGGAAAAGAAAAATCATTTGGTATACCCCTCCGTTCAACCAAATGGTTAGTATTAATCTAGGACATAAATCCCTAGCTTTAATTGAAAAACACTTTCCTACTAATAGTAGACTTAGTAAAATATTTAATAAAAACACCCTAAAATTAAGTTACAGTTGCACTGAAAATCTAGAAAGTATAATAAATAACAATAATAAAATCCGGAACAAATCCCCATGCCTGAATAGTATTAATAAAAACCCTACACTTAAATTAGACAAAAATAGTGAAAAATTATGTGATTGTAGAAACCCAGAAGACTGCCCATTGGAAAATATATGCCGTGTAAAATCTGTGATATACCAATGTACTCTCTCATCCATTGAGAGTCCTAATACTAACATGATATACATTGGGTCTACGAAGAATGAATTTAAGACCAGATGGAGGCAGCATAAGTGCTCCTTTAACAATATTAATAAAAGAAATCAGACATCTCTATCTAAATATTTTTGGCATTTGAAGGAAATGAATAAAACACCAAAAGTAAAATGGAAAATTATTAACAAAACTAGAACTTGTAAAATTTGGGATGACCCATTCCCTTTATGCCTACATGAAAAACTACACATTATCAAGTTTCTAAATAATAAAACTTTATTAAACAATAAACATGAGTTAACGGTTTTTTTGCCGACATCATCAAATTTTCGCATTGAATAATTAGCATAAAAAACAAACAAACAATAAAATAATAAATACAAATTTTATACTCCATAGTCTAAATAAAAAGTTTAAATGCCCTACCAAAAAAAAAAAAAAAAAAAAAAAATAAAAACCCTTTATGAAGTCGTCAAAAAACAAATGTTAGCGAATTATGACAATTTTTTTATATACACAAAATCCTTTCAGGAAAAAATAAAAAGAAAAATTACAAAAATAAATAAATCTCCATAGACACTTAACCAGACTAGACGATGTCATCTTCCGTATTGAATTTACACACCTCAACCTTACCCTGACTTGACCTCTTTGAAAGTAACTGAGATACTATTACAAATTATTGACCCTTACGCCCCCAACTTTTCTTTTTAATAATTGCTCTAGCCGTTACCATAGTAATTTTAATTTTAATAATGAATATGCTTATAAAAGGCGTAAATTTCAGGAATTAGTTATTACAAAAAAATTTCGCTTGAAGATGGAACAGAGCTTGGTACTTTAATTCAATTTAATTCAAATAATTATATTGAAGTTTTCGGCTCTTGTTTTGAAACATGAGAACTCTTATGTAACGTTGGAATCATATTTTTAAATAAATAATTATATATACATACATACATACATACATATATATATATATATATATATATCGATAAAAACGATGTACGTACGTTTAGTTACAGAATACGAAGGCCAGGGCCAAGATAGTCAGCTATTGGCCAGAATATCTGGTTGGCGTAATGTTCCAATGATGGAATGCCTTTGTCTGGATTTTGGATATGTCCAAAACGGAGCGATTTAACCGATTGACGCAAGAATTTTGAAGCGTCAATATGCTTTCCACACTCAGGTTCGAAAGACTAGTTAAGACCACAGGCAGAGGAACGCTAAGCCAACGAATGACGTGCGTTCTCGTGACCTCATTCCTCTCGCTACCTCTTAGAATGCAGGCTTCACGTCTGTCTCTGTCCTCTAATAAAAACGAGTAAGAAAAAGAATTCGTCTTTTCGTTAATAGCATCTATACAGTAGCATTGCGATTCAGAGCTGACATGGAACGCAATAATTTTTCTCAACAATTTTGTTTTTTTTCTATCTTCCAATTTAACCTCTCCTAACATATTTTATGGATTTTTCCTATATTTGATCTTTATTCGTTCTCATGCAGCAAATTCCCCAAAAGCGGATAAATATTTTCCAAATGGTTTCTATTTCTCTTTCTCTTCTTATCACACGTTTAATTTTAACAATTATTTTTGTTCGATTTTTATCGACAGCTTTTATTTTATTTATCATAATCTTTCTTTCGCCGAGTGTTTTTCATCTCTTTCGGTTTACGGCAATATCACGTTGAAAAACAATTAAGCAACGTCGATTTGCGGGTAGTATAAAGGATTTGCGGTAATATTACGTTCAACTACTGGTTCTTGCGTGATTATTGAAGTTAAGAAACATCGAGCCAGTACTTGGATTGGTGACTGCTTGGAAATGCCAGGTATTTTACGCTTACATATGATGAAACCGAAGAGCTGAGTTCAAATTCCAGTCGAGTTCGTTACATTTGCTTACGAGCAAATACCTTTTGGATAGGTATGAGTCCACCTCTTCACCCGTATAAATGTTATGACTTTTACCTGAAAATCATTAATATCTGGTTAAATGCTATGACTTGTATCTGAAAATCATTAGTGTTGTGGAGTAGCTGAACATCCCCACAATATGGACTGGTCTATGACTATATAAACGACACTCTTTCTTACTGAGGGGGAGAAGTTAAGAAGGTAAATTTTTATAACATTAGACTGTGTTCTCAACCATGTACCATATTATTCTCTGGAATAGAGTACTTCTTATTTTCTATAAGTATCTGGTTAAATGTTATGACTTGTATCTGAAAATTTCCTAATCAAAGCCGAGGAATAGAGATTTCTTTAGAAATAGTTGTTACAAGAGAGGACCTGAATGTTTAATTGTATTAAAAAGAAAATCAGTATTTGAGATTTTGGCACAAATTAGCTAATGGAAAAGTCTTTCTGCCTGTACAGTGAAATCGACCTGCAGAATCAACTCGCCAGCAAAAGTACGCGTTGATATTGCATTGAAAAACGATGTGTTAATAATAATTAACTAGTTTTAAACCGTGCAAAATTTCACGGTTTTTCTACTTGAAATTTCTGACGAATCTTACTTCTTCAGTTAACGATTGAATAAGCTCAGGGCGAGGTTCTACGACAATAAAAATTCGTAGAAATCCCCCTATCACACCGTTAGATATTTGAAGTTAACAAATTTAACAAAATATTGCAATAACAATCATAAACATGAATGATCGTTATTTTAAGACGTTGAAATTAGAGGATGGGTCATATATAAATATATTACTGCTTCAAAAATTATAACATATTCATAATACTGATCAAAAACCGACTTAAAGTTACGTACTGTAAGAATACATTATTATGAGTAGAATATACATACATACATTCAACAAAAGTAATGTTATGGTTTCATTCCATTGAATCAACATAACACAATCATGAAATATAATGTCGCTTGGAGTCGATGTAGTCTTACTGAATTCTGTAGTAAGGATATAAGGCTCACTCTCGGCTTGCTCAGTATTTACCCGAGACCTCTCCACAAAGCGGAATGCGGTACAAAGCCTGTTTTTTAATATGGTTTTCTGCGCGCGAACGCTCGGGCAAAAACCGTTTACCTCGCATACACGGGGTCGGGTGCTGTCTACCTTTCCAGACGAGGGCACAGAGTCCGACAAGCTCTAAGATCTTAGCGCGTGGCTAGCTCGGTATTTACCCGAACCTCCCCCCAAGGTCAGTTTTTAATGTGGTGTATTCCGAGCGCATACGCTCGGACAAAATTTCCCCGTAGATCTTGTAATAACGGTGTCGGATGTTGTTTTCCTCCCCAGATGAAACTCTTCCAGTAGGCATAGGCTCGTCTGGGTTCCTCTCCGCCCGAAGGCAAAGAGTCCGACAAGATCTAAGAGTTTAGAGCGCAGCTAGCTCTCTGCTGACGATTATTGGCGTAAGTATATGCTATTTGGACGAGCACAAGTCATAATGTCATAATCTCCAACAAATAATGTCCTCCCCTCTTTCTCTATATATATCTATCTATTCCCGCTCGCACTCTGTCTAGATGTATCCTTCTCACTCTAACAACAAAGTGTCGCCATTTTATATTTTCAAATTCGCGCATGTGCGTTGTTTGCTTATGATTTTGTCGACTGTACAGTATAGTGGGGTCAGTTGGGGACCTATTGTGAGAAAAAGCGCCATGACGCTATTCACTCCGCCAGAAATTTGGAAATGGCATACTTCTTGACATTCGCGCCAGAAGCTCCAATACGAACATTGGCTTGTGGAATTAAGAAGCCGAAATAGAATTCCACAAACGAAAAGTACTATAAAAGAAATTGTTAGCATAAAACTTACGGTTACATCTCGCCATTTCAACTGTAAAATAATGAAACTTTGCTGCCAATCCCGTACTGCTCTTAAATTAATAAAGTTTATGTACCATAATAATTTGGCCTGACGATTGCGTATAAGCATAAAACAGAATCTTACCGCTTGGTGTTCACTTTAATGTTCACTTATACATACATACATACATATATATATATATATATATATATATATATATATATATATATATATATATATATGTAATTGTGCATCCCGGTTTCTTTTTGCAGGTTTTCAGATAAGACGTTTAGCCATCTTGATACCATTTGTTGTAAGAATCAAGTTCAACATTGCTTAACTTCAGTGATCGCACGAGAACCGGCGTTTCAACGTCATATTGCCGTAATCCATTATAGCATCTGCAAATCCAAGCTTACAGCACCTTGTATTCCTATGCGGTCACCAATCTAGGTACTGTCTAGGTTCGACGTGGCTTAACTTCCGTGAATGCGTAACATTTTTTCTCGATGATACTTTTCCTGTATGTATAAATTTAAAATAAATTTCTACACTTACCTTTGAAGAAGTTACTCAAGGAATGAAACACAGCATAAAATGGATTTTCTCTTTTCTAATATATATATTCTTTCTATATACTTATTTTCTATTATATATATATATATATATATATATATATATATATATATATATATATATATATATATATGTGTATGCAGTTTGTATATATATATTATTTATAAATGTGCTAGAAAAAATTCCAGCGAACGCATATTTTTCTAAAAAGATTTCTCGAATATTCAGGCCGGTAGATGTAAATAAATTTTTAATAAATAAATAAAAACAGAGCATCTACCCCAAAATGAGTAGCCGTTTAAAATAACGTCTAAATAAACAATAAAAATAATCTATCTATTTATCTATGTATGTATGTATGTATGTATGTATGTATGTATGTATGTATGTGTGCGTGTGTATATAAAGGGATCCTTGACTTACGACAGTGTTCTGTTCCTACGATGCGTCGTAACGCTTTTTTTTTATAACCACTTATATCACTCACCTATCCTAACGCAATAGGTAAGTAATAATCTAGGACATAACAACACATTTCTATTCTGGTAACGTAAGGCTAAAAAAATTCATATGGTAGACATAAATATAATACAAATAATACAATAAAATAGTTTTAAGCTGCTTTTATATTTATTGTCAGTGATGTCATTAGCTCTCGGTAGATGAGATAACAAAGCGTAAGATCTTGTCTCACTGTCATTTACTCGGAAGCAGCAGTAAATCTGGGGAAGAAATAAAAAAAAAACAATCGTATTCTTCAGCCGCGCTGTAAGCGCCGAGTGTACGAAGCAAACGGCATCAGTCGGAACAATAATAATGTAATCTTATTAAATAACAGTGACAAGAATTTCCGACTGTGATCTTTTATATCAGGATTAAAATGGTTAATAAACAGTTTTAAAATTCATTTTTTTGTTACTTTCGAGTACTTTCGATACATTTTTCGTCTTCTCGTTTGCTGGTTTTTCTTATATTTTAATTTCGCCATTTTATATTGTGGTTATATCGTGGTTATTTCAGTTCAAATCTATCGAGAGACTTTATACACATATATATTTCATAAAATACATCCATTGGGTGCATTTGGAGACATCACCAGTGATGTTTCTAGCCGTGGTTTATTAAGAGTTTCGGGTTTTTCAATATCATACTCCCTCTCGGCGTTGACCCAACCGTTACTGATCGAGTATCGACTTGTGCACCATCCGTCAAATACAACTTTTTTCATTTTCCCAATCGTACACTGCATTCCTCTTGGCAATTTATAGTACAATAACGGATAAATTCCGGTTCACCAGCAATCTACGCTCTTCCATAAAAAAGAAGCAAACGCAGTAACGGTTTCGATCTGGTAATAAACATGGCGACACGCTCGGCTTGAAGTGGTAAGTAACGATTTGTATCCCTCACAGAGATATAACATGCACATGCTTCTTGTTAATCATTCAACCGAAAAAGCTCCCCACCCTGTGTCCATATATATATATATATATATATATATATATATATATATATATATATATATATATATATTAATTAATTATATTATATTATATATATTTAATTATATAATATTGTAGAACCTACAATCTACATTCAACATCATCACTTGATAAGACACCAGAGGTGTTGAAACAAAATTGCTATTTTTACAGTGATTTTATAACATATTTATGTTATGATTTTTAAATAAATAATTATATTCGCTCTACTCTGTATTGAGCACTCTTTTAAGATTAGTAATTGTTGGTGATTGGAATTTATTCCGTATACACCAATCATACATACACTTATATATATATATATATATATATATATATATATATATATATATACGTAAAAGATTTAAAAAATAACTACAACGGTAAAAGGACAATCTAACATCTATTATCCAAACCAATCTATCCAATCCTAACAACATCATAATAAATACAACCACTTCTCATGTGATCAGAACCAAAAATACCCATAATAATAATAATAATTGTAAATCCGGTATATATAAAATAAACTGTTATAACTGCTCTTCAAAATACATTGTGGAAACTTGTAGAAATAAAAAAAATCGTGTCTATGAACACAAAGAGGAACTTATACACAAAAAATCTATCAAATGCATTAGTCATACATAGAAATAAATTCAACCACAACATCGATCTAGAGAATTCCATGCTAGTTAAAAGAGAAAGTAACTTACTTAGACGGAAAATTCGAGAGTGCCGCTATCGAATCTTGCCAAAATATAAATCTGCGCCCCGGATCTTTTCAAATGTCTCCATTCCTGAAAGAATTAATTCTACCCCAAGCCACATAATTATAAAAAACGTTAAAAATTAAAAGAAAATTTATAACCACCTGTTATTTAAAAAAATATAATACATAAATATTAATTGCATATAAAAATATTCAACATCTTTTACACACTTTCGTTTATTAGACATTAAATCATGTCTCTTAGCATCCTCCATATTTAACTAGACGTTTCAGTTAAGCTGATGAATATTTATGAGCGTCTCTTAAAATAAAAAAATTAAAAACCAACAACATTTTTAGATTTGTCTATAAATAGTCACTGTAAGATAAAATCCTCACATTTACCTTAATAAAAGCTGTCAGGGAACGAAACGCGTCGGCAAAGATAAGCTTTTCTTTTGTATTTATTCATATATATATATATATATATATTGAAGGCAAGAGAGACAAAAGAAAATGACCCGTAACCTACCTAAACGGAGGTTATGAATTTAGAAGTTTTCTTTTATTTTTTACATTTTTATAGTCATGTATATTGGGTTGGGATAGAAGTAATTCTTTCAGGAATGGAGATATTTGAATACCATCGGAGCGCGGATGTATTATATGTATTATTATGGATTATAAGATTCAATAGCGGGACCCTCGAGAATATATATATATATATATATATATATATATATATATATATATATATATATATTACTTCAAACGTTATTGTACTTAATACTTCATATCTGAAATAGACGCCGCATATTTATTTATGAAACAGTGCTTGATATGTCTATCGGCCTGTGCATTCGAGAAATTTTATTAAATAATGCGCAAGCTGCTGGACGCAATAAACACGTCTATTTCAAACGCAAAGCATACACTATAATAACGTTTAAAGTAATAAAACTGATGGATTAAAAATAAACCCTTTAATTCTTCACATATATATATATATATATATATATAAATATAAATAAGTAAAAATATAAATATAAATAAAATGTTATCAACATACAGTCCTGTTTCGCTGCTTCAAGTCGGGAACGAAATCCGACTGATTTGGCATCAGTCGGAGTTTCTACCCAAGAGTTATCAGCACAGCAAAGGGAAAGGGCAATTCTAACGTATTTTTACGAACGTAAACAAATGTCAGACAGACATAGTGCTCAATTATGTTTAGAATTACCCTATGCCTCATCAATGCTCAACCGAAATTATCAAGAACATAATAATGCAATACACATACAGATCTGAGCTATCAACACACGGCAGAGGGAAAGGGAAATTCTAGCATATTATTTTTACGAATGTAAACAAACACCAGACAGCCATAGTGCTCAATTAATTAATGAAGAGCGTTGTGTTCTGAAATGGATTAAGTCCAACAATTATATAATATATTTTCTGTTTAAACATTATTTTTTTATAGATAATTTATTTCAGCCAATGTTCTATTCTTTAATTAAACATTATTAATTGCATTTACCGGCCTGAACGTTCAAGAAATTTCGTAGAAAATATGCGCTCTCCGACAGGAATTGAACCTATAACCCTAATGGGAACACTTCATTTGTTCTGACGTACTGTTAATTGTTCTTTTTTTAATTAAACAGTATTTAAACAGTATCGCAGAAAATATATAATACTGTTTAATTAAAAAAGAGACCATTTACTTAAATAAATTATAACTATAAAAAAACATATAAAAAGAAAATATATTAAATAACTGTAGGACTTAATTCATTTCATATTTTGTTGTCACTGTTTACGTTAAGATACGTTTCGTGTGCAGATATGATCGATTGAGAAAAATCGTCGAAGATGTGTATTTATAAACAGTTATTCGGACTTTTGCTACCCAGACGCTTCTCTGTGACTGAATGGCTAACTGCAGGTCAGATCAAATGTTAACTATCTGATGAGGCGTTTAATAAACAATGTCTCATCAGGTAGTTAACAATTATGGTTACCATCGTTAACTACCTGATGAAACCTTGTTTATTAAACGCCGAAACAAAATGTACAATTTTCTAGTAGTAACTTATATGTTCTAATGTAACAGTGTATAATAAATATTTATTGCTCTACTCTTGTATTGAGCCCTGTTTTAAATTAATGTTTTGAACGTTGAAATTTTATTCTTCGTTCTTTTACATTTGGATCTATCTATCTATCTATCTATCTATCTATCTATCTATCTATATATATATATATATATATATATATATATATACGGCTACACACGCATACGAACATATACAGATATGCACATAAACTGCCAAGTAAAACAAACATAAACAAACCAATACCCCCAAAATACTTACCCAACCACCCATGTATGCACAAATCCATACGTAAACATGTAATGTACACATACACATAGCTAAATGCGTAGGCACAGATGCATACAAATAAGCACAATTACGTGCACATATAAACTCACTGACACACACACACACACAAACATATATATATATATATATATATATATATATATATATATATATATATATACATATGCACATGCATACATATATACATTAATGTATACAGCCAGCAGGAATCCAACACGGGAGTTAACTTCGAACTCATCATATGTTCGACATCTGATTGGTTACTCGACGTTTCCTCCTAGTATGCTAGAAATTTAGCTTTTCCCTCCCTCTCCCTGTGAGACTATTGCTGCTTTTAAACCTTAAAATTATCATTTATTCTCCAGTTGACTACCACTGTCTGAAGAAGCACATATAGTACAGAAACATTATTGGATTTATGTAGCGGTTCCTAACATGTCTTTGTTATAATTGTTAATAAATATTATTATTATTATTAAGCCATACTCTGTATTGACAGGGCTTGGATCAACCCGTAGTATGGTTTTCAGGCACTTTCTAAAGGTGCCGCACGCTGGGGTCAACTTGGACCCTGTCCGATAACATCAGGAAGTCGCCTTTCTGACAAATCAACCATGGTGAGATTCAATTCGAATCCGGGTGTCATGGTCAGAAAGCGAACGTTCAACGACGCCCATATGTATGTATATATATATATATATATATATATATATATATATATGGCCACGCGTCTATATATATATATATATATATATATATAGTGAGTCGTTTTCCTCTGCCCCACTTACCTTCAATATATTCTATGAGACTTTAAAAACAGGGCGTCTACTCAAACACGTGTATCCATTAAATTTAATACTTAGAAGTATTTGTATATATATATATATATATATATATATATATATATATATATATAAACGCATTAACAGACGCACAATGTGTATTCCTTATGTGTGTTCAAATATACTTCTGTACTTCAATACAACTCTGTGCACGAATCCTATTTGATGGCTGTGTTTCTAGGCTATTATTATCTGTAATTCGCGTACTCGTTAACAAAAAGAAATGAATGGATATTTTTTAAAAATTTAATCCCCTGTCATCTGAAACACCATCTCGTTTTCTTCTTTTGGAGTATAAATCCTGAGACTGAAGGCGATATTTTGTCAGAGCACGTCGTCTTTCGCCAATTTGCGGATAATTAATAAAGAAAATTTTAGCCTGAAGAGTCAATTCAAACTCTGCGTTAGCCATTAAAATGAATTAGTAGCATATGAGTTCATCTGCAGGCATTCAATTTATCTTTGTTCATTTTAATATTGTTTTTTTCTCCTCTTTTTCTTGTTACCATGACAGAATTAAATCGCCCTCAGTGTTGAAGAGTAGAAATATTAATTCTCACGCTATTTTGTTGTTGACAATAGTGTAGTACAATGGGTCCTCGCTTGATTAGTAGTCAAGTGCACTGTATAGGATTTTATCTGGGCCTGTAGCGACTGGCGGTTTTATGTCTACCAACTTCGCCATCAGTAAAATCGAGATGTGAATGATTCATAGTAACCATTGGCTGTCCATAAGTATGGAAAAGGAAATAAAATGTATAAATAAAATATCTTATGAATTGATTTCATGCAATCTATGAAACATAAATATACATCCTTCTGCAATTGTATTGCTCTCTCCGAAAGCATTTTGACCATAGCATTTCTTGTGCCTGAGTCTTTGACAAAACCACACTTGTAGTAAGATGTATTTTCTAACAACAACTAATGAATAATAATGTATAATAATGTATAAATAAATAAATAAAGTCTTTCGGGATCAAGTAACACTCGGTCGGAAAATTGGAAATTCAGGTCAGAGGCTTATATAGTCAGGACGCATTCGTGAATGGGCAGAGATACGGTTAGAATAAGAAGAGAGACGGTGTTCTCGCTGGACGAACGGAAGATCTGATCTGTTACCCTATCCCGAGTCAAGGGAGACGAGCTTTTACCAGTTGTATTCACACGAATGCAGGCGGGGATGGAACCATGATGTGGAGCAGAAGCTGACTAGTAGTTGAAAAAGAAGGGTTTGTAATTACTGTATTTATCAGCATATTGGACGCACCCACACATTGCACGCACCCAGATTTGGCATGGGATATTTAGGAAAAACAGATGTACACATCACAACCCACAACCACCAAAAATCAAAATGATAGTGACAGTCTCACTAACCATCGAGAAACACTTACAGTATTCGCACAGATTATATTACTGGTATTTTTTAAATACAAGTGCGATAAGGTTTAATTACCAGGACAGTTTTATGGAAAATAAGAATTTTAGCACATTTCATCAAGCATTTATTGAAAATTGTTTTAAGTGTTTTTCAGGGAACAGCATCTGCACACAGTAAATTAAAAATCGCAACAAAGAAATCTACTGGTATCAGCGAACATTGCTACATATGGTGATAGGCTCCCTCCCAGAAATATGGTACTTGTAAATGAAGTCCCATAACATACATGCAGAAAAAGCATATTCCAATACCTGTATACCAACAAAAACACCCACAAAACAAGCAGCAATACACCATTCAAAGCAAATATTTCCGTAAAATCTGGTATTTCTACAAAACAAGCATCAAAATATTGTGTAATTCCATAAATTTCTAATTTCTATTTATTTTTATTGATATCATATTTCTTCGCTTCCAGGAGTCCTAGTTTCAGTGTTATGAATAATCAAGACTGGTCTCCCTTTGTTTTGTTACTCTCCTCTTTGAGAGGGCTAATTTTGTTTATAGGGACTGTTACTCTTTACTTTGAGAGAGCTATTTCTGTTTACTGGCACTATAAAAGGACACTATACGCGAATCTTGTATTTTCAATTGAATAAACTTTTCTTAAAGCCTACACCTGCGTACTTTTCTCATTACACTAAGCTCTATACGTGCACTGATTCCCAGTGAAAGCCACTTTTTTCGTGGGCTCTATGTCCCTCCCATACATATTACAGCTGTATTGGACGCAGGGTAATTTTTGGTATAATTTTTTGAAAAAATCCAATACTGATGGGAAAAGGGATACAGATTCTATTCCTGCCTGGAGTCACAGTTTTTCTTTAGGAATTGTCAATCTAGGGTGGTTCTTATTAATTTTACATTTTAAGCAAAAAAATTAACGGGTGGCAACTCAAACATATTTATCCATTAAAAATAACGTTTATAGTAATCTAAATAAATAAACGGCAAATTCCATCTTTTCACCCGTGGGTCTCACTTAGTCCGCACTTGCTCCTCATAGACATATTATAATACCTTTTTGGAATCAGGATGATTCCAGGATTGAAAATCTGCTCTTCATACGGTGCTTGAACACCCAGCATAAGGATTTGTGTCCGGGTGAGGTTTTGTTTTAAATTTAGTTTAAAATATCTCCAAAACCTTGTGAATTGAGGAAATCAATTTTATGTTTTTCAAAATGACAAGGAATTAGATTTAAAGTTAAAGGTTTCGTGATGTGAGGTTTTGAAGTTCTGTAGTTTGTTATTTGAAGAACTCAACTCAATTGAACTTCCACGGAATTTGTGATTTAAAGAACTCAACTTTCGGCCTGAATTGGATTTTTGGCCCAAATCGGAGTTTCGGTCCAAATTGGAATTTCGGCCCAAATCGACCTTTTGTCCCAAATCGGCCTTTTGATCGGAATTGGACTTATCGCTCCAATCAGTGATGTTCTGAAGTTCCCTGGCGTGAATTGTGCAATTCAAAGTTGTGTTTTCCAATGATAGACCAGAGGTTCCTTTAGCAGATCCAATTCGCCCTCCACAGGAGCTAGCTTAAAAATGCGGCTTTTAATTTAAATATCTGGGAAGTGTTTTAACAGAAGCCAGAAAGCGCGACTCTAAAATCCAAAGGTACATTGGGATAGAGAAATATACCTTACAAAAGCTAAGCAAAGTATAAAGAAACAGAAAATTTCGTTAGAAACAAAGCCAAGAATACTGAACTGTTATGCAATATCAGTCCGACTATATGGCAGTGAATGCTGGACAATCTCCTCAAAGATGAAGGATAAACTTAAGGCAACAGAAATGCAGTTCTACAGAAGGATGCTGACGGTACCATGGATCGAAAATCTGAACAACGAAGAAGTTTTAGAGAAAATGGAAACAAAAAGTAAATTTCATTTGTCTCCTTCTGATCCGAAGTATACACTTATGCTTAGAATCAGAACTTGTGTAAATGGACGGCAGATCACGGTTTTGGGGAGATGACAAAAGTCAATATATTAATAGCTACAAAGGACAGGAAATTGTGGAGAGAAATCGTTGCCAATGATTAAAAAAAATATTATATAACTGTAAAAAACTATGTTGGTCCTAAATTTTTATTATACAACTTTTTCTCGTAAAATAAAAGTGAATAAAAAAACATGTACAGGGGGTCCTCGACTTACGACTTACGACGGAATCCCGTTCCTCCGATGCGTAGTAACACGATAATCCGTGAAAGTCGGAACGTACCCCCGATTTTCCGTGAATAAGTATTTATGTCACTCACTTATTTTAACGCAATAGTAAAGTAATATTCTAGGACATAACAGCACATTTCTATGATATATGTTAACATAATTAGGACTAAAACACACATGGAGGACCTAAATGAAATGAAGCTGCTTGTATAGTTATTGCCAGTGATGTCATTGTCTCTCGGTAAATGGGATGACAAAGAGTAAGATAGTGTCTCTCTTGCAGTCTCGTGTTATGTACGAGGCAAACTACATCAGTCGAAAGAAGATTAATGGAGATTGCGTCGTACCCACGAGACGTCGTAGATCGGGACTGTCGTAACCCGAGGACATACTGTAATAATGTGGATTTATATTTTTTAATTCATACATACATAGAAAGTAAATAAAATTAAATGTTCAGTTTATCTATTTTCGCAGAAGCAATAGCCGCCCGTCAGAGCTTACTTAAATTGAATTCATTTATAGATATATTCATTTTATTTTTTTGCCATTAAAGTTTTCTATCTTCATATTGGGAATTTTATTTACAAAGACAGCTTGCCTTATACTGCAGATAGCTGATCTTTTTTTCCCGAAACACAATCTTGTTTAAAACCTTATATATAATGATTACCATGGGTCGTAAGACAAATGTAACCTCAAAAGAGGAACAAGATGTAAAGTTAATTACATATGGGAACACAGTTTTGGAAATGGCGAAAAAGTTGACCAGAGATCGCAGAACAATCAATAAGGAAATTGGAACGTTGGATAAAAAAGAGCAAGATAGAAGTCTGGCGTTCAAAATGTCATAGAATGAGATTAAAAAGTTGATAAAGAGGAAAGGCTAAGCGGATTGACCAGTAAGAATATATTTAAAGAATAGGGGTTATCATATGAACAGAATGAAAAAAATACAGAACATTATTTAAAGACTCGAAAGCAACCAAAGAATCATTATTTAATATTATTCGGTCGAGCGAGCGCGGACATTGATGAGTCTTTCACGCCAACCATTATGATCCTGCATTAAGGTCCGAAGGACATTAGCGTTGCAACAAAAGTGAAAACCGTTTAATATTATTCGGTCGAGCTAGCTCGGACATTGATGTGTCTATCACGCCAACCATCATGATCCGGCATTAAGGTCCGAAGGTCATTAGTGTTGCGAGCAAAGTGTCACCGTTTAATATTATTCGGTCGAGCTAGCTCGGACATTGATGAGTCTATCACGCCAACCATCATGATCCTGCATTAAGGTCCGAAGGACAGTAGTGTTGCAACCAAAGTGTCACCGTTTAATATTATTCGGTCGAGATAGCTCGGACATTGATGAGTCTATCACGCCAACCATCATGATCCTGCATTAAGGTCCGAAGGTCATTAGTGTTGCAACCAAAGTATCACCGTTTAATATTATTCGGTGGAGCTAGCTTGGACATTGATGTGTCTACCACGCCAACCATCATGATCCTGCATTAAGGTCCGAAGGTCATTAGGGTTGCAACCAAAGTATCACCGTTTAATATTATTCGGTCGAGCTAGCTTGGACATTGATGTGTCTATCACGCCAACCATCATGATCCTGCATTAAGGTCCGAAGGTCATTAGGGTTGCAACCAAAGACTCACCGTTTAATATTATTCGGTCGAGCTAGCTCGGATATTGATGAGTCTATCACGCCAACCATCATGATCCTGCATTAAGGTCCGAAGGACAGTAGTCTTGCAACCAAAGTGTCACCGTTTAATATTATTCCGTCGAGCTAGCACAGACATTGGTGAGTCTATCATGCCAACCATCATGATCCTGCATTATGGTCCGAAGGTCATTAGGGTTGCAACCAAAGTATCATCGTTTAATATTATTCGGTGGAGCAAACTCGGACATTGATTAGTCTATCACGCCAACCATCATCATCCTGCATTAAGGTCCGAAGGTCATTAGGGTTGCAACCAAAGTGTCACCGTTTAATATTATTCGGTCGAGCTAGCTCAGACATTGTTGAGTCTATCACGCTACCCATCATGATCCTGCATTATGGTCTGAAGGTCATTAGAGTTGCAACCAAAGTGTCACCGTTTAATATTATTCGGTCGAGCTAGCTCGGATATTGATGAGTCTATCACGCCAACCATCATGATCCTGCATTAAGGTCCGAAGGACAGTAGTGTTGCAACCAAAGTGTCACCGTTTAATATTATTCGGTCGAGCTAGCTCGGACATTGATGAGTCTATCACGCCAACCATCATGATCCTGCATTAAGGTCCGAAGGTCATTAGGGTTGCAACCAAAGTATAACCGTTTAATATTATTCGGTCGAGCTAGCTTGGGCATTGATGTGTCTATCATGCCAGCCATCATGATCCTGCATTAAGTTCCGAAGGTCATTAGGGTTCCAACCAAAGTATCACCATTTAATATTATTCGGGCGAGCTAGCTCGGACATTGATGAGTCTATCACGCCAACCATCAGGATCCTTCATTAAAGTCCGGAGGACAGTAGTGTTTCAACCAAAGTGTCACCGTTTAATATTATTTGGTCGAGCTAGCTCGGACATTGATGAGTCTATCACGCCCACCATCATGATCTCGCATTATGGTCCGAAGGTCATTAGGATTGCAACCAAAGTGTCACCGTTTAATATTATTCGGTGGTGCTAGCTCGGACATTGATGAGTCTATCACGCCAACCATCATGATCCTGCATTATGGTCCGAAGGTCATTAGGGTTGCAACCAAAGACTCACCGTTTAATATTATTCGGTCGAGCTAGCTCGGACATTGATGATTCTATAACGCCAAACACCATGATCCTGCATTAAGGTCCGAATATCAGCAGTCTTGCAACCAAAGTGTCACCGTTTAATATTATTGCGTCGAGCTAGCACAGACATTGGTGAGTCTATCACGCCAACCATCATGATCCTGCATTATGGTCCGAAGGTCATTAGGGTTGCAACCAAAGTATCATCGTTTAATATTATTCGGTGGAGCAAACTCGGACATTGATTAGTCTATCACGCCAACCATCATCATCCTGCATTAAGGTCCGAAGGTCATTAGGGTTGCAACCAAAGTGTCACCGTTTAATATTATTCGGTCGAGCTAGCTCAGACATTGTTGAGTCTATCACGCTACCCATCATGATCCTGCATTATGGTCTGAAGGTCATTAGAGTTGCAACCAAAGTGTCACCGTTTAATATTATTCGGTCGAGCTAGCTCGGATATTGATGAGTCTATCACGCCAACCATCATGATCCTGCATTAAGGTCCGAAGGACAGTAGTGTTGCAACCAAAGTGTCACCGTTTAATATTATTCGGTCGAGCTAGCTCGGACATTGATGAGTCTATCACGCCAACCATCATGATCCTGCATTAAGGTCCGAAGGTCATTAGGGTTGCAACCAAAGTATAACCGTTTAATATTATTCGGTCGAGCTAGCTTGGGCATTGATGTGTCTATCATGCCAGCCATCATGATCCTGCATTAAGTTCCGAAGGTCATTAGGGTTCCAACCAAAGTATCACCATTTAATATTATTCGGGCGAGCTAGCTCGGACATTGATGAGTCTATCACGCCAACCATCAGGATCCTTCATTAAAGTCCGGAGGACAGTAGTGTTTCAACCAAAGTGTCACCGTTTAATATTATTTGGTCGAGCTAGCTCGGACATTGATGAGTCTATCACGCCCACCATCATGATCTCGCATTATGGTCCGAAGGTCATTAGGATTGCAACCAAAGTGTCACCGTTTAATATTATTCGGTGGTGCTAGCTCGGACATTGATGAGTCTATCACGCCAACCATCATGATCCTGCATTATGGTCCGAAGGTCATTAGGGTTGCAACCAAAGACTCACCGTTTAATATTATTCGGTCGAGCTAGCTCGGACATTGATGATTCTATAACGCCAAACACCATGATCCTGCATTAAGGTCCGAATATCAGCAGTCTTGCAACCAAAGTGTCACCGTTTAATATTATTGCGTCGAGCTAGCACAGACATTGGTGAGTCTATCACGCCAACCATCATGATCCTGCATTATGGTCCGAAGGTCATTAGGGTTGCAACCAAAGTATCATCGTTTAATATTATTCGGTGGAGCAAACTCGGACATTGATTAGTCTATCACGCCAACCATCATCATCCTGCATTAAGGTCCGAAGGTCATTAGGGTTGCAACCAAAGTGTCACCGTTTAATATTATTCGGTCGAGCTAGCTCAGACATTGTTGAGTCTATCACGCTACCCATCATGATCCTGCATTATGGTCTGAAGGTCATTAGAGTTGCAACCAAAGTGTCACCGTTTAATATTATTCGGTCGAGCTAGCTCGGATATTGATGAGTCTATCACGCCACCCATCATGATCCTGCATTATGGTCCGAATTTGATTAGAGTTGCAACCAAAGTGTCACCGTTTAATATTATTCGGTCGAGCTAGCTCGGACATTGATGAGTCTATCACGCCAACCATCATGATCCTGCATTAAGGTCCGAAGGTCATTAGGGTTGCAACCAAAGTATAACCGTTTAATATTATTCGGTCGAGCTAGCTTGGACATTGATGTGTCTATCATGCCAGCCATCATGATCCTGCATTAAGTTCCGAAGGTCATTAGGGTTCCAACCAAAGTATCACCATTTAATATTATTCGGGTGAGCTAGCTCGGACATTGATGAGTCTATCACGCCAACCATCAGGATCCTTCATTAAAGTCCGGAGGACAGTAGTGTTTCAACCAAAGTGTCACCGTTTAATATTATTTGGTCGAGCTAGCTCGGACATTGATGAGTCTATCACGCCAACCATCATGATCCTGCATTATGGTCCGAATTTGATTAGAGTTGCAACCAAAGTGTCACCGTTTAATATTATTCGGTGGAGCTAGATCGGACATTGATGAGTATATCACGCCAACCATCATGATCCAGCATTAAGTTCCGAAGGTCATTAGGGTGGTATCCAAAGTGTCACCATTTAATATTATTCGGTGGAGCTAGCTTGGATATTGATGTGTCTATCACGCCAACCATCATGATCCTGCATTAAGGTTCGAATGTCATTAGGGTTGCAACCAAAGTATCACCGTTTAATATTATTCGGTGGAGCTAGCTCCGACATTGATGAGTCAATCAGGCCCACCATCATGATCCTGCATTATGGTCCGAAGGTCATTAGGGTTGCAACTAAAGTGTCACCGTTTAATATTATTCGGGGGAGCTAGCTCGGACATTGATGAGTCTATCACGCCAACCACCATGATACTGCATTAAGGTCCGAAGGTCATTAGGGTTGCAACCAAAGTGTCACCGTTTAATACTATTCCGTCGAGCTAACTCGGACATTGATGAATCTATCACGCCAACCATCATGATCCTGCATTAAGGTCCGAAGGTCATTAGGGTTGCAACCAAAGTATCCTCGTTTAATATTATTCGGTGGAGCAAACTCGGACATTGATTAGTCTATCACGCCAACCACCATGATACTGCATTGAGGTCCGAAGGTCATTAAGGTTGCAACCAAAGTATCACCGTTTAATATTATTCGGTGGAGCTAGCTCGGACATTGATGAGTCTATCACGCCAACCATCATGATCCTGAATTAAGGTCCGAAGTTCATTAGGTTTGCAACCAAAGTGTCACCGTTTAATATTATTCGGTCGAGCAAACTCGGACATTGATTAGTCTATCACGCCAACCATCATGATCCTGCATTAAGGTCCGAAGGTCATTAGTGTTGCGAGCAAAGTGTCACCATTTAATACTATTCGGTCGAGTTAGCTCGGACATTGATGAGTCTATCACGCTAACCATCGTGATCCTGCATTAAGGTCCGAAGGTCATTAGGGTAGCAACCAAAGTGTCACCGTTTAATATAATTCGGTCGAGCTAGCTCGGATATTGATGAGTCTATCACGCCAACCATCATGATCCTGCATTATGGTCCGAATTTGATTAGAGTTGCAACCAAAGTGTCACCGTTTAATATTATTCGGTGGAGCTAGATCGGACATTGATGAGTATATCACGCCAACCATCATGATCCAGCATTAAGTTCCGAAGGTCATTAGGGTGGTATCCAAAGTGTCACCATTTAATATTATTCGGTGGAGCTAGCTTGGATATTGATGTGTCTATCACGCCAACCATCATGATCCTGCATTAAGGTTCGAATGTCATTAGGGTTGCAACCAAAGTATCACCGTTTAATATTATTCGGTGGAGCTAGCTCCGACATTGATGAGTCAATCAGGCCCACCATCATGATCCTGCATTATGGTCCGAAGGTCATTAGGGTTGCAACTAAAGTGTCACCGTTTAATATTATTCGGGGGAGCTAGCTCGGACATTGATGAGTCTATCACGCCAACCACCATGATACTGCATTAAGGTCCGAAGGTCATTAGGGTTGCAACCAAAGTGTCACCGTTTAATACTATTCCGTCGAGCTAACTCGGACATTGATGAGTCTATCACGCCAACCATCATGATCCTGAATTAAGGTCCGAAGTTCATTAGGTTTGCAACCAAAGTGTCACCGTTTAATATTATTCGGTCGAGCAAACTCGGACATTGATTAGTCTATCACGCCAACCATCATGATCCTGCATTAAGGTCCGAAGGTCATTAGTGTTGCGAGCAAAGTGTCACCGTTTAATATTATTCGGTCGAGCTAGCTCGGATATTGATGAGTCTATCACGCCACCCATCATGATCCTGCATTATGGTCCGAATTTGATTAGAGTTGCAACCAAAGTGTCACCGTTTAAATTTATTCGGTCGAGCTAGCTCGGACATTGATGAGTCTATCACGCCAACCATCATGATCCTGCATTAAGGTCCGAAGGTCATTAGGGTTGCAACCAAAGTATCACCATTTAATATTATTCGGGCGAGCTAGCTCGGACATTGATGAGTCTATCACGCCAACCATCAGGTTCCTTCATTAAAGTCCGGAGGACAGTAGTGTTTCAACCAAAGTGTCACCGTTTAATATTATTTGGTCGAGCTAGCTCGGACATTGATGAGTCTATCACCCCCACCATCATGATCTCGCATTATGGTCCGAAGGTCATTAGGATTGCAACCAAAGTGTCACCGTTTAATATTATTCGGTGGTGCTAGCTCGGACATTGATGAGTCTATCACGCCAACCATCATGATCCTGCATTATGGTCCGAAGGTCATTAGGGTTGCAACCAAAGACTCACCGTTTAATATTATTCGGTCGAGCTAGCTCGGACATTGATGATTCTATAACGCCAAACACCATGATCCTGCATCAAGGTCCGAATATCAGCAGTCTTGCAACCAAAGTGTCACCGTTTAATATTATTCCGTCGAGCTAGCACAGACATTGGTGAGTCTATCACGCCAACCATCATGATCCTGCATTATGGTCCGAAGGTCATTAGGGTTGCAACCAAAGTATCATCGTTTAATATTATTCGGTGGAGCAAACTCGGACATTGATTAGTCTATCACGCCAACCATCATCATCCTGCATTAAGGTCCGAAGGTCATTAGGGTTGCAACCAAAGTGTCACCGTTTAATATTATTCGGTCGAGCTAGCTCAGACATTGTTGAGTCTATCACGCTACCCATCATGATCCTGCATTATGGTCTGAAGGTCATTAGAGTTGCAACCAAAGTGTCACCGTTTAATATTATTCGGTCGAGCTAGCTCGGATATTGATGAGTCTATCACGCCACCCATCATGATCCTGCATTATGGTCCGAATTTGATTAGAGTTGCAACCAAAGTGTCACCGTTTAATATTATTCGGTCGAGCTAGCTCGGACATTGATGAGTCTATCACGCCAACCATCATGATCCTGCATTAAGGTCCGAAGGTCATTAGGGTTGCAACCAAAGTATAACCGTTTAATATTATTCGGTCGAGCTAGCTTGGGCATTGATGTGTCTATCATGCCAGCCATCATGATCCTGCATTAAGTTCCGAAGGTCATTAGGGTTCCAACCAAAGTATCACCATTTAATATTATTCGGGCGAGCTAGCTCGGACATTGATGAGTCTATCACGCCAACCATCAGGATCCTTCATTAAAGTCCGGAGGACAGTAGTGTTTCAACCAAAGTGTCACCGTTTAATATTATTTGGTCGAGCTAGCTCGGACATTGATGAGTCTATCACGCCAACCATCATGATCCTGCATTATGGTCCGAATTTGATTAGAGTTGCAACCAAAGTGTCACCGTTTAATATTATTCGGTGGAGCTAGATCGGACATTGATGAGTATATCACGCCAACCATCATGATCCAGCATTAAGTTCCGAAGGTCATTAGGGTGGTATCCGAAGTGTCACCATTTAATATTATTCGGTGGAGCTAGCTTGGATATTGATGTGTCTATCACGCCAACCATCATGATCCTGCATTAAGGTTCGAATGTCATTAGGGTTGCAACCAAAGTATCACCGTTTAATATTATTCGGTCGAGCTAGCTCCGACATTGATGAGTCAATCAGGCCCACCATCATGATCCTGCATTATGGTCCGAAGGTCATTAGGGTTGCAACTAAAGTGTCACCGTTTAATATTATTCGGGGGAGCTAGCTTGGACATTGATGAGTCTATCACGCCAACCACCATGATACTACATTAAGGTCCGAAGGTCATTAGGGTTGCAACCAAAGTGTCACCGTTTAATACTATTCCGTCGAGCTAACTCGGACATTGATGAATCTATCACGCCAACCATCATGATCCTGCATTAAGGTCCGAAGGTCATTAGGGTTGCAACCAAAGTATCCTCGTTTAATATTATTCGGTGGAGCAAACTCGGACATTGATTAGTCTATCACGCCAACCACCATGATACTGCATTGAGGTCCGAAGGTCATTAGGGTTGCAACCAAAGTATCACCGTTTAATATTATTCGGTGGAGCTAGCTCGGACATTGATGAGTCTATCACGCCAACCATCATGATCCTGAATTAAGGTCCGAAGTTCATTAGGTTTGCAACCAAAGTGTCACCGTTTAATATTATTCGATCGAGCAAACTCGGACATTGATTAGTCTATCACGCCAACCATCATGATCCTGCATTAAGGTCCGAAGGTCATTAGTGTTGCGAGCAAAGTGTCACCATTTAATACTATTCGGTCGAGTTAGCTCGGACATTGATGAGTCTATCACGCTAACCATCGTGATCCTGCATTAAGGTCCGAAGGTCATTAGGGTAGCAACCAAAGTGTCACCGTTTAATATTATTCGGTCGAGCTAGCTCGGATATTGATGAGTCTATCACGCCACCCATCATGATCCTGCATTATGGTCCGAATTTGATTAGAGTTGCAACCAAAGTGTCACCGTTTAATATTATTCGGTGGAGCTAGATCGGACATTGATGAGTATATCACGCCAACCATCATGATCCAGCATTAAGTTCCGAAGGTCATTAGGGTGGTATCCAAAGTGTCACCATTTAATATTATTCGGTGGAGCTAGCTTGGATATTGATGTGTCTATCACGCCAACCATCATGATCCTGCATTAAGGTTCGAATGTCATTAGGGTTGCAACCAAAGTATCACCGTTTAATATTATTCGGTGGAGCTAGCTCCGACATTGATGAGTCAATCAGGCCCACCATCATGATCCTGCATTATGGTCCGAAGGTCATTAGGGTTGCAACTAAAGTGTCACCGTTTAATATTATTCGGGGGAGCTAGCTCGGACATTGATGAGTCTATCACGCCAACCACCATGATACTGCATTAAGGTCCGAAGGTCATTAGGGTTGCAACCAAAGTGTCACCGTTTAATACTATTCCGTCGAGCTAACTCGGACATTGATGAGTCTATCACGCCAACCATCATGATCCTGAATTAAGGTCCGAAGTTCATTAGGTTTGCAACCAAAGTGTCACCGTTTAATATTATTCGGTCGAGCAAACTCGGACATCGATTAGTCTATCACGCCAACCATCATGATCCTGCATTAAGGTCCGAAGGTCATTAGTGTTGCGAGCAAAGTGTCACCGTTTAATACTATTCGGTCGAGTTAGCTCGGACATTGATGAGTCTATCACGCTAACCATCGCGATCCTGCATTAAGGTCCGAAGGTCATTAGGGTAGCAACCAAAGTGTCACCGTTTAATATTATTCGGTCGAGCTAGCTCGGATATTGATGAGTCTATCATGCCAACCATCATGATCCTGCATTAAGGTCCGAAGGACAGTAGTGTTGCAACCAAAGTGACACCGTTTAATATTATTCGGTCGAGCTAGCTCGGGCATTGATGAGTGTATCACGCCAACCATCATGATCCTGCATTAAGGTCCGAAGGTCATTAGGGTTGCAACCAAAGTGTCACCGTTTAATAATATTCGGTCGAGCTAGCTCGGACATTGATGAGTCTATCACGCCAAACATCATGATCCTGCATTATGGTCCGAAGGTCATTAGGGTTGCTACCAAATTATCACCATTTAATATTATTCGGTCGAGCTAGCTCGGACATTTATGTGTGTATCACGCCAACCATCATGATCCTGCATTAAGGTCTGAAGGTCATTAGGTTTTCAACCAAAGTATCATCGTTTAATATTATTCGGTCGAGCTTGCTCGGACATTGATGAGTCTATCACGCCAACCATCATGATCCAGCATTAAGGTCCGAATGTCATTAGGGTTGCAACCAAAGTATCATCGTTTAATATTGTTTGGTCGAGCTAGCTGGGACATTGATGTGTCTACCACGCCAACCATCATGATCCTGCATTAAGGTCCGAAGGTCATTAGGGTTGCAACCAAAGTATCACCGTTTAATATTATTCGGTGGAGCTAGCTTGGACATTGATGTGTCTATCACGCCAACCATCATGATCCTGCATTAAGGTCCGAAGGTCATTAGGGTTGCAACCAAAGACTCACCGTTTAATATTATTCGGTGGAGTTAGCTTGGACATTGATGAGTCTATCACGCCAACCAACATGATCCAGCATTAAGGTCCGAAGGTCATTAGGGTTGCAACCAAAGTGTCACCGTTTAATATTATTCGGTCGAGCTAGCTCGGATATTGATGAGTCTATCACGCCAACCATCATGATCCTGCATTAAGGTCCGAAGGACAGTAGTGTTACAACCAAAGTGTCACCGTTTAATATTATTCCGTCGAGATAGCTCGGACATTGATGATTTTATAACGCCAACCACCATGATCCTGCATTAAGGTCCGAAGGTCATTAGGGTTGCAACCAAAGTATCACCGTTTAATATTATTCGGTCGAGCTAGCTCGGACATTGATGAGTCTATCACGCCAACCATCATGATACTGCATTAAGGTCCGAATGTCATTAGGGTTGCAACCAATAATATTAATAATTTAATATTATTTGTTCGAGCTAGCTCGGACATTCATGATTCTATCACGCCAACTTTCACGGTCCTGTATAAAGGTCGGAAAGTTATTAGGGTTTTTATAGCATATTCGGTCAATGTAGATGGTTGTTGGGCAATTAACCCCTTTTGCACCATGGCTAGGCTTGTAGAGCAGTAGATCACTCGTAAGTATTTATTTTGTTTGTTAGCAGTGTCCAGGAAAGCGCATCCTGCGTTCGCGTATAATTGTAGAAATATGAAGGATGATTCTAGAGAGCTGTGATTTATTTGGATGTTGTATCCAAGAGTATAGCTTTCAGCATCCCAGTGTAGCTTCCATCAAGCTTGGTTTTGGTGAATCTCCAATAATTTTTCATATACTTCTTCGATGACCTTCAACTTTTTTGAAGTGGTGAAGAATGTTGTTAAGCACCTTACATCCCATGATCTGTCATTTAAACAAAGGTGGTAAAACAATGAAAAACATCTAAATCCATCGAAGGAGTCAATGAAAATTGATTTATCAACAGTAATACCGGATTTATTCAACTAATAGGAAGAAGCTAATCTAAAAGTGCTTAAAACCATACCAGAATTTATTATCGGTGGACGCAATCTTTCTTAACAATGTAAGATACACAGATGACACTGTGTTAATGTCAGACATCGAAGGAAAACTACAGAATCTCCTAGACAAGGTAGTAAATGAAAGCAAGAAGAAAGGACTAACCGTCCCTTGTAAGAAGACAGAAAATGTGGTTCTCAGGACAGGAACTAAAAATTGGAGATATCAAAATCAAGCAAATACGGTAATTTAAATATCTGGAAAATGTTTTAACGGAGGACGGAAAATATGACATTGAAATACGAAGGAGCATTGGAATATCGAAAGATGCCTTCCAAAAGCTAAGCAGTGTATTAAGAAACAGGGAAATCTCGTTAGAAACAGCATTGGATTGTCATATAATATCTTAAAAGAAGTGATATATGACAATTCATTAATATTAATAATATCGAGAGAGTGTCTTTACGGAAGAGGGAAAATGCGACACCGAAATTCGGAAGCACATTGGCATATCGAAAGATGCCTTCCAAAAGCTAAGCAAAGTACGTAGAAACAGTAAAATTCTATTAGAAATAAAGTGAATAGTGCTGAACTGTTATGTAATATTCTCTTGCATGGCAGTGATGGTTGGACAATCTCCTCACAGATGAAGTGAAAACTTGAGACAATAGAAATGTGGTTCTACGGAAGGATGCTGAGAATACCATGGACTGAGCATGTAAGCAACGAGGAAATTTTAAGAAAAATGGAAACCAAAAAGACACTTATACTTAGAATCTGAAAGAGACAGTAGAAATTTCTGGAAATGAGGAAAGGCGGTTCGGAGAATTTGGCACTTACAGGACATATCAAAATAAAAAAAATAAAGAGGAAGTGGATTACCTACCTGACAAGCTTATGTGAAGATGCGGAATGTGGGTTGGGAGGGATGGCAACAAGACAGATGTTACTAAGAATTACAATGGATAGAAATTTGTGGAGAGCCATGATCATCTACGTGCTGAGGGGACATGAAAAAAAGTTTTAGTGATGAATAAAGAGCTACATTGGATGAACCTGATAGCTTATATTCTACCAAGATGACTTATAAAACAACAGAGGGAATATTGGAGTACTTTTTTCGGCTAGTACTGTAGACATTAAAAGTATATGCCTCTTAAGAGTTAATGGTGTCATGGTGAAAGCATAGAATTATAAGTTCTTGAAATTAGATTTTTTTTAGTTGTATAGGTTGTAACATAGAAGAGTTTAGCTGAAGTTCATAAGCCAATGCTCAATTAAAGTTGACTATTTCTCATCTTACCAAAAATGGTTTAAAATTATTGGAATGGTATCCAACCTCTTGTAGCCCGTCATCAGAATTAAAACCACAAGTTGCAGCCATAAGAATTCCTGAATTTTTTAATTTTGTCCTTCTCCTAGATTGCTCGCTAGTTTTAATTTTGTCCTTCTAAATATCCGGCTCGCTAGTTCTATTTCCCGCACCAGTAAACGCTGTGCAGTTTGATTATCTTTCCGTCAGTCAGTTAAATGTCATTCGTGATACACATCATCGATTGTTTAAAGTCTTCGAAGCTTTAATCAACGCCGAAGTGGTTAAGCATCTTACATCCCATGATCTGTTTTCCGACAAGCAATATGGTTTCCGCTTTGCCCGTTCTACAGCTGATGTGATTTCGGCCATCACTGAAATTCATGCCGTGGCTCTAGATATCTCCAAAGCGTTTGATAGGGTTTGGCATGCCGGCCTTCTTCGCAGGCTTCAGGGTTATGGAATTTCAGGTCGATTGTTTGACTTAATACAAACATTCTTGTCAAACCATGTATTGAAGGTCATTCTCAACGGATTCTCCTCCAGCTCCTATCCCACGAACGCAGGTGTTCCCCAAGGCTCCATCCTAGGCCCTACTCTGTTCCTTATCTTCATCAACGATCTTCCTAGCGTCATAGATTCCTAAGTAGGCATCTACGAGGACGACACTACAATTTAATCCTGTCTCAAAAACAAATCTAGTGTCGTTGACAAAACTAACCTGTCTGTTCGTCTCGAAAAGGATCCCTAATCGGTTGTGAACTAGGCAGGAAATGGCTGGTTAACTTTAACGCCTCAAAAACAAAATTGCTCTCTATTACTCACCACAGTGAACCGTCCCTGCCCCCCATCTGACGCTCAACTTCTCGAGAGCTCCTCTTTGCGACTACTCGGCCTCACATTGACTGCTGACCTGAGATGGAACAAATATATTGAGTCAATAGCTTCGTCCACCGCAAGGAAAGTTGGCTCCCTGTGCCGCGCCAGGAAATTTTTCTCGCCGGAGTCGATCCTTCAGATCTACAAATCAACCACGCGCCCTTCCATGGAGTATTGCTGGTGCCCGTTATGTTTGTCTCAAGGTTCTTGATAAGATCCAGTCGCTCTCTCACAGACGTGCCGTCGCCTCTCTCTGTCTTTTTTTACAAATACTTTCATGGTAACTGCTCCGAGGAGCTGCTTTCGCTGGTTCCCAGACTTCTTGACTTCAAGCGTTCTACTAGGCTGGCATGTCGCTCACACCCTTTCACTGTCGAAACTGTTAAATGTAGCCGTCTCTTCTACTCCAATAGCTTCATGTCTCGCACCTCTCGCCTGTGGAACTCCCTCCCCTCCAACTATTCAAATGTAATGTCAATCGACGTCTCCAGATGCCCTGATCTATCCCCTATCCTTCTCTTCATCCTTTCATCTATCACTCCTATTTGCTCTAGCTCCAACTTTCTGTAACCCCTTGCGTGCTAGTGGCTTCCCGCCTTGCTTGGGGTGAAACGCTTAAAAAACAACAACAACAACAACAAAAAACAATTTTATTGTGAAAACATTGACATTCATATTAAATCTGACATCATCTAGTAATTCTAGAGCGGATCAATTTATTATTTAATCACAATTGAAAACCGATCCTACAATTTATTCCCAGTAGAAAATTATATTAATATTCAACGTAAATATATCTTGAAAATTCTCTCTACGTCGGTCAATTTGAACCAATTTTATTGCGAAAATATTGACGTTGCGTCGATTTTTGGAAAGCTTACAGCATCATAGATGGAATAAACATATACTCAGCCGATTGGCACAATATTGAAATTACTCCAAGCATTTCAGATCAATTCATGTGTGAATCTAATCCATTTGCCTCAACAGGAAATTCGCACATCAAAATCACGCAGTTGTATTTAGGTTTATAAGGTCAAATGTTCTTATAAGCTCGTTGTTGATCGGATCTTGGCTGTCAAGGTTTGGCCATGTTGAAATGTAATGCACAAAACAATAAAAGTGATTCTCTTAAAGAACCATAACGACTTCGACTATTTTTTTTAATCATTCTCTCTTTCTCCTTTCTTTCTTTCTTTCTTTCTTTCTTTCTTTCTTTCTTTTGCTTTCTTTCTTTATTTCGCTTTCGTTCTTTTGTTATTTTTTTTCCATTTTAATTATTTTCATTTATTTTTCTAGTGTTTCGCTCGATATTTTCTTTTTTAATTTGTTCTTATCAATTGATCAATCGCTTCTTCTTTTCTCTCTTTAATATTTGCCTCTCTCTCTTTCTCATTTTTGTTAGTTCTTTTCTATTTCATTTTCAATGCTTCGTTCTCTCTTTCGTTCTCTTCCATACATCTTCTTTCTATTTCCTTTTAGATCATTTATCTTTTTGTCTGTTATCGTTTTAAGTCCCCTCTCTCTCAACTGCTTTTTTCTTTTTGTTTACTTCTTTCTCTTTTGTTCTCTTCTGCCTCTCTTTTTCTCTTGCGTGTTCACTTCTACCTCTCTTTTTCTTTTCTTTGTTCTCTTCTGCGTCTCTCTTTTTCTTTTTATTCCCTCTACCTCTCTCTTTCTATTTTTTGTTCTGCCTCTCTTTTTCTCTTGCGTGTTCTCTTCTACCTCTCTCTCTATTTTTGTTCCCTTCTACATCTCTCTTTCTCTGTTCTCTTCTACCTCTCTTTCTCTTTTTCTCTTCTGTCATTCTCTTTCTCTTTTTAATGCCTTTCTGTCTCTCTTTTTCTCTTGCGTGTTCTCTTCTGCCTCTCTTTTTCATTTACGTGTTCTCTTCTACCTCTCTCTTTCTCTTTTTGTTCTCTTCTGCCTCTCTTTTTATCTTGTTTGTTCTCTTCTACCTCTCTCTCTCTCCCTTTTTGTTCTCTTCTACATCTCTCTTTCTCTATTTGTTCTCTTCTACTTCTCTCTTTCTCTTTTTTGTTCTCTTCTACCTCTCTCTTTCATTGCTTCTTTTTCGTTTATTTCTTTTAATCTCTTCTCTGTTGCTTGTTTTTATTAGGTTGGTGCAAAAATAATAACGTAATAATGTCGTTTTTTGACGTATTTTTTAACGTCAAAAAACGACATTATTACGTCATTATTTTTGCACCAACCTAATATTTCCTTGATATTTACGCCCCTTCTTTCATTCCTTCTTTCTCTCTCTTATTGTTTGTTTCTTTCTTATTCTTTGTTTGTCACTACCATTTAGCTCTCCTCTCTTCTTTCTCATTCTTTTTCGATTAATTTTCGAAACTGCTCTCTTTAATCATTTGAGAGAACCCCGTTTACCTTCCACCCGCATGACCGATGCTAACCTCCAGGAGAGTGACCCGTTGCGCCTTCTCCGGTTAAAGCTTCCCATTGGCATTAAGTAGAAAGAGTATATTGAATCAACTGCTAGGTTTGCTGCTATGAAAGTTGGTTCACTGTATCGTGCCAGACAATTTTTCTTGTCACAATCTATCGTACATATTTATAAGTCTATCATTCGTACATGCATTGAATATTGCTGCCACACCTAGTCTGTTGCTCCGGCTATACATTTAGCAACCCAAAGAAGAATCTTATATGTTATTGGTCCTGACCAGACATCTCGGCTTCATTTACTTTCTTTATATTGAAAATGCGGCCCAGAGAAACAAAGTTTGAGAGCCCCAACAAGATTTCTAAAGAACACGAATGCACAAGTCATGAGTGAATTCAAATTCAAAGACGATTCTATTTAAACATTGTTTAAAATGCGCTGTGAAGCTTTTTTTCCGGATAAATAGACAGCGAAACAGACAAACTACAAAGTAGACAGATATACAAACAGATTCATATATAGATAGGAACTAACTAGATAAACAGACAGATACACAGATAAATAAATACACATGATACATGTGACAAACTAGATATATAGACAGATACATAGATAGATAGATAGATAGATAGAAACCAACTACTAAAATACAGACTGAACGAGATAGATAAATAGACAGCTAGATAGGAATAAACTAGATAAATTGACACATATATTGAATGGCAAACTGAGATAGATAGCGAAAAAGAGAGACGTAGTGAGGGGGAAAATAGATGAACAAACAGATACGCAGAGAGACAGAAGATATATATATATATATATATATATATATATATATATATTACCTTAAAAATGCTCAATCGGTCGGTGTTTAAGCTAGCTCCCGCGGAGTTCGCTTGACTGGGCCTTCATCACAATAGGTAGAGAGGAGTAGATGCGATAGGCAACAATAAACTATAGAAGAACTCAAAATTGAATGTTGCATTTAAGTATTGCATTAATATTTAAGATTACTCTTTGAAAATTTAACGGTAATTCTTCTGTCGCCAATTAATTTAAAGACAATTTGATAACAGAAGGTGGAAAATGCGACACCGAAATCCGAAAGCGCATTGGCGCAGCGAATGTTGCCATTCCGTACAAACAGTTATTTTTCTGTCGCAGTTAATTTTGATTTTTCCCAAATTTATTTCCAAGTTACAAAATTTGTTATTCGTTGCAAATATTCACGTATAAAAATCGCCGAAAACAATCGCCGTAATAAAAACTTGGGAAATCAAAATTTCAGGATTGCAGGTACGGATCCGGACCGGAATTATTTTAAATTGTTCAGAGTCGGCCTGATTCCAAAATATGTTGTGCTATGGCCCCTAGGAGTAAAGTTGAAAACACAGTTTTATTTTGAAACACTGTAATTTGAAAACAGTATTTTTTTTCATTCGAACATGTGCTATTGAAATTTAAAGAGTTGTGTCCCTTTATTTGTTTTTAACCGTAGAGGCCAAGGTGGCGGAATCCGAAAATAATCGCAGTAATGAAAACTTGGGAATACAAAATTTCAGGATTGCGGGTCTGGATCCCGTCCAGAATGTTTTTAATTTGCTAACGGAGTCGACCTGATTCCAAAATTGTATGATATGTTGGGGTACGGCTTCTAGCAGTAAAGTTGAAAAAGTGTAACATGTGACACAGAGACATTCACATTTATTATATATATATATATATATATATATATATATATATACAGAGAGAGAGAGAGAGAGAGAGAGAGACAGAGAGAGAGACAGAGACAGAGACAGAGACAGAGATAGAGACAGAGAGAGAGAGAGAAAGAAAGAAAGTGAAAATCAGATAGACATATAGACAGACACGGATGGACTGATCTCTCTCTCTCTCTCTCTCTATATATATATATATATATATATATATATATATGGGATAATGATATATAAATTCTTATATATCAAGAACAATTTCAGGGGAAGTAAGTATGAAAAATGGAAAATGTTTTCGTTTGATGCGTTTTGTCCTTTATCGGACTTTATATTTACTTTGATGCAACTGCACATGCGCACGAAGGAGAGACGCTGGGATTTAAATTTAAAGATGATTTTTTTTTTATATATGTGTTTTGGGTATATAATCTAGTCATTTTCATTTAGATTTTTTTTCTTTTTGTTTATGTTTTCATCACTTTTGTTATTAAATATCCCAGATTGTCATAATAGATGATCTATTAAGTATGGTCAAACTTTGTATGAACCTGGGCTCAAATTTACTGTGAATAAACTAGCGATTAAAATCTTTTCTAAATATTTTTGCCTTCGTGAATTGTTTTCCATTTTAATTAAAGTAGAATTTTAATCTAAATTATGGTCAGTCTCGCTACGGTGAGCAACTAATGCATTTAATGTTTTTATTTTATGTTTTTTTGTAAAGGATCCTTTTGTCTACAGATTATGACATATTTAAATTTCTTGAGATTTCTCTGAAATGTGGCAGTTATTATGGGTAATAGAGTAAATTCCCCCTCCAGGTTTTAGCTTTATATTTTGTTTTGTATTAATTAAATTTTTATTGTTTTAGAAGTAGTTGTGACAAATTTTATATCTAGTTTAGATAAATTCTTTTCAATTGTAGTTGTGATAGAGTTAGTGGGTAAAAGAATATAATTTTTGATTCGTCAGGATGGGTCGCTATTTTGAAATATTCTATGAGTCTTTTGTTTCGCATTGAATATGAAATAGTGAGGATATTGGACGAGCTTGAAAGTATTTTCAATGTATGTTTCCTCTTCGTGTAAATATTGAGGGCTGCAAATTCTGAGTGCTCTTAAGAAGAATCCGATGATCATTACAGATTTTATTTTGTTATGATGGGAATAGAAATTTATGAGATCATACTTGATTTTCGGAGGACGCTAAGTTTTAAAATATTGTTAACGCGGTGTAACATGATATCTAGGAAAATGAATTATTATTTTCTTCCATTTCGTATGTAAATTCTATTGTTTGTTCAACTTTGTCTAATTTATCTACAAGATCAGTATCACGGGGATATATTAATCGAGGATCATCAATATATTGGGAGTATGTTGATTATTTAGTTAAAATATTTTGGAAATCAGCAGATTCGAGAAAATTTAAGAAAATACATGCCGTCACTCCGCTTAGGCGCAATCCTATTGATAATCATTTTTGTTTATGAAAATTATTGCTAAATATGAAATAATATTGATTATTGATGAGACGGCAGATTTTTATTATTTTAATTATTGGCAGAAAGTGGTTTATTTTTTATTATGTTAGAGGCTTTTTAAAAAGATTTAGGCATTTTTCACTGGTGTAAAGGGATTTTATATCTAGAGTGACCGTGAGTTTTCAGTCATATTTCTTTTCCTTAGTTTCTCAACTAGGTTGACTGATTTTTTTTTTAATATGAGATGGAGAGGGGTTAAAATTTTTGTTATGGCTTTCGTCAGTTTATAAGGAGCGCTGTCGATAGCTGAATTGTGATGCCTGTTTTGTGGAGAGACTGTAAAGTTTGGGTGTTTTTAATTAATTTCCTAATCGCCTTATTAAATTCTTGTGTTTCAGTAATTATTTTGTGTTCATTAACTTTTTCATATGTGTCAGTATCCTTGAGGATTAAATTATTTTTTCATTATATGAGCTCTTATTCATGATAAGAATCTCACCTCCCTTTCCAAATGAGGTAATGTGGGCTTGCTTATTTTTTGCTAGGGTTCCTTAGTGCATTTAAGTGTCTCTGTGGTAAAGTTCTTTCATTGTTTGTTTCTATAGTGGGAATGATTATTTCTTGAATCAAGTCTTTAGTGAATTCTATGTCGTTTTGTCTGTGATTTTTAACTCTTGCGTCAACTAGATCTCCTTTAGGAATCCCGGTTGCGAATTTTAAACCAAAGCTGAGGGCATCCAGTTCTGCACCGGATAGTTTTTATATCCGATAGATTTTCCATTAGATCTGATCTTCCAATATATTTCCACTTGCTATTAATACATAGGGCGCTGAATTTTTGCTGTACTTTGTAGATTTTGGTTGTTCCTTATTCGATTATCATTTGTTGTAATTAAGCCATTTCCGATTTTTTACAACGTTCTTAGAATTCAACATTTCTAGCTTTTTTAAAGGTTAGTTTTTTCCATTTCTTCTAGTTTCTCGATAGATTCTTTTAAGAAATCACATGCGTAGGTCGGAAATATGTGATAGGATGTTTTTAGTATTTTATGTGTGCATTGTGGGATGATGACTTTTTTAGATTAATTTTAGTAAAAAAATTTTCGGCTTCTAAATGAATTGGCTGATATCGAAAGTTGTTTTTTTTGCTACTTTGGCTTGTTATCTACAAGGAAAATTATCTACAC
>OZ010582.1:63075855-63080855 GCA_963932145.1 Acanthosepion lycidas | reverse complement strand
ATAATTCAGACTGGTAAATGAAAATAAATAAAAAATACTGTTTAATAAATAAACGGGTTGTCTACTCAAATATGAGTATCTACTAAAAATAACGTTTAAAGTGATAAATATATATATATAATGACGATATGTCTAGAAAACTGGAAGTCGAGATGTCTACAATTGAAAGAAAAGAGAGAAAAGCTTAAGGAGCGAGTATTAAAAAAACACGGAAATGACAAATAACTACAACATTTTACATGTACACACAGACGAGTGCACACACATACACATACACTATAAATAAATAAATAAAAAAAAACTTGCACTTTAGTGCTCTCAATATATTTTCTTTCAAACCAACTTGGTGATATTAACACAAGTTATAAGATTCAAGAGTGAGATTCTTTCACCCTATCTCGGCCACGGGGCAACTTTACAGATCAAGCAAAGTTTGAAATGACACTTTAAGCAAAATCATCGTATTAAATTCTTCGAAATGTTCATACCTTCGTATCGAAACGTAAACAATGTAATTTTCTAAGCTAATAGATTTTTTTAGTTAACAATCCGACATATTTTTATTACATTAAACGTTACTCGTATTTCTACAATATTCAGGTCGGTGGAGTAAAATAAATAAATATACTATTAAAAATAAACGGAACGTCTACTCAAATATGAGTATCAACTAAAAATGAAGTTTAAAGTGATAAATGTCTGTACTTGGCGGATCTTTACTGCAGCAACTGCCTGTCTGTAATAAAAATATGTTAAATAAAAATCCATTACTTCTTTTGAAAATTACTTTGTTTACATTTGGCTAAGAAAATGAGCAGATATGAACATTTCGAGGAATTTAATACGAGAAGGATTTCGCTTAAAAGCATGTCTCAGATGGCCGAGTCAGTTAAAATAGATTGGATCTAACAACACTTTCCCTCTAGCCAGAGGGACACGGCATGGGCGCGGAAGGAGTTGACGGAACAACTAGTCGGAACTGCATGTGGTAGTCACGGAAGTAATACCACACCAAGTGCCGTGACTAGCATAGGACCACAGAAATAAAGTTACAAAACACGTCGATGAAATAAATAATTTTAAAAAAATGCTCTTTCTCTACGCTCTTTGTTCTTTTAGGATATTGGCAATCATGCCTCTCCACAACTTCTTTTTGTTGCTCTAAATATCTCTTGTTCCTTCACCATCCCTTTTAGTCTCTTGTTCTGCCATTAATATATCTCGTAAGTTATTCACTGTTTATCCTGGTTTCTCTTGCCTTTAGTGAGGTGCGAGTAGTGTAATTGTTACTAGCTCGAAATGAGAAATCAGAGAGACAAGTTCGAATTCCAGTCAGGTTAATTACATTGACTTACAGACAAGTTCCCCTGGAAAAGGCATGAATCCATCTCTGGGTTAAATAAGAAGATTTTTATCTGGAAAGAAACCTTGTTATTCTAAAAATATTTGTTAATATAATATTCATTCAGTTTCTCTTACAATCCCAAACTATGTTTCGGCTTTAAATAATCCGCAAAGGATTGATTAGTCGTTAAAAACAATTCAATCAAAAAATCAATTCTTATTTTTATTTCCATTATTGTATCTTGCCCTAAATTTTTTTTTCTTTTAAGATTGGAGACCTTTATTATCAACCCTTGTAATTTTAAAGAGAAATAAATTCACTTCAAGTTGATATTGGTTTCATTATCCTGCCTGATCTAGGAGGCACGGTGGAGTAATGGAGAGAGGCTCAGATTGAGGAATCGGAGAGCCATGTTCGAATTCCAGTCGGATCCATTGCATTCACTTACGTGCTTATGTTCTTGGGAGAAGGTATGAATCTTCTTCTTCCTTCCCCCTATAGGTTCTATAACCTTGGATGGCAACTGGTCTACCAATATCGAAATATACATGATCGCCTAAGCGTGTATTACGCATGGCACATAACATAACTGACTGATCTGTTCTAAAACTTGTGTGATAGTATTAGAGACCTTATTTATCAAGCAAAAGACATTTTATCATCATAAAACCTTCTTAATTTTGAAGATAAATAAATTTCCTTCATTTTGATATCAGTTTCATTATACTATCTGGTCTAGAACTTGTTTTATTGGAGTGGAGATCTAACTCCTCAATTAACCCGCGTAATTTAGAAGAGAAATAAATTTCCTTTATTTTGATACCAGTTTCATTATTCTATCTGGTCTAAAACTTGTTTTATAGGATTGGAGACATTACTTATCAATTAACCGAGGTAATTTTGAAGAGAAATAAATTTACTTCATTTTGATACCAGGTGTATTATTCTATCTGGTAAGAAATGTGTTTTATTATATTGCAAACCTTATAAATCACAATTTCAAAGAGAAATAAATTTACTTCATTTTGATAATAGTTTTATTTTATTTGTTCTCAAACTTCTTTTATAGAATTGGAAACCTTACTCATCAATCAGCCCACGTAATTTTAAAATAATTTACTTTATTTGGTCTTAGTTTCATTACTTTGAGTTTAAATGTATTGGAGACTTATCTATCAATACTGGTAATTTGACACTAAACAATTTCTAACTTTTTTTATTTTATATATCGCGCATTTACGGGAAGTGAAACCAAAAGAAAGCAAAGCTTATAAATTGATTGATGAGAAATGACAACATCCGGATGAACAGACACTCAAGCTGCAAGTTCCGCTTCTTCATATAGTTGCCAAGTGAACTTTTCCTGTCTGAATTATTTTGCCAAAAGGTCAGATAAGGATGATCTCTTTGTACTTATAGCCACTTCAACTTCCACTACAGTTAAAGGAATTTTTGATAAACGCCATAATTCCCTCAGAGGCCATTCTCTAATCGCTAAAAAAATATTTTCTTGCACACGCAAAAGATATCCGAAAAAAATCTTATTTATAAGTTCTTCTTTTGCAACGATCACCTCGCTTTGTCTCTGTTCTGCTCTACATTCGAACTTCTTAATTGGAATATTCGCTGTTTACCCCGGTTTCTTTTGCATTAACGATGTCTCGTGAGTGTTAAATTTTCTGTGCCCTCTTTCCTCATTACGTTTGGAAACCTTTCAACAGTATTTTTAAAAAATCGAGATTACGTTTCATTTAGTTTATATTTTTCATAGGACATAATTTCTATGTTAATTTCATGGTATTCTAAGGATCCGTCCGTTTCGTCCCATCTCTTTCGCTTCAAGTCTCTTCTTATCTCTTAGGAAATTGTTCAGTATTCACTGCTATATAGGAAATTATATATTACATAGCAGTTCAGCACTCTTTTTTCTTTGTTTCTAACGACATTTTCCTATCTTTTGATACGTTGCTTAGTTTGTAAAAGAGATGAGACGATTGTCCAGCATTCACAGCCATATAGGAGATTAGATATTACATAGCCCTTCAGATCAATTTTCACCTCTTGTTTTTGTTTTCCAATGACAATTTTTATCTCCTAATACGTTGCTTACTTTCTGAAAGGCGCGGGGAGATTGTCCCGCATTCGCTGTCATATAGGAGATCAGATATTGCCTGACAGTTCAACACTTGCTTTTCTTTGTTTCTAACGGCATTTTTCTATTTTTTAATACTTTGCCTAGTTTGTAAACGACACGAGATGATTGCCCAGCAGTTACTGCCAGAAAGGAGATTAGATGTTACATAGCAGTTGAGTACTCCCTTTTCTTTGTTTCTAACCGCATTTTCTTATCTCTTAATACTTTGCTTAGTTTGTGAAAGGCATGAGGAGATCATCCAGGATTTATTGCCATAATGGAGATTAGATATTACATAGCAGTTCAGATCAATTTTCACGTCACGTCTTTGTTTTATTGAAACCTCTTGTATTGCGTAAAATGAATATTTGGAGCAAATTATATTTTAAAATATTTCGATAATTAAATGTCTGATTTCATTGAATAAATTGTCTGAGCATCTCTTCTTCTTCTTCTTCTTCTTCTTCTTCTTTGTGTCGTGTTCCGTCGAGACGTTGGCGATCATGGCTCTCCATAATTTTCTGTCCTTTGTAGCTCTTAACAAATATTATCTTTTTGTTATCTTTCCTAAACCCTGTTCCGCTATCCGTTTACTCAAGGTCGCTAGGTAGGTTATGCGTTGATTTTTTCACTAAAGCATCGTAAAATAAACTCCTATTCCCTGAACGGAGTAAAATCAGTAAGTCTAAGGTTATTAAAACGGCTGATGGTGGACTACGCAGCAAATAAAGAGTGTTCCAATAACTTGGACCGATTTTAAATGTGAATTAAGTTTAAGCGTCTAATGATTTTTTTCTATTTCTTTCAGATTTAACAACTTAAATCTTTGATACTTTCAACCACGGAAAGTCAATAAAGGAACGAATCCATTCACTATTCCCTATGTTCAGGACCGGTCTTGGGGCTTAAATAAATTTGATATTTCCCAACGGGTGCCAGAAGTCGATGTTCGAGCCTGAGCAAAATGTGAAACGACAAATGCTGATTTTTTAAGAAGACAGTTTCTCCCTACTTGGAATCTTCTTCTTTCCGTCCTTCTCCGTCCCCGATTTGCCTTGTGCCATCCCCACCTACACATAACAAATATGTATCTTCCTCGACGGTTTCTTTTTCATAATACCCGTCTGTCTTCAAAAATGGTGACGCTTATCTTTTCTCTATAGGCAATCAGACGGCCTAAAAGCTACACATTAGAGACGACGAAGCGGGAAAATAAGTTAAACATAGAGGAAGAAGGCAAAGGAATTTGGTTCGGATTACATTTAATATCAAATTTTTTTTCTATTCCATAGACCCCCCCCCCTGCATAATAATGAAAGGTTGAGCATAATGCAGATAAATTAAAATATCATCCATTTATCCTTTTCCCTCCCTTTCTCTCTCTTATTTACTTCCTTTCTCTCTCCCAACATCTTTCTCTAAATTTAATAATTTTATTAATCATATATATATATATATATATATATATATATATATATATATATATATATATATATATATATATATATATATATATATTAT
>OZ010582.1:62935855-63073355 GCA_963932145.1 Acanthosepion lycidas | reverse complement strand
GAAATAGACTTTTTGAAGAAAAAATTTTACCAGCAATACATTTTTGAAAAAATATATTAACAGCAATAAAAATTGTCAGCATTAAATAACCCATTGGAGTTGATATGCTGTAAACCAAACCAAACCAAACCAAACATAACATAACCCTGTACATAAACAATGATTAAGTCCAATGTTTCCTGAATTTTAGGGAAACTAACGTCGTCAGCATTTTCAAACTATTAGCAATTTTCTCTAAGGGAGATCATACGTGTAAATATATTTTGCTCTTAGAAAACGAAACGTTCGTAAGAATTTTTTCTCTAAAAGAAAAATGTTTTCATTTTCGAATGAATAAAGTATAAATAAATCCCATCCAGTGATATGTAATAATCACATTGTTATCACTGATAATATTATATCAAGATTTCATTTTTTTAATTATAAAAAAATATTTTCTAAAAAACAAAACATTCTTACCATTTCTAAGGCATATGCTTACGCATATGGTCTTCTGTAGTGAAAGTAGCTGAGGTACCTACTGCAAAAAATGACCTTGATTTTTTTAGTAGTGCCGCCCGCCTTGTGATGAGCTATAGATCATACGGGCCACTGATCGAAAAATGTTCCCATGCCTGGTCTACAGAATAATTAAATCTTTTCTCTCAGTGAGGACGTTGTGAATGGCTAGACTGCTGAAGCTCATAGGATCGATGCAGACATCCTCCAAGGCTCTCTTTTCGGTTCTATTCTCTTTCTGATTTTTATTAACGATTACTTAGGATCCTTCTCAGATCATTAGTAAACATCTATGCAGATGATATCACAGTTTATAGTCGCAAGATAATTTGAGACTTGCAGCTGATTTCTCCTCTGAGTTTAACCCAACAGCTTAATGAGGAAATGACTTGTAATTTTCATTACGTCAAAAACGAAGCTAGTGTCGTTTTATCTTCACCGTCAAGATCCTGATTATTTTCACGACGAACAGTTCATAAATTTGAACGTCTGTGTCTTTGAATTTTATTTCTGTCTTTTGTCACTTGTTCTTCATTCGCATCGGTTAAATTTAAAATGACTTTTTTATGAATTCTATTTTTCTTCATTTTCAATAATAAGAGAAAGCAGCGGCTTCGTTCTGGTCAGGCTTCAGAACAAGGGCGATTTAAATAGAAGGTAATCTGTGTTTGGTGTAATTTATAGGGGGTGGTGTTGCGCTTTAAGTTCATCCCAGATGTTCTTGCTGATAACGCTGACATATATTCTCAACACAACAACTGCAGCGGGTATATGATGCTACCCGGTGTTGGCAGAACAGAAGAAGCGCACCGTTACAGCATGATAATGCCCCAATATCCTCTACAATTGTAACCAAGCACAAACTAGAACGGGAGTGGTTTTTCTGAGCCATGACACATTTCCTGTGCGGAAAGAGTCACAACAACGTGGATGAGTTTGAAAATGGGTACAATGAGTATTTTTTTTTTTGGCTTTAAGCCAGCCACAAATTGTAAGCGTGGAAATAAGATCCTGGACCAACGACGGCAACATACAATAGAATAAGATGGAGTATATTTTGATGAATAAACCACGTAAATGGTACAAGCGTGGAAGTAAGATTCTGGCGCAACGATGGCAAAAACAATAGAATAAGAAATATATTTTGATGAATAAACCAGTTAAATGTTATAAGAGTGGAAATAAGATTCAGGTGAAACGACTGCAAAAAACAATAGAATATGAGATATATTTTGAGGAATAAACCAGTGAAGTAGTATAAGCGCGGAATTAAGATTCTGGCGCAACGATGGTAAAAAATAATAGAATATGAGATATAATTTGATGAATGAACCAGTTACATGGTATAAGCGTGGAATTAAGATTCTGGTGCAACGATGGCAAAAAATAATAGAATATGAGATATAATTTGATGAATAAACCAGTTAAATGGTATAAGCGTGGAATTAGGATTCTGGTGCAACGATGGCAAAAAATAATAGAATATCAGATATAATTTGATGAATAAACCAGTTAAATGGTATAAGCGTGGAATTAGGATTCTGGTGCAACGATGGCAAAAAATAATAGAATATGAGATATAATTTGATGAATAAACCAGTTAAATGGTATAAGCGTGGAATTAAGATTCTGGTGAAACGATGGCAAAAAACAATAGAATATCAGATATAATTTGATGAATAATCCAGTTAAATGGTATAAGCGTGGAATTAGGATTCTGGTGCAACGATGGCAAAAAATAATAGAATATGAGATATAATTTGATGAATAAACCAGTTAAATGGTATAAGCGTGGAATTAAGATTCTGGTGCAACGATGGCAAAAAACAATAGAATATCAGATATAATTTGATGAATAATCCAGTTAAATGGTATATGCGTGGAATTAAGATTCTGGTGCAACGATGGCAAAAAATAATAGAATATGAGATATAATTTGATGAATAAACCAGTTAAATGGTATAAGCGTGGAATTAAGATTCTGGTGCAACGATGGCAAAAAATAATAGAATATGAGATATAATTTGATGAATAAACCAGTTAAATGGTATAAGCGTGGAATTAAGATTCTGGTGCAACGATGGCAAAAAATAATAGAATATGTGATATAATTTGATGAATAAACCAGTTAAATGGTATAAGCGTGGAATTAAGATTCTGGTGCAACGATGGCAAAAAATAATAGAATATGTGATATAATTTGATGAATAAACCAGTTAAATGGTATAATCGTGGAATTAAGATTCTGGTGCAACGATGGCAAAAAATAATAGAATATGAGATATAATTTGATGAATAAACCAGTTAAATGGTATAAGCGTGGAATTAAGATTCTGGTGCAACGATGGCAAAAAATAATAGAATATGAGATATAATTTGATGAATAAACCAGTTACATGGTATAAGCGTGGAATTAAGATTCTGGTGCAACGATGGCAAAAAATAATAGAATATGAGATATAATTTGATGAATAAACCAGTTAAATGGTATAAGCGTGGAATTAAGATTCTGGTGCAACGATGGCAAAAAATAATAGAATATGAGATATAATTTGATGAATAAACCAGTTACATGGTATAAGCGTGGAATTAAGACTCTGGTGCAACGATGGCAAAAAATAATAGAATATGAGATATAATTTGATGAATAAATCAGATAAATGGTATAAGCGTGGAATTAAGATTCTGGTGCAACGATGGCAAAAAATAATAGAATATGTGATATAATTTGATGAATAAACCAGTTAAATGGTATAAGCGTGGAATTAAGATTCTGGTGCAACGATGGCAAAAAATAATAGAATATGTGATATAATTTGATGAATAAACCAGTTAAATGGTATAATCGTGGAATTAAGATTCTGGTGCAACGATGGCAAAAAATAATAGAATATGAGATATAATTTGATGAATAAACCAGTTAAATGGTATAAGCGTGGAATTAAGATTCTGGTGCAACGATGGCAAAAAATAATAGAATATGAGATATAATTTGATGAATAAACCAGTTAAATGGTATAAGCGTGGAATTAAGATTCTGGTGCAACGATGGCAAAAAACAATAGAATATCAGATATAATTTGATGAATAAACCAGTTAAATGGTATAAGCGTGGAATTAAGATTCTGGTGCAACGATGGCAAAAAATAATAGAATATGAGATATAATTTGATGAATAAACCAGTTAAATGGTATAAGCGTGGAATTAAGATTCTGGTGCAACGATGGCAAAAAATAATAGAATATGAGATATAATTTGATGAATAAACCAGTTAAATGGTATAAGCGTGGAATTAAGATTCTGGTGCAACGATGGCAAAAAATAATAGAATATGAGATATAATTTGATGAATAAACCAGTTAAATGGTATAAGCGTGGAATTAAGATTCCGGTGCAACGATGGCAAAAAATAATAGAATATGAGATATAATTTGATGAATAAACCAGATAAATGGTATAAGCGTGGAATGAAGATTCTGGTGAAACGATGGCAAAAAACAATAGAATATCAGATATAATTTGATGAATAAACCAGTTAAATGGTATAAGCCTGGAATTAACATTCTGGTGCAACGATGGCAAAAAATAATAGAATATGAGATATAATTTGATGAATAAACCAGTTAAATGGTATAAGCGTGGAATTAAGATTCTGGTGCAACGATGGCAAAAAATAATAGAATATGTGATATAATTTGATGAATAAACCAGTTAAATGGTATAAGCGTGGAATTAAGATTCTGGTGCAACGATGGCAAAAAACAATAGAATATCAGATATAATTTGATGAATAATCCAGTTAAATGGTATAAGCGTGGAATTAAGATTCTGGTGCAACGATGGCAAAAAATAATAGAATATGAGATATAATTTGATGAATAAACCAGTTAAATGGTATAAGCGTGGAATTAAGATTCTGGTGCAACGATGGCAAAAAATAATAGAATATGAGATATAATTTGATGAATAAACCAGTTAAATGGTATAAGCGTGGAATTAAGATTCTGGTGCAACGATGGCAAAAAATAATAGAATATGAGATATAATTTGATGAATAAACCAGTTAAATGGTATAATCGTGGAATTAAGATTCTGGTGCAACGATGGCAAAAAATAATAGAATATGAGATATAATTTGATGAATAAACCAGTTAAATGGTATAAGCGTGGAATTAAGATTCTGGTGCAACGATGGCAAAAAATAATAGAATATGTGATATAATTTGATGAATAAACCAGTTAAATGGTATAAGCGTGGAATTAAGATTCTGGTGCAACGATGGCAAAAAATAATAGAATATGTGATATAATTTGATGAATAAACCAGTTAAATGGTATAATCGTGGAATTAAGATTCTGGTGCAACGATGGCAAAAAATAATAGAATATGAGATATAATTTGATGAATAAACCAGTTAAATGGTATAAGCGTGGAATTAAGATTCTGGTGCAACGATGGCAAAAAATAATAGAATATGAGATATAATTTGATGAATAAACCAGTTAAATGGTATAAGCGTGGAATTAAGATTCTGGTGCAACGATGGCAAAAAACAATAGAATATCAGATATAATTTGATGAATAATCCAGTTAAATGGTATAAGCGTGGAATTAAGATTCTGGTGCAACGATGGCAAAAAATAATAGAATATGAGATATAATTTGATGAATAAATCAGATAAATGGTATAAGCGTGGAATTAAGATTCTGGTGCAACGATGGCAAAAAATAATAGAATATGTGATATAATTTGATGAATAAACCAGTTAAATGGTATAAGCGTGGAATTAAGATTCTGGTGCAACGATGGCAAAAAATAATAGAATATGTGATATAATTTGATGAATAAACCAGTTAAATGGTATAATCGTGGAATTAAGATTCTGGTGCAACGATGGCAAAAAATAATAGAATATGAGATATAATTTGATGAATAAACCAGTTAAATGGTATAAGCGTGGAATTAAGATTCTGGTGCAACGATGGCAAAAAATAATAGAATATGAGATATAATTTGATGAATAAACCAGTTAAATGGTATAAGCGTGGAATTAAGATTCTGGTGCAACGATGGCAAAAAACAATAGAATATCAGATATAATTTGATGAATAATCCAGTTAAATGGTATAAGCGTGGAATTAAGATTCTGGTGCAACGATGGCAAAAAATAATAGAATATGAGATATAATTTGATGAATAAACCAGTTAAATGGTATAAGCGTGGAATTAAGATTCTGGTGCAACGATGGCAAAAAATAATAGAATATGAGATATAATTTGATGAATAAACCAGTTAAATGGTATAAGCGTGGAATTAAGATTCTGGTGCAACGATGGCAAAAAATAATAGAATATGAGATATAATTTGATGAATAAACCAGTTAAATGGTATAATCGTGGAATTAAGATTCTGGTGCAACGATGGCAAAAAATAATAGAATATGAGATATAATTTGATGAATAAACCAGTTAAATGGTATAAGCGTGGAATTAAGATTCTGGTGCAACGATGGCAAAAAATAATAGAATATGAGATATAATTTGATGAATAAACCAGTTAAATGGTATAAGCGTGGAATTAAGATTCTGGTGCAACGATGGCAAAAAACAATAGAATATCAGATATAATTTGATGAATAATCCAGTTAAATGGTATAAGCCTGGAATTAACATTCTGGTGCAACGATGGCAAAAAATAATAGAATATGAGATATAATTTGATGAATAAACCAGTTAAATGGTATAAGCGTGGAATTAAGATTCTGGTGCAACGATGGCAAAAAATAATAGAATATGAGATATAATTTGATGAATAAACCAGTTAAATGGTATAAGCGTGGAATTAAGATTCTGGTGCAACGATGGCAAAAAATAATAGAATATGAGATATAATTTGATGAATAAACCAGTTAAATGGTATAAGCGTGGAATTAAGATTCTGGTGCAACGATGGCAAAAAATAATAGAATATGAGATATAATTTGATGAATAAACCAGTTAAATGGTATAAGCGTGGAATTAAGATTCTGGTGCAACGATGGCAAAAAATAATAGAATATGAGATATAATTTGATGAATAAACCAGTTAAATGGTATAAGCGTGGAATTAAGATTCCGGTGCAACGATGGCAAAAAATAATAGAATATGAGATATAATTTGATGAATAAACCAGTTACATGGTATAAGCGTGGAATTAAGATTCTGGTGCAACGATGGCAAAAAATAATAGAATATGAGATATAATTTGATGAATAAACCAGTTAAATGGTATAAGCGTGGAATTAAGATTCCGGTGCAACGATGGCAAAAAATAATAGAATATGAGATATAATTTGATGAATAAATCAGATAAATGGTATAAGCGTGGAATGAAGATTCTGGTGCAACGATGGCAAAAAATAATAGAATATGTGATATAATTTGATGAATAAACCAGTTAAATGGTATAAGCGTGGAATTAAGATTCTGGTGCAACGATGGCAAAAAATAATAGAATATGAGATATAATTTGATGAATAAACCAGTTAAATGGTATAAGCGTGGAATTAGGATTCTGGTGCAACGATGGCAAAAAATAATAGAATATGAGATATAATTTGATGAATAAACCAGTTAAATGGTATAAGCGTGGAATTAAGATTCTGGTGCAACGATGGCAAAAAATAATAGAATATCAGATATAATTTGATGAATAATCCAGTTAAATGGTATATGCGTGGAATTAAGATTCTGGTGCAACGATGGCAAAAAATAATAGAATATGAGATATAATTTGATGAATAAACCAGTTAAATGGTATAAGCGTGGAATTAAGATTCTGGTGCAACGATGGCAAAAAATAATAGAATATCAGATATAATTTGATGAATAAACCAGTTAAATGGTATAAGCGTGGAATTAAGATTCTGGTGCAACGATGGCAAAAAATAATAGAATATGAGATATAATTTGATGAATAAACCAGTTACATGGTATAAGCGTGGAATTAAGATTCTGGTGCAACGATGGCAAAAAATAATAGAATATGAGATATAATTTGATGAATAAACCAGTTAAATGGTATAAGCGTGGAATTAAGATTCTGGTGCAACGATGGCAAAAAAATAATAGAATATGAGATATAATTTGATGAATAAACCAGTTAAATGGTATAAGCGTGGAATTAAGATTCTGGTGCAACGATGGCAAAAAATAATAGAATATGAGATATAATTTGATGAATAAACCAGTTACATGGTATAAGCGTGGAATTAAGATTCTGGTGCAACGATGGCAAAAAATAATAGAATATGAGATATAATTTGATGAATAAATCAGATAAATGGTATAAGCGTGGAATTAAGATTCTGGTGAAACGATGGCAAAAAACAATAGAATATCAGATATAATTTGATGAATAAACCAGTTAAAAGGTATAAGCCTGGAATTAACATTCTGGTGCAACGATGGCAAAAAATAATAGAATATGAGATATAATTTGATGAATAAACCAGTTAAATGGTATAAGCGTGGAATTAATATTCTGGTGCAACGATGGCAAAAAATAATAGAATATGAGATATAATTTGATGAATAAACCAGTTACATGGTATAAGCGTGGAATTAAGACTCTGGTGCAACGATGGCAAAAAATAATAGAATATGAGATATAATTTGATGAATAAACCAGTTACATGGTATAAGCGTGGAATTAAGATTCTGGTGCAACGATGGCAAAAAATAATAGAATATGAGATATAATTTGATGAATAAATCAGATAAATGGTATAAGCGTGGAATTAAGATTCTGGTGAAACGATGGCAAAAAACAATAGAATATCAGATATAATTTGATGAATAAACCAGTTAAAAGGTATAAGCCTGGAATTAACATTCTGGTGCAACGATGGCAAAAAATAATAGAATATGAGATATAATTTGATGAATAAACCAGTTAAATGGTATAAGCGTGGAATTAATATTCTGGTGCAACGATGGCAAAAAATAATAGAATATGAGATATAATTTGATGAATAATCCAGTTAAATGGTATAAGCGTGGAATTAAGATTCTGGTGCAACGATGGCAAAAAATAATAGAATATGAGATATAATTTGATGAATAAACCAGTTAAATGGTATAAGCGTGGAATTAAGATTCTGGTGCAACGATGGCAAAAAATAATAGAATATGAGATATAATTTGATGAATAAATCAGATAAATGGTATAAGCGTGGAATTAAGATTCTGGTGAAACGATGGCAAAAAACAATAGAATATCAGATATAATTTGATGAATAAACCAGTTAAAAGGTATAAGCGTGGAATTAAGATTCTGGTGCAACGATGGCAAAAAACAATAGAATATCAGATATAATTTGATGAATAAACCAGTTAAATGGTATAAGCCTGGAATTAACATTCTGGTGCAACGATGGCAAAAAATAATAGAATATGAGATATAATTTGATGAATAAACCAGTTAAATGGTATAAGCGTGGAATTAATATTCTGGTGCAACGATGGCAAAAAATAATAGAATATGAGATATAATTTGATGAATAAATCAGATAAATGGTATAAGCGTGGAATTAAGATTCTGGTGAAACGATGGCAAAAAACAATAGAATATCAGATATAATTTGATGAATAAACCAGTTAAATGGTATAAGCCTGGAATTAAGATTCTGGTGCAACGATGGCAAAAAATAATAGACTATGAGATATAATTTGATGAATAAACCAGTTAAATGGTATAAGCGTGGAATTAAGATTCTGGTGCAACGATGGCAAAAAATAATAGAATATGTGATATAATTTGATGAATAAACCAGTTAAATGGTATAAGCGTGGAATTAATATTCTGGTGCAACGATGGCAAAAAATAATAGAATATGAGATATAATTTGATGAATAATCCAGTTAAATGGTATAAGCGTGGAATTAAGATTCTGGTGCAACGATGGCAAAAAATAATAGAATATGAGATATAATTTGATGAATAAACCAGTTAAATGGTATAAGCGTGGAATTAAGATTCTGGTGCAACGATGGCAAAAAATAATAGAATATGAGATATAATTTGATGAATAAATCAGATAAATGGTATAAGCGTGGAATTAAGATTCTGGTGCAACGATGGCAAAAAATAATAGAATATCAGATATAATTTGATGAATAAACCAGTTAAATGGTATAAGCGTGGAATTAAGATTCTGGTGCAACGATGGCAAAAAATAATAGAATATGAGATATAATTTGATGAATAAACCAGTTAAATGGTATAAGCGTGGAATTAAGATTCTGGTGCAACGATGGCAAAAAATAATAGAATATGAGATATAATTTGATGAATAAACCAGTTACATGGTATAAGCGTGGAATTAAGATTCTGGTGCAACGATGGCAAAAAATAATAGAATATGAGATATAATTTGATGAATAAATCAGATAAATGGTATAAGCGTGGAATTAAGATTCTGGTGAAACGATGGCAAAAAACAATAGAATATCAGATATAATTTGATGAATAAACCAGTTAAAAGGTATAAGCCTGGAATTAACATTCTGGTGCAACGATGGCAAAAAATAATAGAATATGAGATATAATTTGATGAATAAACCAGTTAAATGGTATAAGCGTGGAATTAATATTCTGGTGCAACGATGGCAAAAAATAATAGAATATGAGATATAATTTGATGAATAAACCAGTTACATGGTATAAGCGTGGAATTAAGACTCTGGTGCAACGATGGCAAAAAATAATAGAATATGAGATATAATTTGATGAATAAATCAGATAAATGGTATAAGCGTGGAATTAAGATTCTGGTGAAACGATGGCAAAAAACAATAGAATATCAGATATAATTTGATGAATAAACCAGTTAAAAGGTATAAGCCTGGAATTAACATTCTGGTGCAACGATGGCAAAAAATAATAGAATATGAGATATAATTTGATGAATAAACCAGTTAAATGGTATAAGCGTGGAATTAATATTCTGGTGTAACGATGGCAAAAAATAATAGAATATGAGATATAATTTGATGAATAATCCAGTTAAATGGTATAAGCGTGGAATTAAGATTCTGGTGCAACGATGGCAAAAAATAATAGAATATGAGATATAATTTGATGAATAAACCAGTTAAATGGTATAAGCGTGGAATTAAGATTCTGGTGCAACGATGGCAAAAAATAATAGAATATGAGATATAATTTGATGAATAAATCAGATAAATGGTATAAGCGTGGAATTAAGATTCTGGTGAAACGATGGCAAAAAACAATAGAATATGAGATATAATTTGATGAATAAACCAGTTAAAAGGTATAAGCGTGGAATTGAGATTCTGGTGCAACGATGGCAAAAAACAATAGAATATCAGATATAATTTGATGAATAAACCAGTTAAATGGTATAAGCCTGGAATTAACATTCTGGTGCAACGATGGCAAAAAATAATAGAATATGAGATATAATTTGATGAATAAACCAGTTAAATGGTATAAGCGTGGAATTAATATTCTGGTGCAACGATGGCAAAAAATAATAGAATATGAGATATAATTTGATGAATAAACCAGATAAATGGTATAAGCGTGGAATTAAGATTCTGGTGCAACGATGGCAAAAAATAATAGAATATGAGATATAATTTGATGAATAAATCAGATAAATGGTATAAGCGTGGAATTAAGATTCTGGTGCAACGATGGCAAAAAATAATAGAATATGAGATATAATTTGATGAATAAATCAGATAAATGGTATAAGCGTGGAATTAAGATTCTGGTGCAACGATGGCAAAAAATAATAGAATATGAGATATAATTTGATGAATAAATCAGATAAATGGTATAAGCGTGGAATTAAGATTCTGGTGCAACGATGGCAAAAAATAATAGAATATGAGATATAATTTGATGAATAAATCAGATAAATGGTATAAGCGTGGAATTAAGATTCTGGTGAAACGATGGCAAAAAACAATAGAATATCAGATATAATTTGATGAATAAACCAGTTAAATGGTATAAGCCTGGAATTAAGATTCTGGTGCAACGATGGCAAAAAATAATAGACTATGAGATATAATTTGATGAATAAACCAGTTAAATGGTATAAGCGTGGAATTAAGATTCTGGTGCAACGATGGCAAAAAATAACAGAATATGTGATATAATTTGATGAATAAACCAGTTAAATGGTATAAGCGTGGAATTAATATTCTGGTGCAACGATGGCAAAAAATAATAGAATATGAGATATAATTTGATGAATAATCCAGTTAAATGGTATAAGCGTGGAATTAAGATTCTGGTGCAACGATGGCAAAAAATAATAGAATATGAGATATAATTTGATGAATAAACCAGTTAAATGGTATAAGCGTGGAATTAAGATTCTGGTGCAACGATGGCAAAAAATAATAGAATATGAGATATAATTTGATGAATAAATCAGATAAATGGTATAAGCGTGGAATTAAGATTCTGGTGAAACGATGGCAAAAAACAATAGAATATCAGATATAATTTGATGAATAATCCAGTTAAATGGTATAAGCGTGGAATTAAGATTCTGGTGCAACGATGGCAAAAAACAATAGAATATCAGATATAATTTGATGAATAAACCAGTTAAATGGTATAAGCCTGGAATTAACATTCTGGTGCAACGATGGCAAAAAATAATAGAATATGAGATATAATTTGATGAATAAACCAGTTAAATGGTATAAGCGTGGAATTAATATTCTGGTGCAACGATGGCAAAAAATAATAGAATATGAGATATAATTTGATGAATAAACCAGTTACATGGTATAAGCGTGGAATTAAGACTCTGGTGCAACGATGGCAAAAAATAATAGAATATGAGATATAATTTGATGAATAAATCAGATAAATGGTATAAGCGTGGAATTAAGATTCTGGTGAAACGATGGCAAAAAACAATAGAATATCAGATATAATTTGATGAATAAACCAGTTAAATGGTATAAGCCTGGAATTAAGATTCTGGTGCAACGATGGCAAAAAATAATAGACTATGAGATATAATTTGATGAATAAACCAGTTAAATGGTATAAGCGTGGAATTAAGATTCTGGTGCAACGATGGCAAAAAATAATAGAATATGTGATATAATTTGATGAATAAACCAGTTAAATGGTATAAGCGTGGAATTAAGATTCTGGTGCAACGATGGCAAAAAATAATAGAATATGTGATATAATTTGATGAATAAACCAGTTAAATGGTATAATCGTGGAATTAAGATTCTGGTGCAACGATGGCAAAAAATAATAGAATATGAGATATAATTTGATGAATAAACCAGTTAAATGGTATAAGCGTGGAATTAAGATTCTGGTGCAACGATGGCAAAAAATAATAGAATATGAGATATAATTTGATGAATAAACCAGTTAAATGGTATAAGCGTGGAATTAAGATTCTGGTGCAACGATGGCAAAAAACAATAGAATATCAGATATAATTTGATGAATAATCCAGTTAAATGGTATAAGCGTGGAATTAAGATTCTGGTGCAACGATGGCAAAAAATAATAGAATATGAGATATAATTTGATGAATAAACCAGTTAAATGGTATAAGCGTGGAATTAAGATTCTGGTGCAACGATGGCAAAAAATAATAGAATATGAGATATAATTTGATGAATAAACCAGTTAAATGGTATAAGCGTGGAATTAAGATTCTGGTCAACGATGGCAAAAAATAATAGAATATGAGATATAATTTGATGAATAAACCAGTTACATGGTATAAGCGTGGAATTAAGATTCTGGTGCAACGATGGCAAAAAATAATAGAATATGAGATATAATTTGATGAATAAACCAGTTAAATGGTATAAGCGTGGAATTAAGAGTCCGGTGCAACGATGGCAAAAAATAATAGAATATGAGATATAATTTGATGAATAATCCAGTTAAATGGTATAAGCGTGGAATTAACATTCTGGTGCAACGATGGCAAAAAATAATAGAATATGAGATATAATTTGATGAATAAATCAGATAAATGGTATAAGCGTGGAATTAAGATTCTGGTGAAACGATGGCAAAAAACAATAGAATATCAGATATAATTTGATGAATAAACCAGTTACATGGTATAAGCCTGGAATTAACATTCTGGTGCAACGATGGCAAAAAATAATAGAATATGAGATATAATTTGATGAATAAACCAGTTAAATGGTATAAGCGTGGAATTAAGATTCTGGTGCAACGATGGCAAAAAATAATAGAATATGAGATATAATTTGATGAATAAACCAGTTAAATGGTATAAGCGTGGAATTAAGATTCTGGTGCAACGATGGCAAAAAACAATAGAATATCAGATATAATTTGATGAATAATCCAGTTAAATGGTATAAGCGTGGAATTAAGATTCTGGTGCAACGATGGCAAAAAATAATAGAATATGAGATATAATTTGATGAATAAACCAGTTAAATGGTATAAGCGTGGAATTAAGATTCTGGTGCAACGATGGCAAAAAATAATAGAATATGAGATATAATTTGATGAATAAACCAGTTAAATGTTATAAGCGTGGAATTAAGATTCTGGTGCAACGATGGCAAAAAATAATAGAATATGAGATATAATTTGATGAATAAACCAGTTAAATGGTATAAGCGTGGAATTAAGATTCCGGTGCAACGATGGCAAAAAATAATAGAATATGAGATATAATTTGATGAATAAATCAGATAAATGGTATAAGCGTGGAATTAAGATTCTGGTGAAACGATGGCAAAAAACAATAGAATATCAGATATAATTTGAGGAATAAACCAGTTAAATGGTATAAGCCTGGAATTAACAATCTGGTGCAACGATGGCAAAAAATAATAGAATATGAGATATAATTTGATGAATAAACCAGTTAAATGGTATAAGCGTGGAATTAAGATTCTGGTGCAACGATGGCAAAAAATAATAGAATATGTGATATAATTTGATGAATAAACCAGTTAAATGGTATAAGCGTGGAATTAAGATTCTGGTGCAACGATGGCAAAAAATAATAGAATATGAGATATAATTTGATGAATAAACCAGTTACATGGTATAAGCGTGGAATTAAGATTCCGGTGCAACGATGGCGAAAAATAATAGAATATGAGATATAATTTGATGAATAAACCAGTTACATGGTATAAGCGTGGAATTAAGATTCCGGTGCAACGATGGCAAAAAATAATAGAATATCAGATATAATTTGATGAATAAACCAGTTACATGGTATAAGCCTGGAATTAACATTCTGGTGCAACGATGGCAAAAAATAATAGAATATGAGATATAATTTGATGAATAAACCAGTTAAATGGTATAAGCGTGGAATTAAGATTCTGGTGCAACGATGGCAAAAAATAATAGAATATGAGATATAATTTGATGAATAAACCAGTTAAATGGTATAAGCGTGGAATTAAGATTCTGGTGCAACGATGGCAAAAAACAATAGAATATCAGATATAATTTGATGAATAATCCAGTTAAATGGTATAAGCGTGGAATTAAGATTCTGGTGCAACGATGGCAAAAAATAATAGAATATGAGATATAATTTGATGAATAAACCAGTTAAATGGTATAAGCGTGGAATTAAGATTCTGGTGCAACGATGGCAAAAAATAGAAGAATATGAGATATAATTTGATGAATAAACCAGTTAAATGGTATAATCGTGGAATTAAGATTCTGGTGCACCGATGGCAAAAAATAATAGAATATGAGATATAATTTGATGAATAAACCAGTTAAATGTTATAAGCGTGGAATTAAGATTCTGGTGCAACGATGGCAAAAAATAATAGAATATGAGATATAATTTGATGAATAAACCAGTTAAATGGTATAAGCGTGGAATTAAGATTCTGGTGCAACGATGGCAAAAAACAATAGAATATCAGATATAATTTGATGAATAATCCAGTTAAATGGTATAAGCGTGGAATTAAGATTCTGGTGCAACGATGGCAAAAAATAATAGAATATGAGATATAATTTGATGAATAAACCAGTTAAATGGTATAAGCGTGGAATTAAGATTCTGGTGCAACGATGGCAAAAAATAATAGAATATGAGATATAATTTGATGAATAAACCAGTTAAATGGTATAAGCGTGGAATTAAGATTCTGGTGCAACGATGGCAAAAAATAATAGAATATGAGATATAATTTGATGAATAAACCAGTTACATGGTATAAGCGTGGAATTAACATTCTGGTGCAACGATGGCAAAAAATAATAGAATATGAGATATAATTTGATGAATAAACCAGTTAAATGGTATAAGCGTGGAATTAAGATTCTGGTGCAACGATGGCAAAAAATAATAGAATATGTGATATAATTTGATGAATAAACCAGTTACATGGTATAAGCGTGGAATTAAGATTCTGGTGCAACGATGGCAAAAAATAATAGAATATGAGATATAATTTGATGAATAAACCAGTTAAATGGTATAAGCGTGGAATTAAGATTCCGGTGCAACGATGGCAAAAAATAATAGAATATGAGATATAATTTGATGAATAAACCAGTTAAATGGTATAAGCGTGGAATTAAGATTCTGGTGAAACGATGGCAAAAAACAATAGAATATCAGATATAATTTGAGGAATAAACCAGTTAAATGGTATAAGCCTGGAATTAACATTCTGGTGCAACGATGGCAAAAAATAATAGAATATGAGATATAATTTGATGAATAAACCAGTTAAATGGTATAAGCGTGGAATTAAGATTCTGGTGCAACGATGGCAAAAAATAATAGAATATGTGATATAATTTGATGAATAAACCAGTTAAATGGTATAAGCGTGGAATTAAGATTCTGGTGCAACGATGGCAAAAAATAATAGAATATGAGATATAATTTGATGAATAAACCAGTTAAATGGTATAAGCGTGGAATTAAGATTCTGGTGCAACGATGGCAAAAAATAATAGAATATGTGATATAATTTGATGAATAAACCAGTTAAATGGTATAAGCGTGGAATTAAGATTCTGGTGCAACGATGGCAAAAAATAATAGAATATGAGATATAATTTGATGAATAAACCAGTTAAATGGTATAAGCGTGGAATTAAGATTCTGGTGCAACGATGGCAAAAAATAATAGAATATGTGATATAATTTGATGAATAAACCAGTTACATGGTATAAGCGTGGAATTAAGATTCCGGTGCAACGATGGCAAAAAATAATAGAATATGAGATATAATTTGATGAATAAATCAGATAAATGGTATAAGCGTGGAATTAAGATTCTGGTGCAACGATGGCAAAAAATAATAGAATATGAGATATAATTTGATGAATAAACCAGTTAAATGGTATAAGCGTGGAATTAACATTCTGGTGCAACGATGGCAAAAAATAATAGAATATGAGATATAATTTGATGAATAAACCAGTTAAATGGTATAAGCGTGGAATTAAGATTCTGGTGCAACGATGGCAAAAAATAATAGAATATGAGATATAATTTGATGAATAAACCAGTTAAATGGTATAAGCGTGGAATTAAGATTCTGGTGCAACGATGGCAAAAAACAATAGAATATCAGATATAATTTGATGAATAAACCAGTTACATGGTATAAGCCTGGAATTAACATTCTGGTGCAACGATGGCAAAAAATAATAGAATATGAGATATAATTTGATGAATAAACCAGTTAAATGGTATAAGCGTGGAATTAAGATTCTGGTGCAACGATGGCAAAAAATAATAGAATATGAGATATAATTTGATGAATAAACCAGTTAAATGGTATAAGCGTGGAATTAAGATTCTGGTGCAACGATGGCAAAAAACAATAGAATATCAGATATAATTTGATGAATAATCCAGTTAAATGGTATAAGCGTGGAATTAAGATTCTGGTGCAACGATGGCAAAAAATAATAGAATATGAGATATAATTTGATGAATAAACCAGTTAAATGGTATAAGCGTGGAATTAAGATTCTGGTGCAACGATGGCAAAAAATAGAAGAATATGAGATATAATTTGATGAATAAACCAGTTAAATGGTATAATCGTGGAATTAAGATTCTGGTGCACCGATGGCAAAAAATAATAGAATATGAGATATAATTTGATGAATAAACCAGTTAAATGTTATAAGCGTGGAATTAAGATTCTGGTGCAACGATGGCAAAAAATAATAGAATATGAGATATAATTTGATGAATAAACCAGTTAAATGGTATAAGCGTGGAATTAAGATTCTGGTGCAACGATGGCAAAAAACAATAGAATATCAGATATAATTTGATGAATAATCCAGTTAAATGGTATAAGCGTGGAATTAAGATTCTGGTGCAACGATGGCAAAAAATAATAGAATATGAGATATAATTTGATGAATAAACCAGTTAAATGGTATAAGCGTGGAATTAAGATTCTGGTGCAACGATGGCAAAAAATAATAGAATATGAGATATAATTTGATGAATAAACCAGTTAAATGGTATAAGCGTGGAATTAAGATTCTGGTGCAACGATGGCAAAAAATAATAGAATATGAGATATAATTTGATGAATAAACCAGTTACATGGTATAAGCGTGGAATTAAGATTCTGGTGCAACGATGGAAAAAAATAATAGAATATGAGATATAATTTGATGAATAAATCAGATAAATGGTATAAGCGTGGAATTAAGATTCTGGTGAAACGATGGCAAAAAACAATAGAATATCAGATATAATTTGATGAATAAACCAGTTAAATGGTATAAGCCTGGAATTAACATTCTGGTGCAACGATGGCAAAAAATAATAGAATATGAGATATAATTTGATGAATAAACCAGTTACATGGTATAAGCGTGGAATTAAGATTCTGGTGCAACGATGGCAAAAAATAATAGAATATGAGATATAATTTGATGAATAAACCAGTTAAATGGTATAAGCGTGGAATTAAGATTCTGGTGCAACGATGGCAAAAAATAATAGAATATGAGATATAATTTGATGAATAAACCAGTTACATGGTATAAGCGTGGAATTAAGATTCTGGTGCAACGATGGCAAAAAATAATAGAATATGAGATATAATTTGATGAATAAACCAGTTAAATGGTATAAGCGTGGAATTAAGATTCTGGTGCAACGATGGCAAAAAATAATAGAATATGAGATATAATTTGATGAATAAACCAGTTAAATGGTAGAAGCGTGGAATTAAGATTCTGGTGCAACGATGGCAAAAAATAATAGAATATGAGATATAATTTGATGAATAAACCAGTTACATGGTATAAGCGTGGAATTAAGATTCTGGTGCAACGATGGCAAAAAATAATAGAATATGAGATATAATTTGATGAATAAACCAGTTACATGGTATAAGCGTGGAATTAAGATTCTGGTGCAACGATGGCAAAAAATAATAGAATATGAGATATAATTTGATGAATAAACCAGTTACATGGTATAAGCGTGGAATTAAGATTCTGGTGCAACGATGGCAAAAAATAATAGAATATGTGATATAATTTGATGAATAAACCAGTTAAATGGTATAAGCGTGGAATTAAGATTCTGGTGCAACGATGGCAAAAAATAATAGAATATGAGATATAATTTGATGAATAAACCAGTTAAATGTTATAAGCGTGGAATTAAGATTCTGGTGCAACGATGGCAAAAAATAATAGAATATGAGATATAATTTGATGAATAAACCAGTTAAATGGTATAAGCGTGGAATTAAGATTCTGGTGCAACGATGGCAAAAAACAATAGAATATCAGATATAATTTGATGAATAATCCAGTTAAATGGTATAAGCGTGGAATTAAGATTCTGGTGCAACGATGGCAAAAAATAATAGAATATGAGATATAATTTGATGAATAAACCAGTTAAATGGTATAAGCGTGGAATTAAGATTCTGGTGCAACGATGGCAAAAAATAATAGAATATGAGATATAATTTGATGAATAAACCAGTTAAATGGTATAAGCGTGGAATTAAGATTCTGGTGCAACGATGGCAAAAAATAATAGAATATGAGATATAATTTGATGAATAAACCAGTTACATGGTATAAGCGTGGAATTAAGATTCTGGTGCAACGATGGCAAAAAATAATAGAATATGAGATATAATTTGATGAATAAATCAGATAAATGGTATAAGCGTGGAATTAAGATTCTGGTGAAACGATGGCAAAAAACAATAGAATATCAGATATAATTTGATGAATAAACCAGTTAAATGGTATAAGCCTGGAATTAACATTCTGGTGCAACGATGGCAAAAAATAATAGAATATGAGATATAATTTGATGAATAAACCAGTTACATGGTATAAGCGTGGAATTAAGATTCTGGTGCAACGATGGCAAAAAATAATAGAATATGAGATATAATTTGATGAATAAACCAGTTAAATGGTATAAGCGTGGAATTAAGATTCTGGTGCAACGATGGCAAAAAATAATAGAATATGAGATATAATTTGATGAATAAACCAGTTAAATGGTATAAGCGTGGAATTAAGATTCTGGTGCAACGATGGCAAAAAATAATAGAATATGAGATATAATTTGATGAATAAACCAGTTACATGGTATAAGCGTGGAATTAAGATTCTGGTGCAACGATGGCAAAAAATAATAGAATATGAGATATAATTTGATGAATAAACCAGTTACATGGTATAAGCGTGGAATTAAGATTCTGGTGCAACGATGGCAAAAAATAATAGAATATGAGATATAATTTGATGAATAAACCAGTTACATGGTATAAGCGTGGAATTAAGATTCTGGTGCAACGATGGCAAAAAATAATAGAATATGTGATATAATTTGATGAATAAACCAGTTAAATGGTATAAGCGTGGAATTAAGATTCTGGTGCAACGATGGCAAAAAATAATAGAATATGAGATATAATTTGATGAATAAACCAGTTACATGGTATAAGCGTGGAATTAAGATTCTGGTGCAACGATGGCAAAAAATAATAGAATATGAGATATAATTTGATGAATAAACCAGTTACATGGTATAAGCGTGGAATTAAGATTCTGGTGCAACGATGGCAAAAAATAATAGAATATGAGATATAATTTGATGAATAAACCAGTTAAATGGTATAAGCGTGGAATTAAGATTCTGGTGCAACGATGGCAAAAAATAATAGAATATGAGATATAATTTGATGAATAAACCAGTTAAATGGTATAAGCGTGGAATTAAGATTCTGGTGCAACGATGGCAAAAAATAATAGAATATGAGATATAATTTGATGAATAAACCAGTTACATGGTATAAGCGTGGAATTAAGATTCTGGTGCAACGATGGCAAAAAATAATAGAATATGAGATATAATTTGATGAATAAACCAGTTAAATGGTATAAGCGTGGAATTAAGATTCTGGTGCAACGATGGCAAAAAACAATAGAATATCAGATATAATTTGATGAATAATCCAGTTAAATGGTATAAGCGTGGAATTAAGATTCTGGTGCAACGATGGCAAAAAATAATAGAATATGAGATATAATTTGATGAATAAACCAGTTAAATGGTATAAGCGTGGAATTAAGATTCTGGTGCAACGATGGCAAAAAATAGAAGAATATGAGATATAATTTGATGAATAAACCAGTTAAATGGTATAATCGTGGAATTAAGATTCTGGTGCACCGATGGCAAAAAATAATAGAATATGAGATATAATTTGATGAATAAACCAGTTAAATGTTATAAGCGTGGAATTAAGATTCTGGTGCAACGATGGCAAAAAATAATAGAATATGAGATATAATTTGATGAATAAACCAGTTAAATGGTATAAGCGTGGAATTAAGATTCTGGTGCAATGATGGCAAAAAACAATAGAATATCAGATATAATTTGATGAATAATCCAGTTAAATGGTATAAGCGTGGAATAAAGATTCTGGTGCAACGATGGCAAAAAATAATAGAATATGAGATATAATTTGATGAATAAACCAGTTAAATGGTATAAGCGTGGAATTAAGATTCTGGTGCAACGATGGCAAAAAATAATAGAATATGAGATATAATTTGATGAATAAACCAGTTAAATGGTATAAGCGTGGAATTAAGATTCTGGTGCAACGATGGCAAAAAATAATAGAATATGAGATATAATTTGATGAATAAACCAGTTAAATGGTATAAGCGTGGAATTAAGATTCTGGTGCAACGATGGCAAAAAACAATAGAATATCAGATATAATTTGATGAATAATCCAGTTAAATGGTATAAGCGTGGAATTAAGATTCTGGTGCAACGATGGCAAAAAATAATAGAATATGAGATATAATTTGATGAATAAACCAGTTAAATGGTATAAGCGTGGAATTAAGATTCTGGTGCAACGATGGCAAAAAATAGAAGAATATGAGATATAATTTGATGAATAAACCAGTTAAATGGTATAATCGTGGAATTAAGATTCTGGTGCACCGATGGCAAAAAATAATAGAATATGAGATATAATTTGATGAATAAACCAGTTAAATGTTATAAGCGTGGAATTAAGATTCTGGTGCAACGATGGCAAAAAATAATAGAATATGAGATATAATTTGATGAATAAACCAGTTAAATGGTATAAGCGTGGAATTAAGATTCTGGTGCAACGATGGCAAAAAACAATAGAATATCAGATATAATTTGATGAATAATCCAGTTAAATGGTATAAGCGTGGAATTAAGATTCTGGTGCAACGATGGCAAAAAATAATAGAATATGAGATATAATTTGATGAATAAACCAGTTAAATGGTATAAGCGTGGAATTAAGATTCTGGTGCAACGATGGCAAAAAATAATAGAATATGAGATATAATTTGATGAATAAACCAGTTAAATGGTATAAGCGTGGAATTAAGATTCTGGTGCAACGATGGCAAAAAATAATAGAATATGAGATATAATTTGATGAATAAACCAGTTACATGGTATAAGCGTGGAATTAAGATTCTGGTGCAACGATGGCAAAAAATAATAGAATATGAGATATAATTTGATGAATAAATCAGATAAATGGTATAAGCGTGGAATTAAGATTCTGGTGAAACGATGGCAAAAAACAATAGAATATCAGATATAATTTGATGAATAAACCAGTTAAATGGTATAAGCCTGGAATTAACATTCTGGTGCAACGATGGCAAAAAATAATAGAATATGAGATATAATTTGATGAATAAACCAGTTACATGGTATAAGCGTGGAATTAAGATTATGGTGCAACGATGGCAAAAAATAATAGAATATGAGATATAATTTGATGAATAAACCAGTTAAATGGTATAAGCGTGGAATTAAGATTCTGGTGCAACGATGGCAAAAAATAATAGAATATGAGATATAATTTGGTGAATAAACCAGTTAAATGGTATAAGCGTGGAATTAAGATTCTGGTGCAACGATGGCAAAAAATAATAGAATATGAGATATAATTTGATGAATAAACCAGTTACATGGTATAAGCGTGGAATTAAGATTCTGGTGCAACGATGGCAAAAAATAATAGAATATGAGATATAATTTGATGAATAAACCAGTTACATGGTATAAGCGTGGAATTAAGATTCTGGTGCAACGATGGCAAAAAATAATAGAATATGAGATATAATTTGATGAATAAACCAGTTACATGGTATAAGCGTGGAATTAAGATTCTGGTGCAACGATGGCAAAAAATAATAGAATATGTGATATAATTTGATGAATAAACCAGTTAAATGGTATAAGCGTGGAATTAAGATTCTGGTGCAACGATGGCAAAAAATAATAGAATATGAGATATAATTTGATGAATAAACCAGTTACATGGTATAAGCGTGGAATTAAGATTCTGGTGCAACGATGGCAAAAAATAATAGAATATGAGATATAATTTGATGAATAAACCAGTTACATGGTATAAGCGTGGAATTAAGATTCTGGTGCAACGATGGCAAAAAATAATAGAATATGAGATATAATTTGATGAATAAACCAGTTAAATGGTATAAGCGTTGAATTAAGATTCTGGTGCAACGATGGCAAAAAATAATAGAATATGAGATATAATTTGATGAATAAACCAGTTAAATGGTATAAGCGTGGAATTAAGATTCTGGTGCAACGATGGCAAAAAATAATAGAATATGAGATATAATTTGATGAATAAACCAGTTACATGGTATAAGCGTGGAATTAAGATTCTGGTGCAACGATGGCAAAAAATAATAGAATATGAGATATAATTTGATGAATAAACCAGTTAAATGGTATAAGCGTGGAATTAAGATTCTGGTGCAACGATGGCAAAAAACAATAGAATATGAGATATAATTTGATGAATAATCCAGTTAAATGGTATAAGCGTGGAATTAAGATTCTGGTGCAACGATGGCAAAAAATAATAGAATATGAGATATAATTTGATGAATAAACCAGTTAAATGGTATAAGCGTGGAATTAAGATTCTGGTGCAACGATGGCAAAAAATAGAAGAATATGAGATAAAATTTGATGAATAAACCAGTTAAATGGTATAATCGTGGAATTAAGATTCTGGTGCACCGATGGCAAAAAATAATAGAATATGAGATATAATTTGATGAATAAACCAGTTAAATGTTATAAGCGTGGAATTAAGATTCTGGTGCAACGATGGCAAAAAATAATAGAATATGAGATATAATTTGATGAATAAACCAGTTAAATGGTATAAGCGTGGAATTAAGATTCTGGTGCAATGATGGCAAAAAACAATAGAATATCAGATATAATTTGATGAATAATCCAGTTAAATGGTATAAGCGTGGAATAAAGATTCTGGTGCAACGATGGCAAAAAATAATAGAATATGAGATATAATTTGATGAATAAACCAGTTAAATGGTATAAGCGTGGAATTAAGATTCTGGTGCAACGATGGCAAAAAATAATAGAATATGAGATATAATTTGATGAATAAACCAGTTAAATGGTATAAGCGTGGAATTAAGATTCTGGTGCAACGATGGCAAAAAATAATAGAATATGAGATATAATTTGATGAATAAACCAGTTAAATGGTATAAGCGTGGAATTAAGATTCTGGTGCAACGATGGCAAAAAACAATAGAATATCAGATATAATTTGATGAATAATCCAGTTAAATGGTATAAGCGTGGAATTAAGATTCTGGTGCAACGATGGCAAAAAATAATAGAATATGAGATATAATTTGATGAATAAATCAGATAAATGGTATAAGCGTGGAATTAAGATTCTGGTGAAACGATGGCAAAAAACAATAGAATATGAGATATAATTTGATGAATAATCCAGTTAAATGGTATAAGCGTGGAATTAAGATTCTGGTGCAACGATGGCAAAAAATAATAGAATATGTGATATAATTTGATGAATAAACCAGTTAAATGGAATAAGCCTGGAATTAACATTCTGGTGCAACGATGGCAAAAAATAATAGAATATGAGATATAATTTGATGAATAAACCAGTTAAATATTATAAGCGTGGAATTAAGATTCTGGTGCAACGATGGCAAAAAACAATAGAATATCAGATATAATTTGATGAATAATCCAGTTAAATGGTATAAGCGTGGAATTAAGATTCTGGTGCAACGATGGCAAAAAATAATAGAATATGAGATATAATTTGATGAATAAACCAGTTAAATGGTATAAGCGTGGAATTAAGATTCTGGTGCAACGATGGCAAAAAATAATAGAATATGAGATATAATTTGATGAATAAACCAGTTAAATGGTATAAGCGTGGAATTAAGATTCTGGTGCAACGATGGCAAAAAACAATAGAATATCAGATATAATTTGATGAATAATCCAGTTAAATGGTATAAGCGTGGAATTAAGATTCTGGTGCAACGATGGCAAAAAATAATAGAATATGAGATATAATTTGATGAATAAACCAGTTAAATGGTATAAGCGTGGAATTAAGATTCTGGTGCAACGATGGCAAAAAATAATAGAATATGAGATATAATTTGATGAATAAACCAGTTAAATGGTATAAGCGTGGAATTAAGATTCTGGTGCAACGATGGCAAAAAATAATAGAATATGAGATATAATTTGATGAATAAACCAGTTACATGGTATAAGCGTGGAATTAAGATTCTGGTGCAACGATGGCAAAAAATAATAGAATATGAGATATAATTTGATGAATAAACCAGTTACATGGTATAAGCGTGGAATTAAGATTCTGGTGCAACGATGGCAAAAAATAATAGAATATGTGATATAATTTGATGAATAAACCAGTTAAATGGTATAAGCGTGGAATTAAGATTCTGGTGCAACGATGGCAAAAAATAATAGAATATGAGATATAATTTGATGAATAAACCAGTTACATGGTATAAGCGTGGAATTAAGATTCTGGTGCAACGATGGCAAAAAATAATAGAATATGAGATATAATTTGATGAATAAACCAGTTACATGGTATAAGCGTGGAATTAAGATTCTGGTGCAACGATGGCAAAAAATAATAGAATATGAGATATAATTTGATGAATAAACCAGTTAAATGGTATAAGCGTGGAATTAAGATTCTGGTGCAACGATGGCAAAAAATAATAGAATATGAGATATAATTTGATGAATAAACCAGTTAAATGGTATAAGCGTGGAATTAAGATTCTGGTGCAACGATGGCAAAAAATAATAGAATATGAGATATAATTTGATGAATAAACCAGTTACATGGTATAAGCGTGGAATTAAGATTCTGGTGCAACGATGGCAAAAAATAATAGAATATGAGATATAATTTGATGAATAAACCAGTTAAATGGTATAAGCGTGGAATTAAGATTCTGGTGCAACGATGGCAAAAAACAATAGAATATCAGATATAATTTGATGAATAATCCAGTTAAATGGTATAAGCGTGGAATTAAGATTCTGGTGCAACGATGGCAAAAAATAATAGAATATGAGATATAATTTGATGAATAAACCAGTTAAATGGTATAAGCGTGGAATTAAGATTCTGGTGCAACGATGGCAAAAAATAGAAGAATATGAGATAAAATTTGATGAATAAACCAGTTAAATGGTATAATCGTGGAATTAAGATTCTGGTGCACCGATGGCAAAAAATAATAGAATATGAGATATAATTTGATGAATAAACCAGTTAAATGTTATAAGCGTGGAATTAAGATTCTGGTGCAACGATGGCAAAAAATAATAGAATATGAGATATAATTTGATGAATAAACCAGTTAAATGGTATAAGCGTGGAATTAAGATTCTGGTGCAATGATGGCAAAAAACAATAGAATATCAGATATAATTTGATGAATAATCCAGTTAAATGGTATAAGCGTGGAATAAAGATTCTGGTGCAACGATGGCAAAAAATAATAGAATATGAGATATAATTTGATGAATAAACCAGTTAAATGGTATAAGCGTGGAATTAAGATTCTGGTGCAACGATGGCAAAAAATAATAGAATATGAGATATAATTTGATGAATAAACCAGTTAAATGGTATAAGCGTGGAATTAAGATTCTGGTGCAACGATGGCAAAAAATAATAGAATATGAGATATAATTTGATGAATAAACCAGTTAAATGGTATAAGCGTGGAATTAAGATTCTGGTGCAACGATGGCAAAAAACAATAGAATATCAGATATAATTTGATGAATAATCCAGTTAAATGGTATAAGCGTGGAATTAAGATTCTGGTGCAACGATGGCAAAAAATAATAGAATATGAGATATAATTTGATGAATAAATCAGATAAATGGTATAAGCGTGGAATTAAGATTCTGGTGAAACGATGGCAAAAAACAATAGAATATGAGATATAATTTGATGAATAATCCAGTTAAATGGTATAAGCGTGGAATTAAGATTCTGGTGCAACGATGGCAAAAAATAATAGAATATGTGATATAATTTGATGAATAAACCAGTTAAATGGAATAAGCCTGGAATTAACATTCTGGTGCAACGATGGCAAAAAATAATAGAATATGAGATATAATTTGATGAATAAACCAGTTAAATATTATAAGCGTGGAATTAAGATTCTGGTGCAACGATGGCAAAAAACAATAGAATATCAGATATAATTTGATGAATAATCCAGTTAAATGGTATAAGCGTGGAATTAAGATTCTGGTGCAACGATGGCAAAAAATAATAGAATATGAGATATAATTTGATGAATAAACCAGTTAAATGGTATAAGCGTGGAATTAAGATTCTGGTGCAACGATGGCAAAAAATAATAGAATATGAGATATAATTTGATGAATAAACCAGTTAAATGGTATAAGCGTGGAATTAAGATTCTGGTGCAACTATGGCAAAAAACAATAGAATATCAGATATAATTTGATGAATAAACCAGTTAAATGGTATAAGCGTGGAATTAAGATTCTGGTGCAACGATGGCAAAAAATAATAGAATATGAGATATAATTTGATGAATAAACCAGTTAAATGGTATAAGCGTGGAATTAAGATTCTGGTGCAACGATGGCAAAAAATAATAGAATATGAGATATAATTTGATGAATAAACCAGTTAAATGGTATAAGCGTGGAATTAAGATTCTGGTGCAACGATGGCAAAAAATAATAGAATATGAGATATAATTTGATGAATAAACCAGTTAAATGGTATAAGCGTGGAATTAAGATTCTGGTGCAACGATGGCAAAAAATAATAGAATATGAGATATAATTTGATGAATAAACCAGTTAAATGGTATAAGCGTGGAATTAAGATTCTGGTGCAACGATGGCAAAAAATAATAGAATATGAGATATAATTTGATGAATAAACCAGTTAAATGGTATAAGCGTGGAATTAAGATTCTGGTGCAACGATGGCAAAAAATAATAGAATATGAGATATAATTTGATGAATAAACCAGTTAAATGGTATAAGCGTGGAATTAAGATTCTGGTGCAACTATGGCAAAAAACAATAGAATATCAGATATAATTTGATGAATAAACCAGTTAAATGGTATAAGCGTAGAATTAAGATTCTGGTGCAACGATGGCAAAAAATAATAGAATATGAGATATAATTTGATGAATAAACCAGTTAAATGGTATAAGCGTGGAATTAAGATTCTGGTGCAACGATGGCAAAAAATAATAGAATATGAGATATAATTTGATGAATAAACCAGTTAAATGGTATAAGCGTGGAATTAAGATTCTGGTGCAACGATGGCAAAAAACAATAGAATATCAGATATAATTTGATGAATAATCCAGTTAAATGGTATAAGCGTGGAATTAAGATTCTGGTGCAACGATGGCAAAAAATAATAGAATATGAGATATAATTTGATGAATAAACCAGTTAAATGGTATAAGCGTGGAATTAAGATTCTGGAGCAAGGATGGCAAAAAATAATAGAATATGAGATATAATTTGATGAATAAACCAGTTAAATGGTATAAGCGTGGAATTAAGATACTGGTGCAACGATGGCAAAAAACAATAGAATATCAGATGTAATTTGATGAATAATCCAGTTAAATGGTATGAGCGTGTAATTAAGATTCTGGTGACAGGATGGCAAAAAACAATACAATATCAGATATAATTTGATGAATAAACCAGTTACATGGTATAAGCGTGGAATTAAGATTCTGGTGCAACGATGGCAAAAAATAATAGAATATGAGATATAATTTGATGAATAAACCAGTTAAATGGTATAAGCGTGGAATTAAGATTCTGGTGAAACGATGGCAAAAAATAATAGAATACGAGACATAATTTGATGAATAAACCAGTTAAATGGTATAAGCGTGGAATTAAGATTCTGGTGCAACGATGGCAAAAAATAATAGAATATGAGATATAATTTGATGAATAAACCAGTTAAATGGTATAAGCGTGGAATTAAGATTCTGGTGCAACTATGGCAAAAAACAATAGAATATGAGATATAATTTGATGAATAAACCAGTTAAATGGTATAAGCGTGGAATTAAGATTCTGGTGCAACGATGGCAAAAAATAATAGAATATGAGATATAATTTGATGAATAAACCAGTTAAATGGTATAAGCGTGGAATTAAGATTCTGGTGCAACGATGGCAAAAAATAATAGAATATGAGATATAATTTGATGAATAAATCAGATAAATGGTATAAGCGTGGAATTAAGATTCTGGTGAAACGATGGCAAAAAATAATAGAATATGAGATATAATTTGATGAATAAACCAGTTAAATGGTATAAGCGTGGAATTAAGATTCTGGTGAAACGATGGCAAAAAATAATAGAATACGAGACATAATTTGATGAATAAACCAGTTAAATGGTATAAGCGTGGAATTAAGATTCTGGTGCAACGATGGCAAAAAATAATAGAATATGAGATATAATTTGATGAATAAACCAGTTAAATGGTATAAGCGTGGAATTAAGATTCTGGTGCAACTATGGCAAAAAACAATAGAATATCAGATATAATTTGATGAATAAACCAGTTAAATGGTATAAGCGTGGAATTAAGATTCTGGTGCAACGATGGCAAAAAATAATAGAATATGAGATATAATTTGATGAATAAACCAGTTAAATGGTATAAGCGTGGAATTAAGATTCTGGTGCAACGATGGCAAAAAATAATAGAATATGAGATATAATTTGATGAATAAATCAGATAAATGGTATAAGCGTGGATTTAAGATTCTGGTGCAACGATGGCAAAAAATAATAGAATATGAGATATAATTTGATGAATAAATCAGATAAATGGTATAAGCGTGGAATTAAGATTCTGGTGCAACGATGGCAAAAAATAATAGAATATGTGATATAATTTGATGAATAAATCAGATAAATGGTATAAGCGTGGAATTAAGATTCTGGTGCAACGATGGCAAAAAATAATAGAATATGAGATATAATTTGATGAATAAACCAGTTAAATGGTATAAGCGTGGAATTAAGATTCTGGTGCAACGATGGCAAAAAATAATAGAATATGAGATATAATTTGATGAATAAACCAGTTAAATGGTATAAGCGTGGAATTAAGATTCTGGTGCAACGATGGCAAAAAATAATAGAATATGAGATATAATTTGATGAATAAATCAGATAAATGGTATAAGCGTGGAATTAAGATTCTGGTGCAACGATGGCAAAAATAATAGAATATGAGATATAATTTGATGAATAAATCAGATAAATGGTATAAGCGTGGAATTAAGATTCTGGTGAAACGATGGCAAAAAATAATAGAATATCAGATATAATTTGATGAATAAACCAGTTAAATGGTATAAGCGTGGAATTAAGATTCTGGTGCAACGATGGCAAAAAATAATAGAATATGAGATATAATTTGATGAATAAATCAGATAAATGGTATAAGCGTGGAATTAAGATTCTGGTGCAACGATGGCAAAAAATAATAGAATATCAGATATAATTTGATGAATAAATCAGATAAATGGTATAAGCGTGGAATTAAGATTCTGGTGAAACGATGGCAAAAAACAATAGAATATCAGATATAATTTGATGAATAAACCAGTTAAATGGTATAAGCGTGGAATTAAGATTCTGGTGCAACGATGGCAAAAAATAATAGAATATGAGATATAATTTGATGAATAAACCAGTTAAATGGTATAAGCGTGGAATTAAGATTCTGGTGCAACGATGGCAAAAAACAATAGAATATCAGATATAATTTGATGTATAAACCAGTTAAATGGTATAAGCGTGGAATTAAGATTCTGGTGCAACGATGGCAAAAAATAATAGAATATGTGATATAATTTGATGAATAAACCAGTTAAATGGAATAAGCCTGGAATTAACATTCTGGTGCAACGATGGCAAAAAATAATAGAATATGAGATATAATTTGATGAATAAACCAGTTAAATATTATAAGCGTGGAATTAAGATTCTGGTGCAACGATGGCAAAAAACAATAGAATATCAGATATAATTTGATGAATAATCCAGTTAAATGGTATAAGCGTGGAATTAAGATTCTGGTGCAACGATGGCAAAAAATAATAGAATATGAGATATAATTTGATGAATAAACCAGTTAAATGGTATAAGCGTGGAATTAAGATTCTGGTGCAACGATGGCAAAAAATAATAGAATATGAGATATAATTTGATGAATAAACCAGTTAAATGGTATAAGCGTGGAATTAAGATTCTGGTGCAACGATGGCAAAAAACAATAGAATATCAGATATAATTTGATGAATAATCCAGTTAAATGGTATAAGCGTGGAATTAAGATTCTGGTGCAACGATGGCAAAAAATAATAGAATATGAGATATAATTTGATGAATAAACCAGTTAAATGGTATAAGCGTGGAATTAAGATTCTGGTGCAACGATGGCAAAAAATAATAGAATATGAGATATAATTTGATGAATAAACCAGTTAAATGGTATAAGCGTGGAATTAAGATTCTGGTGCAACGATGGCAAAAAATAATAGAATATGAGATATAATTTGATGAATAAACCAGTTACATGGTATAAGCGTGGAATTAAGATTCTGGTGCAACGATGGCAAAAAATAATAGAATATGAGATATAATTTGATGAATAAACCAGTTACATGGTATAAGCGTGGAATTAAGATTCTGGTGCAACGATGGCAAAAAATAATAGAATATGTGATATAATTTGATGAATAAACCAGTTAAATGGTATAAGCGTGGAATTAAGATTCTGGTGCAACGATGGCAAAAAATAATAGAATATGAGATATAATTTGATGAATAAACCAGTTACATGGTATAAGCGTGGAATTAAGATTCTGGTGCAACGATGGCAAAAAATAATAGAATATGAGATATAATTTGATGAATAAACCAGTTACATGGTATAAGCGTGGAATTAAGATTCTGGTGCAACGATGGCAAAAAATAATAGAATATGAGATATAATTTGATGAATAAACCAGTTAAATGGTATAAGCGTGGAATTAAGATTCTGGTGCAACGATGGCAAAAAATAATAGAATATGAGATATAATTTGATGAATAAACCAGTTAAATGGTATAAGCGTGGAATTAAGATTCTGGTGCAACGATGGCAAAAAATAATAGAATATGAGATATAATTTGATGAATAAACCAGTTACATGGTATAAGCGTGGAATTAAGATTCTGGTGCAACGATGGCAAAAAATAATAGAATATGAGATATAATTTGATGAATAAACCAGTTAAATGGTATAAGCGTGGAATTAAGATTCTGGTGCAACGATGGCAAAAAACAATAGAATATCAGATATAATTTGATGAATAATCCAGTTAAATGGTATAAGCGTGGAATTAAGATTCTGGTGCAACGATGGCAAAAAATAATAGAATATGAGATATAATTTGATGAATAAACCAGTTAAATGGTATAAGCGTGGAATTAAGATTCTGGTGCAACGATGGCAAAAAATAGAAGAATATGAGATAAAATTTGATGAATAAACCAGTTAAATGGTATAATCGTGGAATTAAGATTCTGGTGCACCGATGGCAAAAAATAATAGAATATGAGATATAATTTGATGAATAAACCAGTTAAATGTTATAAGCGTGGAATTAAGATTCTGGTGCAACGATGGCAAAAAATAATAGAATATGAGATATAATTTGATGAATAAACCAGTTAAATGGTATAAGCGTGGAATTAAGATTCTGGTGCAATGATGGCAAAAAACAATAGAATATCAGATATAATTTGATGAATAATCCAGTTAAATGGTATAAGCGTGGAATAAAGATTCTGGTGCAACGATGGCAAAAAATAATAGAATATGAGATATAATTTGATGAATAAACCAGTTAAATGGTATAAGCGTGGAATTAAGATTCTGGTGCAACGATGGCAAAAAATAATAGAATATGAGATATAATTTGATGAATAAACCAGTTAAATGGTATAAGCGTGGAATTAAGATTCTGGTGCAACGATGGCAAAAAATAATAGAATATGAGATATAATTTGATGAATAAACCAGTTAAATGGTATAAGCGTGGAATTAAGATTCTGGTGCAACGATGGCAAAAAACAATAGAATATCAGATATAATTTGATGAATAATCCAGTTAAATGGTATAAGCGTGGAATTAAGATTCTGGTGCAACGATGGCAAAAAATAATAGAATATGAGATATAATTTGATGAATAAATCAGATAAATGGTATAAGCGTGGAATTAAGATTCTGGTGAAACGATGGCAAAAAACAATAGAATATGAGATATAATTTGATGAATAATCCAGTTAAATGGTATAAGCGTGGAATTAAGATTCTGGTGCAACGATGGCAAAAAATAATAGAATATGTGATATAATTTGATGAATAAACCAGTTAAATGGAATAAGCCTGGAATTAACATTCTGGTGCAACGATGGCAAAAAATAATAGAATATGAGATATAATTTGATGAATAAACCAGTTAAATATTATAAGCGTGGAATTAAGATTCTGGTGCAACGATGGCAAAAAACAATAGAATATCAGATATAATTTGATGAATAATCCAGTTAAATGGTATAAGCGTGGAATTAAGATTCTGGTGCAACGATGGCAAAAAATAATAGAATATGAGATATAATTTGATGAATAAACCAGTTAAATGGTATAAGCGTGGAATTAAGATTCTGGTGCAACGATGGCAAAAAATAATAGAATATGAGATATAATTTGATGAATAAACCAGTTAAATGGTATAAGCGTGGAATTAAGATTCTGGTGCAACTATGGCAAAAAACAATAGAATATCAGATATAATTTGATGAATAAACCAGTTAAATGGTATAAGCGTGGAATTAAGATTCTGGTGCAACGATGGCAAAAAATAATAGAATATGAGATATAATTTGATGAATAAACCAGTTAAATGGTATAAGCGTGGAATTAAGATTCTGGTGCAACGATGGCAAAAAATAATAGAATATGAGATATAATTTGATGAATAAACCAGTTAAATGGTATAAGCGTGGAATTAAGATTCTGGTGCAACGATGGCAAAAAATAATAGAATATGAGATATAATTTGATGAATAAACCAGTTAAATGGTATAAGCGTGGAATTAAGATTCTGGTGCAACGATGGCAAAAAATAATAGAATATGAGATATAATTTGATGAATAAACCAGTTAAATGGTATAAGCGTGGAATTAAGATTCTGGTGCAACGATGGCAAAAAATAATAGAATATGAGATATAATTTGATGAATAAACCAGTTAAATGGTATAAGCGTGGAATTAAGATTCTGGTGCAACGATGGCAAAAAATAATAGAATATGAGATATAATTTGATGAATAAACCAGTTAAATGGTATAAGCGTGGAATTAAGATTCTGGTGCAACTATGGCAAAAAACAATAGAATATCAGATATAATTTGATGAATAAACCAGTTAAATGGTATAAGCGTGGAATTAAGATTCTGGTGCAACGATGGCAAAAAATAATAGAATATGAGATATAATTTGATGAATAAACCAGTTAAATGGTATAAGCGTGGAATTAAGATTCTGGTGCAACGATGGCAAAAAATAATAGAATATGAGATATAATTTGATGAATAAACCAGTTAAATGGTATAAGCGTGGAATTAAGATTCTGGTGCAACGATGGCAAAAAACAATAGAATATCAGATATAATTTGATGAATAATCCAGTTAAATGGTATAAGCGTGGAATTAAGATTCTGGTGCAACGATGGCAAAAAATAATAGAATATGAGATATAATTTGATGAATAAACCAGTTAAATGGTATAAGCGTGGAATTAAGATTCTGGAGCAAGGATGGCAAAAAATAATAGAATATGAGATATAATTTGATGAATAAACCAGTTAAATGGTATAAGCGTGGAATTAAGATACTGGTGCAACGATGGCAAAAAACAATAGAATATCAGATGTAATTTGATGAATAATCCAGTTAAATGGTATGAGCGTGTAATTAAGATTCTGGTGACAGGATGGCAAAAAACAATACAATATCAGATATAATTTGATGAATAAACCAGTTACATGGTATAAGCGTGGAATTAAGATTCTGGTGCAACGATGGCAAAAAATAATAGAATATGAGATATAATTTGATGAATAAACCAGTTAAATGGTATAAGCGTGGAATTAAGATTCTGGTGAAACGATGGCAAAAAATAATAGAATACGAGACATAATTTGATGAATAAACCAGTTAAATGGTATAAGCGTGGAATTAAGATTCTGGTGCAACGATGGCAAAAAATAATAGAATATGAGATATAATTTGATGAATAAACCAGTTAAATGGTATAAGCGTGGAATTAAGATTCTGGTGCAACTATGGCAAAAAACAATAGAATATGAGATATAATTTGATGAATAAACCAGTTAAATGGTATAAGCGTGGAATTAAGATTCTGGTGCAACGATGGCAAAAAATAATAGAATATGAGATATAATTTGATGAATAAACCAGTTAAATGGTATAAGCGTGGAATTAAGATTCTGGTGCAACGATGGCAAAAAATAATAGAATATGAGATATAATTTGATGAATAAATCAGATAAATGGTATAAGCGTGGAATTAAGATTCTGGTGAAACGATGGCAAAAAATAATAGAATATGAGATATAATTTGATGAATAAACCAGTTAAATGGTATAAGCGTGGAATTAAGATTCTGGTGAAACGATGGCAAAAAATAATAGAATACGAGACATAATTTGATGAATAAACCAGTTAAATGGTATAAGCGTGGAATTAAGATTCTGGTGCAACGATGGCAAAAAATAATAGAATATGAGATATAATTTGATGAATAAACCAGTTAAATGGTATAAGCGTGGAATTAAGATTCTGGTGCAACTATGGCAAAAAACAATAGAATATCAGATATAATTTGATGAATAAACCAGTTAAATGGTATAAGCGTGGAATTAAGATTCTGGTGCAACGATGGCAAAAAATAATAGAATATGAGATATAATTTGATGAATAAACCAGTTAAATGGTATAAGCGTGGAATTAAGATTCTGGTGCAACGATGGCAAAAAATAATAGAATATGAGATATAATTTGATGAATAAATCAGATAAATGGTATAAGCGTGGAATTAAGATTCTGGTGCAACGATGGCAAAAATAATAGAATATGAGATATAATTTGATGAATAAATCAGATAAATGGTATAAGCGTGGAATTAAGATTCTGGTGAAACGATGGCAAAAAATAATAGAATATCAGATATAATTTGATGAATAAACCAGTTAAATGGTATAAGCGTGGAATTAAGATTCTGGTGCAACGATGGCAAAAAATAATAGAATATGAGATATAATTTGATGAATAAATCAGATAAATGGTATAAGCGTGGAATTAAGATTCTGGTGCAACGATGGCAAAAAATAATAGAATATCAGATATAATTTGATGAATAAATCAGATAAATGGTATAAGCGTGGAATTAAGATTCTGGTGAAACGATGGCAAAAAACAATAGAATATCAGATATAATTTGATGAATAAACCAGTTAAATGGTATAAGCGTGGAATTAAGATTCTGGTGCAACGATGGCAAAAAATAATAGAATATGAGATATAATTTGATGAATAAACCAGTTAAATGGTATAAGCGTGGAATTAAGATTCTGGTGCAACGATGGCAAAAAACAATAGAATATCAGATATAATTTGATGTATAAACCAGTTAAATGGTATAAGCGTGGAATTAAGATTCTGGTGCAACGATGGCAAAAAATAATAGAATATCAGATATAATTTGATGAATAAACCAGTTAAATGGTATAAGCCTGGAATTAACATTCTGGTGCAACGATGGCAAAAAATAATAGAATATGAGATATAATTTGATGAATAAACCAGTTAAATGGTATAAGCGTGGAATTAAGATTCTGGTGCAACGATGGCAAAAAATAATAGAATATGAGATATAATTTGATGAATAAACCAGTTACATGGTATAAGCGTGGAATTAAGATTCTGGTGCAACGATGGCAAAAAATAATAGAATATGAGATATAATTTGATGAATAAATCAGATAAATGGTATAAGCGTGGAATTAAGATTCTGGTGAAACGATGGCAAAAAACAATAGAATATCAGATATAATTTGATGAATAAACCAGTTAAATGGTATAAGCGTGGAATTAAGATTCTGGTGCAACGATGGCAAAAAATAATAGAATATGAGATATAATTTGATGAATAAACCAGTTAAATGGTATAAGCGTGGAATTAAGATTCTGGTGCAACGATGGCAAAAAACAATAGAATATCAGATATAATTTGATGAATAAACCAGTTAAATGGTATAAGCGTGGAATTAAGATTCTGGTGCAACGATGGCAAAAAATAATAGAATATGAGATATAATTTGATGAATAAACCAGTTAAATGGTATAAGCGTGGAATTAAGATTCTGGTGCAACGATGGCAAAAAATAGAAGAATATGAGATATAATTTGATGAATAAACCAGTTAAATGGTATAATCGTGGAATTAAGATTCTGGTGCACCGATGGCAAAAAATAATAGAATATGAGATATAATTTGATGAATAAACCAGTTAAATGTTATAAGCGTGGAATTAAGATTCTGGTGCAACGATGGCAAAAAATAATAGAATATGAGATATAATTTGATGAATAAACCAGTTAAATGGTATAAGCGTGGAATTAAGATTCTGGTGCAACGATGGCAAAAAACAATAGAATATCAGATATAATTTGATGAATAATCCAGTTAAATGGTATAAGCGAGGAATTAAGATTCTGGTGCAACGATGGCAAAAAATAATAGAATATGAGATATAATTTGATGAATAAACCAGTTAAATGGTATAAGCGTGGAATTAAGATTCTGGTGCAACGATGGCAAAAAATAATAGAATATGAGATATAATTTGATGAATAAACCAGTTAAATGGTATAAGCGTGGAATTAAGATTCTGGTGCAACGATGGCAAAAAATAATAGAATATGAGATATAATTTGATGAATAAACCAGTTAAATGGTATAAGCGTGGAATTAAGATTCTGGTGCAACGATGGCAAAAAACAATAGAATATGTGATATAATTTGATGAATAAACCAGTTAAATGGTATAACCCTGGAATTAACATTCTGGTGCAACGATGGCAAAAAATAATAGAATATGAGATATAATTTGATGAATAAATCAGATAAATGGTATAAGCGTGGAATTAAGATTCTGGTGAAACGATGGCAAAAAATAATAGAATATCAGATATAATTTGATGAATAAACCAGTTAAATGGTATAAGCGTGGAATTAAGATTCTGGTGCAACGATGGCAAAAAATAATAGAATATGAGATATAATTTGATGAATAAACCAGTTACATGGTATAAGCGTGGAATTAAGATTCTGGTGCAACGATGGCAAAAAATAATAGAATATGAGATATAATTTGATGAATAAATCAGATAAATGGTATAAGCGTGGAATTAAGATTCTGGTGCAACGATGGCAAAAAATAATAGAATATGAGATATAATTTGATGAATAAATCAGATAAATGGTATAAGCGTGGAATTAAGATTCTGGTGCAACGATGGCAAAAAACAATAGAATATCAGATATAATTTGATGAATAAACCAGTTAAATGGTATAAGCGTGGAATTAAGATTCTGGTGCAACGATGGCAAAAAATAATAGAATATGAGATATAATTTGATGAATAAACCAGTTAAATGGTATAAGCGTGGAATTAAGATTCTGGTGCAACGATGGCAAAAAACAATAGAATATCAGATATAATTTGATGAATAAACCAGTTAAATGGTATAAGCGTGGAATTAAGATTCTGGTGCAACGATGGCAAAAAATAATAGAATATGAGATATAATTTGATGAATAAACCAGTTAAATGGTATAAGCGTGGAATTAAGATTCTGGTGCAACGATGGCAAAAAATAGAAGAATATGAGATATAATTTGATGAATAAACCAGTTAAATGGTATAATCGTGGAATTAAGATTCTGGTGCACCGATGGCAAAAAATAATAGAATATGAGATATAATTTGATGAATAAACCAGTTAAATGTTATAAGCGTGGAATTAAGATTCTGGTGCAACGATGGCAAAAAATAATAGAATATGAGATATAATTTGATGAATAAACCAGTTAAATGGTATAAGCGTGGAATTAAGATTCTGGTGCAACGATGGCAAAAAACAATAGAATATCAGATATAATTTGATGAATAATCCAGTTAAATGGTATAAGCGAGGAATTAAGATTCTGGTGCAACGATGGCAAAAAATGATAGAATATGAGATATAATTTGATGAATAAACCAGTTAAATGGTATAAGCGTGGAATTAAGATTCTGGTGCAACGATGGCAAAAAATAATAGAATATGAGATATAATTTGATGAATAAACCAGTTAAATGGTATAAGCGTGGAATTAAGATTCTGGTGCAACGATGGCAAAAAATAATAGAATATGAGATATAATTTGATGAATAAACCAGTTAAATGGTATAAGCGTGGAATTAAGATTCTGGTGCAACGATGGCAAAAAACAATAGAATATGTGATATAATTTGATGAATAAACCAGTTAAATGGTATAACCCTGGAATTAACATTCTGGTGCAACGATGGCAAAAAATAATAGAATATGAGATATAATTTGATGAATAAACCAGTTAAATATTATAAGCGTGGAATTAAGATTCTGGTGCAACGATGGCAAAAAACAATAGAATATCAGATATAATTTGATGAATAATCCAGTTAAATGGTATAAGCGTGGAATTAAGATTCTGGTGCAACGATGGCAAAAAACAATAGAATATCAGATATAATTTGATGAATAAACCAGTTAAATGGTATAAGCGTGGAATTAAGATTCTGGTGCAACGATGGCAAAAAATAATAGAATATGAGATATAATTTGATGAATAAACCAGTTAAATGGTATAAGCGTGGAATTAAGATTCTGGTGCAACGATGGCAAAAAAAAATAGAATATGAGATATAATTTGATGAATAATCCAGTTAAATGGTATAAGCGTGGAATTAAGATTCTGGTGCAACGATGGCAAAAAATAATAGAATATGAGATATAATTTGATGAATAAACCAGTTAAATGGTATAAGCGTGGAATTAAGATTCTGGTGCAACGATGGCAAAAAATAATAGAATATGAGATATAATTTGATGAATAAACCAGTTAAATGGTATAAGCGTGGAATTAAGATTCTGGTGCAACGATGGCAAAAAATAATAGAATATGAGATATAATTTGATGAATAATCCAGTTAAATGGTATAAGCGTGGAATTAAGATTCTGGTGCAACGATGGCAAAAAATAATAGAATATGAGATATAATTTGATGAATAAACCAGTTAAATGGTATAAGCGTGGAATTAAGATTCTGGTGCAACTATGGCAAAAAACAATAGAATATCAGATATAATTTGATGAATGAACCAGTTACATGGTATAAGCGTGGAATTAAGATTCTGGTGCAACGATGGCAAAAAATAATAGAATATGAGATATAATTTGATGAATAAACCAGTTAAATGGTATAAGCGTGGAATTAAGATTCTGGTGCAACGATGGCAAAAAATAATAGAATATCAGATATAATTTGATGAATAATCCAGTTAAATGGTATAAGCGTGGAATTAAGATTCTGGTGCAACGATGACAAAAAACAATAGAATATCAGATATAATTTGATGAATAAACCAGTTAAATGGTATAAGCGTGGAATTAAGATTCTGGTGCAACGATGGCAAAAAATAATAGAATATGAGATATAATTTGATGAATAAACCAGTTAAATGGTATAAGCGTGGAATTAAGATTCTGGTGCAACGATGGCAAAAAATAGAAGAATATGAGATATAATTTGATGAATAAACCAGTTAAATGGTATAATCGTGGAATTAAGATTCTGGTGCACCGATGGCAAAAAATAATAGAATATGAGATATAATTTGATGAATAAACCATTTAAATGTTATAAGCGTGGAATTAAGATTCTGGTGCAACGATGGCAAAAAATAATAGAATATGAGATATAATTTGATGAATAAACCAGTTAAATGGTATAAGCGTGGAATTAAGATTCTGGTGCAACGATGGCAAAAAATAATAGAATATCAGATATAATTTGATGAATAATCCAGTTAAATGGTATAAGCGTGGAATTAAGATTCTGGTGCAACGATGGCAAAAAACAATAGAATATCAGATATAATTTGATGAATAAACCAGTTAAATGGTATAAGCGTGGAATTAAGATTCTGGTGCACCGATGGCAAAAAATAATAGAATATGAGATATAATTTGATGAATAAACCAGTTAAATGTTATAAGCGTGGAATTAAGATTCTGGTGCAACGATGGCAAAAAATAATAGAATATGAGATATAATTTGATGAATAAACCAGTTAAATGGTATAAGCGTGGAATTAAGATTCTGGTGCAACGATGGCAAAAAATAATAGAATATCAGATATAATTTGATGAATAATCCAGTTAAATGGTATAAGCGTGGAATTAAGATTCTGGTGCAACGATGGCAAAAAACAATAGAATATCAGATATAATTTGATGAATAAACCAGTTAAATGGTATAAGCGTGGAATTAAGATTCTGGTGCAACGATGGCAAAAAATAATAGAATATGAGATATAATTTGATGAATAAACCAGTTAAATGGTATAAGCGTGGAATTAAGATTCTGGTGCAACGATGGCAAAAAATAATAGAATATGAGATATAATTTGATGAATAAACCAGTTAAATGGTATAAGCGTGGAATTAAGATTCTGGTGCAACGATGGCAAAAAATAATAGAATATGAGATATAATTTGATGAATAAACCAGTTAAATGGTATAAGCGTGGAATTAAGATTCTGGTGCAACTATGGCAAAAAACAATAGAATATGAGATATAATTTGATGAATGAACCAGTTACATGGTATAAGCGTGGAATTAAGATTCTGGTGAAACGATGGCAAAAAATAATAGAATATGTGATATAATTTGATGAATAATCCAGTTAAATGGTATAAGCGTGGAATTAAGATTCTGGTGCAACGATGGCAAAAAATAATAGAATATGAGATATAATTTGATAAATAAACCAGTTAAATGGTATAAGCGTGGAATTAAGATTCTGGTGCAACGATGGCAAAAAATAATAGAATATGAGATATAATTTGATGAATAAACCAGTTAAATGGTATAAGCGTGGAATTAAGATTCTGGTGCAACGATGGCAAAAAATAATAGAATATGAGATATAATTTGATGAATAAACCAGTTAAATGGTATAAGCGTGGAATTAAGATTCTGGTGCAACGATGGCAAAAAATAATAGAATATGAGATATAATTTGATGAATAAACCAGTTAAATGGTATAAGCGTGGAATTAAGATTCTGGTGCAACGATGGCAAAAAATAATAGAATATGAGATATAATTTGATGAATAAACCAGTTAAATGGTATAAGCGTGGAATTAAGATTCTGGTGCAACTATGGCAAAAAACAATAGAATATGAGATATAATTTGATGAATGAACCAGTTACATGGTATAAGCGTGGAATTAAGATTCTGGTGCAACGATGGCAAAAAATAATAGAATATGTGATATAATTTGATGAATAATCCAGTTAAATGGTATAAGCGTGGAATTAAGATTCTGGTGCAACGATGGCAAAAAATAATAGAATATGAGATATAATTTGATAAATAAACCAGTTAAATGGTATAAGCGTGGAATTAAGATTCTGGTGCAACGATGGCAAAAAATAATAGAATATGAGATATAATTTGATGAATAAACCAGTTAAATGGTATAAGCGTGGAATTAAGATTCTGGTGCAACGATGGCAAAAAATAATAGAATATGAGATATAATTTGATGAATAAACCAGTTAAATGGTATAAGCGTGGAATTAAGATTCTGGTGCAACCATGGCAAAAAACAATAGAATATCAGATATAATTTGATGAATAATCCAGTTAAATGGTATAAGCGTGGAATTAAGATTCTGGTGCAACGATGGCAAAAAATAATAGAATATGAGATATAATTTGATGAATAAACCAGTTAAATGGTATAAGCGTGGAATTAAGATTCTGGTGCAACGATGGCAAAAAATAATAGAATATGAGATATAATTTGATGAATAAACCAGTTAAATGGTATAAGCGTGGAATTAAGATTCTGGTGCAACGATGGCAAAAAATAATAGAATATGAGATATAATTTGATGAATAAACCAGTTAAATGGTATAAGCGTGGAATTAAGATACTGGTGCAACGATGGCAAAAAATAATAGAATATGAGATATAATTTGATGAATAATCCAGTTAAATGGTATAAGCGTGGAATTAAGATTCTGGTGCAACTATGGCAAAAAACAATAGAATATCAGATATAATTTGATGAATAATCCAGTTAAATGGTATAAGCGTGGAATTAAGATTCTGGTGCAACGATGGCAAAAAATAATAGAATATGAGATATAATTTGATGAATAAATCAGATAAATGGTATAAGCGTGGAATTAAGATTCTGGTGAAACGATGGCAAAAAACAATAGAATATGTGATATAATTTGATGAATAAACCAGTTAAATGGTATAAGCCTGGAATTAACATTCTGGTGCAACGATGGCAAAAAATAATAGAATATGAGATATAATTTGATGAATAAACCAGTTAAATGGTATAAGCGTGGAATTAAGATTCTGGTGCAACGATGGCAAAAAACAATAGAATATCAGATATAATTTGATGAATAATCCAGTTAAATGGTATAAGCGTGGAATTAAGATTCTGGTGCAACGATGGCAAAAAATAATAGAATATGAGATATAATTTGATGAATAAACCAGTTAAATGGTATAAGCGTGGAATTAAGATTCTGGTGCAAAGATGGCAAAAAATAATAGAATATGAGATATAATTTGATGAATAAACCAGTTAAATGGTATAAGCGTGGAATTAAGATTCTGGTGCAACTATGGCAAAAAACAATAGAATATCAGATATAATTTGATGAATAAACCAGTTAAATGGTATAAGCGTGGAATTAAGATTCTGGTGCAACGATGGCAAAAAACAATAGAATATGAGATATAATTTGATGAATAAACCAGTTAAATGGTATAAGCGTGGAATTAAGATTCTGGAGCAAGGATGGCAAAAAATAATAGAATATGAGATATAATTTGATGAATAAACCAGTTAAATGGTATAAGCGTGGAATTAAGATTCTGGTGCAACGATGGCAAAAAATAATAGAATATGAGATATAATTTGATGAATAAACCAGTTAAATGGTATAAGCGTGGAATTAAGATTCTGGTGCAACTATGCCAAAAAACAATAGAATATCAGTTATAATTTGATGAATAAACCAGTTAAATGGTATAAGCGTGGAATTAACATTCTGGTGCAACGATGTCAAAAAATAATAGAATATGAGATATAATTTGATGAATAAACCAGTTAAATGGTATAAGCGTGGAATTAAGATTCTGGTGCAACGATGGCAAAAAACAATAGAATATGAGATATAATTTGATGAATAAACCAGTTAAATGGTATAAGCGTGGAATTAAGATTCTGGAGCAAGGATGGCAAAAAATAATAGAATATGAGATATAATTTGATGAATAAACCAGTTAAATGGTATAAGCGTGGAATTAAGATTCTGGTGCAACGATGGCAAAAAATAATAGAATATGAGATATAATTTGATGAATAAACCAGTTAAATGGTATAAGCGTGGAATTAAGATTCTGGTGCAACTATGGCAAAAAACAATAGAATATCAGATATAATTTGATGAATAAACCAGTTAAATGGTATAAGCGTGGAATTAACATTCTGGTGCAACGATGGCAAAAAATAATAGAATATGAGATATAATTTGATGAATAAACCAGTTAAATGGTATAAGCGTGGAATTAAGATTCTGGTGCAACGATGGCAAAAAACAATAGAATATGAGATATAATTTGATGAATAAACCAGTTAAATGGTATAAGCGTGGAATTAAGATTCTGGAGCAAGGATGGCAAAAAATAATAGAATATGAGATATAATTTGATGAATAAACCAGTTAAATGGTATAAGCGTGGAATTAAGATTCTGGTGCAACGATGGCAAAAAACAATAGAATATGAGATATAATTTGATGAATAAACCAGTTAAATGGTATAAGCGTGGAATTAAGATTCTGGAGCAAGGATGGCAAAAAATAATAGAATATGAGATATAATTTGATGAATAAACCAGTTAAATGGTATAAGCGTGGAATTAAGATTCTGGTGCAACGATGGCAAAAAATAATAGAATATGAGATATAATTTGATGAATAAACCAGTTAAATGGTATAAGCGTGGAATTAAGATTCTGGTGCAACTATGGCAAAAAACAATAGAATATCAGATATAATTTGATGAATAAACCAGTTAAATGGTATAAGCGTGGAATTAACATTCTGGTGCAACGATGGCAAAAAATAATAGAATATGAGATACAATTTGATGAATAAACCAGTTAAATGGTATAAGCGTGGAATTAAGATTCTGGTGCAACGATGGCAAAAAACAATAGAATATGAGATATAATTTGATGAATAAACCAGTTAAATGGTATAAGCGTGGAATTAAGATTCTGGAGCAAGGATGGCAAAAAATAATAGAATATGAGATATAATTTGATGAATAAACCAGTTAAATGGTATAAGCGTGGAATTAAGATTCTGGTGCAACGATGGCAAAAAATAATAGAATATGAGATATAATTTGATGAATAAACCAGTTAAATGGTATAAGCGTGGAATTAAGATTCTGGTGCAACGATGGCAAAAAACAATAGAATATCAGATGTAATTTGATGAATAATCCAGTTAAATGATATGAGCGTGTAATTAAGATTCTGGTGACAGGATGGCAAAAAACAATACAATATCAGATATAATTTGATGAATAAACCAGTTACATGGTATAAGCGTGGAATTAAGATTCTGGTGCAACGATGGCAAAAAATAATAGAATATGAGATATAATTTGATGAATAAACCAGTTAAATGGTATAAGCGTGGAATTAAGATTCTGGTGAAACGATGGCAAAAAATAATAGAATACGAGACATAATTTGATGAATAAACCAGTTAAATGGTATAAGCGTGGAATTAAGATTCTGGTGCAACGATGCCAAAAAACAATAGAATATGAGATATAATTTGATGAATAAACCAGTTAAATGGTATAAGCGTGGAATTAAGATTCTGGTGCAACGATGGCAAAAAATAATAGAATATGAGATATAATTTGATGAATAAACCAGTTAAATGGTATAAGCGTGGAATTAAGATTCTGGTGAAACGATGGCAAAAAATAATAGAATACGAGACATAATTTGATGAATAAACCAGTTACATGGTATAAGCGTGGAATTAAGATTCTGGTGCAACGATGCCAAAAAACAATAGAATATGAGATATAATTTGATGAATAAACCAGTTAAATGGTATAAGCGTGGAATTAAGATTCTGGTGCAACGATGGCAAAAAATAATAGAATATGAGATATAATTTGATGAATAAACCAGTTAAATGGTATAAGCGTGGAATTAAGATTCTGGTGCAACGATGGCAAAAAATAATAGAATATGAGATATAATTTGATGAATAAACCAGTTAAATGGTATAAGCGTGGAATTAAGATTCTGGTGCAACTATGGCAAAAAACAATAGAATATCAGATATAATTTGATGAATAAACCAGTTAAATGGTATAAGCGTGGAATTAAGATTCTGGTGCAACGATGGCAAAAAATAATAGAATATGAGATATAATTTGATGAATAAACCAGTTAAATGGTATAAGCGTGGAATTAAGATTCTGGTGCAACGATGGCAAAAAATAATAGAATATGAGATGTAATTTGATGAATAAACCAGTTAAATGGTATAAGCGTGGAATTAACATTCTGGTGCAACGATGGCAAAAAATAATAGAATATGAGATATAATTTGATGAATAAACCAGTTAAATGGTATAAGCGTGGAATTAAGATTCTGGTGCAACGATGGCAAAAAACAATAGAATATGTGATATAATCTGATGAATAAACCAGTTAAATGGTATAAGCGTGGAATTAAGATTCTGGTGCAACGATGGAAAAAAACAATAGAATATGAGATATAATTTGATGAATAAACCAGTTAAATGGTATAAGCGTGGAATTAAGATTCTGGTGCAACGATGGCAAAAAATAATAGAATATGAGATATAATTTGATGAATAAACCAGTTAAATGGTATAAGCGTGGAATTAAGATTCTGGTGCAACTATGGCAAAAAACAATAGAATATCAGATATAATTTGATGAATAAACCAGTTAAATGGTATAAGCGTGGAATTAACATTCTGGTGCAACGATGGCAAAAAATAATAGAATATGAGATATAATTTAATGAATAAACCAGTTAAATGGTATAAGCGTGGAATTAAGATTCTGGAGCAAGGATGGCAAAAAATAATAGAATATGAGATATAATTTGATGAATAAACCAGTTAAATGGTATAAGCGTGGAATTAAGATTCTGGTGCAACGATGGCAAAAAAAAATAGAATATGAGATATAATTTGATGAATAAACCAGTTAAATGGTATAAGCGTGGAATTAAGATTCTGGTGAAACGATGGCAAAAAATAATAGAATACGAGACATAATTTGATGAATAAACCAGTTACATGGTATAAGCGTGGAATTAAGATTCTGGTGCAACGATGCCAAAAAACAATAGAATATGAGATATAATTTGATGAATAAACCAGTTAAATGGTATAAGCGTGGAATTAAGATTCTGGTGCAACGATGGCAAAAAATAATAGAATATGAGATATAATTTGATGAATAAACCAGTTAAATGGTATAAGCGTGGAATTAAGATTCTGGTGCAACGATGGCAAAAAATAATAGAATATGAGATATAATTTGATGAATAAACCAGTTAAATGGTATAAGCGTGGAATTAAGATTCTGGTGCAACTATGGCAAAAAACAATAGAATATCAGATATAATTTGATGAATAAACCAGTTAAATGGTATAAGCGTGGAATTAAGATTCTGGTGCAACGATGGCAAAAAATAATAGTATATGAGATATAATTTGATGAATAAACCAGTTAAATGGTATAAGCGTGGAATTAAGATTCTGGTGCAACGATGGCAAAAAATAATAGAATATGAGATGTAATTTGATGAATAAACCAGTTAAATGGTATAAGCGTGGAATTAACATTCTGGTGCAACGATGGCAAAAAATAATAGAATATGAGATATAATTTGATGAATAAACCAGTTAAATGGTATAAGCGTGGAATTAAGATTCTGGTGCAACGATGGCAAAAAACAATAGAATATGTGATATAATCTGATGAATAAACCAGTTAAATGGTATAAGCGTGGAATTAAGATTCTGGTGCAACGATGGAAAAAAACAATAGAATATGAGATATAATTTGATGAATAAACCAGTTAAATGGTATAAGCGTGGAATTAAGATTCTGGTGCAACGATGGCAAAAAATAATAGAATATGAGATATAATTTGATGAATAAACCAGTTAAATGGTATAAGCGTGGAATTAAGATTCTGGTGCAACTATGGCAAAAAACAATAGAATATCAGATATAATTTGATGAATAAACCAGTTAAATGGTATAAGCGTGGAATTAACATTCTGGTGCAACGATGGCAAAAAATAATAGAATATGAGATATAATTTAATGAATAAACCAGTTAAATGGTATAAGCGTGGAATTAAGATTCTGGAGCAAGGATGGCAAAAAATAATAGAATATGAGATATAATTTGATGAATAAACCAGTTAAATGGTATAAGCGTGGAATTAAGATTCTGGTGCAACGATGGCAAAAAACAATAGAATATCAGATGTAATTTGATGAATAATCCAGTTAAATGATATGAGCGTGTAATTAAGATTCTGGTGACAGGATGGCAAAAAACAATACAATATCAGATATAATTTGATGAATAAACCAGTTACATGGTATAAGCGTGGAATTAAGATTCTGGTGCAACGATGGCAAAAAATAATAGAATATGAGATATAATTTGATGAATAAACCAGTTAAATGGTATAAGCGTGGAATTAAGATTCTGGTGAAACGATGGCAAAAAATAATAGAATACGAGACATAATTTGATGAATAAACCAGTTAAATGGTATAAGCGTGGAATTAAGATTCTGGTGCAACGATGCCAAAAAACAATAGAATATGAGATATAATTTGATGAATAAACCAGTTAAATGGTATAAGCGTGGAATTAAGATTCTGGTGCAACGATGGCAAAAAATAATAGAATATGAGATATAATTTGATGAATAAACCAGTTAAATGGTATAAGCGTGGAATTAAGATTCTGGTGAAACGATGGTAAAAAATAATAGAATACGAGACATAATTTGATGAATAAACCAGTTACATGGTATAAGCGTGGAATTAAGATTCTGGTGCAACGATGCCAAAAAACAATAGAATATGAGATATAATTTGATGAATAAACCAGTTAAATGGTATAAGCGTGGAATTAAGATTCTGGTGCAACGATGGCAAAAAATAATAGAATACGAGATATAATTTGATGAATAAACCAGTTAAATGGTATAAGCGTGGAATTAAGATTCTGGTGCAACTATGGCAAAAAACAATAGAATATCAGATATAATTTGATGAATAAACCAGTTAAATGGTATAAGCGTGGAATTAAGATTCTGGTGCAACGATGGCAAAAAATAATAGAATATGAGATATAATTTGATGAATAAACCAGTTAAATGTTATAAGCGTGGAATTAAGATTCTGGTGCAACGATGGCAAAAAATAATAGAATATGAGATATAATTTGATGAATAAACCAGTTAAATGGTATAAGCGTGGAATTAACATTCTGGTGCAACGATGGCAAAAAATAATAGAATATGAGATATAATTTGATGAATAAACCAGTTAAATGGTATAAGCGTGGAATTAAGATTCTGGTGCAACGATGGCAAAAAACAATAGAATATGTGATATAATTTGATGAATAAACCAGTTAAATGGTATAAGCGTGGAATTAAGATTCTGGTGCAACGATGGAAAAAAACAATAGAATATCAGATATAATTTGATGAATAATCCAGTTAAATGGTATAAGCGTGGAATTAAGATTCTGGTGCAACGATGGCAAAAATAATAGAATATGTGATATAATTTGATGAATAAACCAGTTAAATGGTATAAGCGTGGAATTTAGATTCTGGTGCAACTATGGCAAAAAACAATAGAATATCAGATATAATTTGATGAATAATCCAGTTAAATGGTATAAGCGTGGAATTAACATTCTGGTGCAACGATGGCAAAAAATAATAGAATATGAGATATAATTTGATGAATAAACCAGTTAAATGGTATAATAGTGGAATTAAGATTCTGGTGCAACGATGGCAAAAAACAATAGAATATGTGATATAATTTGATGAATAAACCAGTTAAATGGTACAAGCGTGGAATTAAGATTCTGGTGCAACGATGGCAAAAAACAATAGAATATCAGATATAATTTGATGAATAATCCAGTTAAATGGTATAAGCGTGGAATTAAGATTCTGGTGCAACGATGGCAAAAAATAATAGAATATGAGATATAATTTGATGAATGAACCAGTTACATGGTATAAGACTGGAATTAAGATTCTGGTGCAACGATGGCAAAAAATAATAGAATATGAGATATAATTTGATGAATGAACCAGTTACATGGTATAAGCGTGGAATTAAGATTATGGTGCAACGATGGCAAAAAATAATAGAATATGTGATATAATTTGATGAATAAACCTGTTAAATGGTATAAGCGTGGAATTAAGATTCTGGTGCAACGATGGCAAAAAATAATAGAATATGAGATATAATTTGATGAATGAACCAGTTACATGGTATAAGCGTAGAATTAAGCTTCTGGTGCAACGATGGCAAAAAATAATAGAATATGAGATATAATTTGATGAATAAACCAGTTAAATGGTATAAGCGAGAAATTAAGATTCTGGTGCAACGATGGCAAAAAATAATAGAATATGTGATATAATTTGATGAATAAACCTGTTAAATGCTATAAGCGTGGAATTAAGATTCTGGTGCAACGATGGCAAAAAATAATAGAATATGAGATATAATTTGATGAATGAACCAGTTACATGGTATAAGCGTGGAATTAAGATTCTGGTGCAACGATGGCAAAAAATAATAGAATATGTGATATAATTTGATGAATAGACCAGTTAAATGGTATAAGCCTGGAAGTAAGACTCTGGTGCAACGATGGCAAAAAATAATAGAATATGAGATATAATTTGATGAATGAACCAGTTAAATGGTATAAGCGTGGAATTAAGAATCTGGTGCAACGATGGCAAAAATAATAGAATATGAGATATAATTTGATGTATAAACCAGTTAAATGGTATAAGCGTGGAATTAAGATTCTGGTGCAACGATGGCAAAAAATAATAGAATATGAGATATAATTTGATGTATAAACCAGTTAAATGGTATAAGCGTGGAATTAAGATTCTGGTGAAACGATGGCAAAAAATAATAGAATATGTGATATAATTTGATGAATGAACCAGTTAAATGGTATAAGCGTGGAATTAAGATTCTGGTGAAACGATGGCAAAAAATAATAGAATATGTGATATAATTTGATGAATAATCCAGTTAAATGGTATAAGCGTGGAATTAAGATTCTGGTGCAACGATGGCAAAAAATAATAGAATATGAGATATAATTTGATGAATAAACCAATTAAATGGTATAAGCGTGGAATTAAGATTCTGGTGCAACGATGGCAAAAAATAATAGAATATGAGATATAATTTGATGAATGAACCAGTTAAATGGTATAACCGTGGAATTAAGATTCTGGTGCAACGATGGCAAAAAATAATAGAATATGAGATATAATTTGATGTATAAACCAGTTAAATGGTATAAGCGTGGAATTAAGATTCTGGTGAAACGATGGCAAAAAATAATAGAATATGTGATATAATTTGATGTATAAACCAGTTAAATGGTATAAGCGTGGAATTAAGATTCTGGTGAAACGATGGCAAAAAATAATAGAATATGTGATATAATTTGATGAATAATCCAGTTAAATGGTATAAGCGTGGAATTAAGATTCTGGTGCAACGATGGCAAAAAATAATAGAATATGAGATATAATTTGATGAATAAACCAGTTACATGGTATAAGCGTGGAATTAAGATTCTGGTGAAACGATGGCAAAAAATAATAGAATATGTGATATAATTTGATGAATAATCCAGTTAAATGGTATAAGCGTGGAATTAAGATTCTGGTGCAACGATGGCAAAAAATAATAGAATATGAGATATAATTTGATGAATGAACCAGTTACATGGTATAAGCGTGGAATTAAGATTCTGGTGCAACGATGGCAAAAAATAATAGAATATGAGATATAATTTGATGTATAAACCAGTTAAATGGTATAAGCGTGGAATTAAGATTCTGGTGAAACGATGGCAAAAAATAATAGAATATGTGATATAATTTGATGTATAAACCAGTTAAATGGTATAAGCGTGGAATTAAGATTCTGGTGAAACGATGGCAAAAAATAATAGAATATGTGATATAATTTGATGAATAATCCAGTTAAATGGTATAAGCGTGGAATTAAGATTCTGGTGCAACGATGGCAAAAAATAATAGAATATGAGATATAATTTGATGAATAAACCAGTTACATGGTATAAGCGTGGAATTAAGATTCTGGTGCAACGATGGCAAAAATAATAGAATATGAGATATAATTTGATGTATAAACCAGTTAAATGGTATAAGCGTGGAATTAAGATTCTGGTGCAACGATGGCAAAAAATAATAGAATATGAGATATAATTTGATGAATGAACCAGTTACATGGTATAAGCGTGGAATTAAGATTCTGGTGCAACGATGGCAAAAATAATAGAATATGAGATATAATTTGATGAATAAAACAGTTAAATGGTATAAGCGTGGAATTAAGATTCTGGTGCAACGATGGCAAAAAATAATAGAATATGAGATATAATTTGATGAATGAACCAGTTACATGGTATAAGCGTGGAATTAAGATTCTGGTGCAACGATGGCAAAAAATAATAGAATATGAGATATAATTTGATGTATAAACCAGTTAAATGTTATAAGCGTGGAATTAAGATTCTGGTGAAACGATGGCAAAAAATAATAGAATATGTGATATAATTTGATGTATAAACCAGTTAAATGGTATAAGCGTGGAATTAAGATTCTGGTGAAACGATGGCAAAAAATAATAGAATATGTGATATAATTTGATGAATAATCCAGTTAAATGGTATAAGCGTGGAATTAAGATTCTGGTGCAACGATGGCAAAAAATAATAGAATATGAGATATAATTTGATGAATAAACCAGTTACATGGTATAAGCGTGGAATTAAGATTCTGGTGCAACGATGGCAAAAATAATAGAATATGAGATATAATTTGATGTATAAACCAGTTAAATGGTATAAGCGTGGAATTAAGATTCTGGTGCAACGATGGCAAAAAATAATAGAATATGAGATATAATTTGATGAATGAACCAGTTACATGGTATAAGCGTGGAATTAAGATTCTGGTGCAACGATGGCAAAAATAATAGAATATGAGATATAATTTGATGAATAAAACAGTTAAATGGTATAAGCGTGGAATTAAGATTCTGGTGCAACGATGGCAAAAAATAATAGAATATGAGATATAATTTGATGAATGAACCAGTTACATGGTATAAGCGTGGAATTAAGCTTCTGGTGCAACGATGGCAAAAATAATAGAATATGAGATATAATTTGATGTATAAACCAGTTAAATGGTATAAGCGTGGAATTAAGATTCTGGTGCAACGATGGCAAAAAATAATAGAATATGTGATATAATTTGATGAATGAACCAGTTACATGGTATAACCGTGGAATTAAGATTCTGGTGCAACGATGGCAAAAAATAATAGAATATGAGATATAATTTGATGAATGAACCAGTTACATGGTATAAGCGTGGAATTAAGATTCTGGTGCAACGATGGCAAAAAATAATAGAATATGAGATATAATTTGATGAATGAACCAGTTACATGGTATAAGCGCGGAATTAAGATTCTGGTGCAACGATGGCAAAAAATAATAGAATATGTGATATAATTTGATGAATAGACCAGTTAAATGGTATAAGCCAGGAATTAAGATTCTGGCGCAACGATGGCAAAAAATAATAGAATATGAGATATAATTTGATGAATGAACCAGTTAAATGGTATAAGCGTGGAATTAAGATTCTGGTGCAACGATGGCAAAAATAATAGAATATGAGATATAATTTGATGTATAAACCAGTTAAATGGTATAAGCGTGGAATTAAGATTCTGGTGCAACGATGGCAAAAAATAATAGAATATGAGATATAATTTGATGTATAAACCAGTTAAATGGTATAAGCGTGGAATTAAGATTCTGGTGAAACGATGGCAAAAAATAATAGAATATGTGATATAATTTGATGAATGAACCAGTTAAATGGTATAAGCGTGGAATTAAGATTCTGGTGAAACGATGGCAAAAAATAATAGAATATGTGATATAATTTGATGAATAATCCAGTTAAATGGTATAAGCGTGGAATTAAGATTCTGGTGCAACGATGGCAAAAAATAATAGAATATGAGATATAATTTGATGAATAAACCAGTTACATGGTATAAGCGTGGAATTAAGATTCTGGTGCAACGATGGCAAAAAATAATAGAATATGAGATATAATTTGATGAATGAACCAGTTAAATGGTATAAGCGTGGAATTAAGATTCTGGTGCAACGATGGCAAAAAATAATAGAATATGAGATATAATTTGATGTATAAACCAGTTAAATGGTATAAGCGTGGAATTAAGATTCTGGTGAAACGATGGCAAAAAATAATAGAATATGTGATATAATTTGATGTATAAACCAGTTAAATGGTATAAGCGTGGAATTAAGATTCTGGTGAAACGATGGCAAAAAATAATAGAATATGTGATATAATTTGATGAATAATCCAGTTAAATGGTATAAGCGTGGAATTAAGATTCTGGTGCAACGATGGCAAAAAATAATAGAATATGAGATATAATTTGATGTATAAACCAGTTAAATGGTATAAGCGTGGAATTAAGATTCTGGTGAAACGATGGCAAAAAATAATAGAATATGTGATATAATTTGATGTATAAACCAGTTAAATGGTATAAGCGTGGAATTAAGATTCTGGTGAAACGATGGCAAAAAATAATAGAATATATGATATAATTTGATGAATAATCCAGTTAAATGGTATAAGCGTGGAATTAAGATTCTGGTGCAACGATGGCAAAAAATAATAGAATATGAGATATAATTTGATGAATAAACCAGTTACATGGTATAAGCGTGGAATTAAGATTCTGGTGCAACGATGGCAAAAATAATAGAATATGAGATATAATTTGATGTATAAACCAGTTAAATGGTATAAGCGTGGAATTAAGATTCTGGTGCAACGATGGCAAAAAATAATAGAATATGAGATATAATTTGATGAATGAACCAGTTACATGGTATAAGCGTGGAATTAAGATTCTGGTGCAACGATGGCAAAAAATAATAGAATATGAGATATAATTTGATGAATGAACCAGTTACATGGTATAAGCGTGGAATTAAGATTCTGGTGCAACGATGGCAAAAAATAATAGAATATGAGATATAATTTGATGAATGAACCAGTTACATGGTATAAGCGTGGAATTAAGATTCTGGTGCAACGATGGCAAAAAATAATAGAATATGAGATATAATTTGATGTATAAACCAGTTAAATGGTATAAGCGTGGAATTAAGATTCTGGTGCAACGATGGCAAAAAATAATAGAATATGAGATATAATTTGATGAATGAACCAGTTACTTGGTATAAGCGTGGAATTAAGATTCTGGTGCAACGATGGCAAAAAATAATAGAATATGAGATATAATTTGATGAATAAACCAGTTAAATGGTATAAGCGTGGAATTAAGATTCTGGTGCAACGATGGCAAAAATAATAGAATATGAGATATAATTTGATGAATAAACCAGTTAAATGGTATAAGCGTGGAATTAAGATTCTGGTGCAACGATGGCAAAAAATAATAGAATATGTGATATAATTTGATGAATGAACCAGTTACATGGTATAAGCGTGGAATTAAGATTCTGGTGCAACGATGGCAAAAAATAATAGAATATGAGATATAATTTGATGAATGAACCAGTTACATGGTATAAGCGTGGAATTAAGATTCTGGTGCAACGATGGCAAAAATAATAGAATATGAGATATAATTTGATGAATAAAACAGTTAAATGGTATAAGCGTGGAATTAAGATTCTGGTGCAACGATGGCAAAAAATAATAGAATATGAGATATAATTTGATGAATGAACCAGTTACATGGTATAAGCGTGGAATTAAGATTCTGGTGCAACGATGGCAAAAATAATAGAATATGAGATATAATTTGATGTATAAACCAGTTAAATGGTATAAGCGTGGAATTAAGATTCTGGTGCAACGATGGCAAAAAATAATAGAATATGTGATATAATTTGATGAATGAACCAGTTACATGGTATAAGCGTGGAATTAAGATTCTGGTGCAACGATGGCAAAAAATAATAGAATATGAGATATAATTTGATGTATAAACCAGTTAAATGGTATAAGCGTGGAATTAAGATTCTGGTGCAACGATGGCAAAAATAATAGAATATGAGATATAATTTGATGTATAAACCAGTTAAATGGTATAAGCGTGGAATTAAGATTCTGGTGCAACGATGGCAAAAAATAATAGAATATGTGATATAATTTGATGAATGAACCAGTTACATGGTATAAGCGTGGAATTAAGATTCTGGTGCAACGATGGCAAAAAATAATAGAATATGAGATATAATTTGATGTATAAACCAGTTAAATGGTATAAGCGTGGAATTAAGATTCTGGTGCAACGATGGCAAAAATAATAGAATATGAGATATAATTTGATGTATAAACCAGTTAAATGGTATAAGCGTGGAATTAAGATTCTGGTGCAACGATGGCAAAAAATAATAGAATATGTGATATAATTTGATGAATGAACCAGTTACATGGTATAAGCGTGGAATTAAGATTCTGGTGCAACGATGGCAAAAAATAATAGAATATGAGATATAATTTGATGAATAAACCAGTTAAATGGTATAAGCGTGGAATTAAGATTCTGGTGCAACGATGGCAAAAAATAATAGAATATGTGATATAATTTGATGAATGAACCAGTTACATGGTATAAGCGTGGAATTAAGATTCTGGTGCAACGATGGCAAAAAATAATAGAATATGAGATATAATTTGATGAATGAACCAGTTACATGGTATAAGCGTGGAATTAAGATTCTGGTGCAACGATGGCAAAAATAATAGAATATGAGATATAATTTGATGAATAAAACAGTTAAATGGTATAAGCGTGGAATTAAGATTCTGGTGCAACGATGGCAAAAAATAATAGAATATGAGATATAATTTGATGAATGAACCAGTTACATGGTATAAGCGTGGAATTAAGATTCTGGTGCAACGATGGCAAAAATAATAGAATATGAGATATAATTTGATGTATAAACCAGTTAAATGGTATAAGCGTGGAATTAAGATTCTGGTGCAACGATGGCAAAAAATAATAGAATATGAGATATAATTTGATGAACGAACCAGTTACATGGTATAAGCGTGGAATTAAGATTCTGGTGCAACGATGGCAAAAATAATAGAATATGAGATATAATTTGATGTATAAACCAGTTAAATGGTATAAGCGTGGAATTAAGATTCTGGTGCAACGATGGCAAAAAATAATAGAATATGAGATATAATTTGATGAATGAACCAGTTACATGGTATAAGCGTGGAATTAAGATTCTGGTGCAACGATGGCAAAAATAATAGAATATGAGATATAATTTGATGAATGAACCAGTTACATGGTATAAGCGTGGAATTAAGATTCTGGTGCAACGATGGCAAAAATAATAGAATATGAGATATAATTTGATGTATAAACCAGTTAAATGGTATAAGCGTGGAATTAAGATTCTGGTGCAACGATGGCAAAAAATAATAGAATATGAGATATAATTTGATGAATAAACCAGTTAAATGGTATAAGCGTGGAATTAAGATTCTGGTGCAACGATGGCAAAAAATAATAGAATATGAGATATAATTTGATGAATGAACCAGTTACATGGTATAAGCGTGGAATTAAGATTCTGGTGCAACGATGGCAAAAATAATAGAATATGAGATATAATTTGATGTATAAACCAGTTAAATGGTATAAGCGTGGAATTAAGATTCTGGTGCAACGATGGCAAAAAATAATAGAATATGAGATATAATTTGATGAATAAACCAGTTAAATGGTATAAGCGTGGAATTAAGATTCTGGTGCAACGATGGCAAAAAATAATAGAATATGAGATATAATTTGATGAATGAACCAGTTACATGGTATAAGCGTGGAATTAAGATTCTGGTGCAACGATGGCAAAAATAATAGAATATGAGATATAATTTGATGTATAAACCAGTTAAATGGTATAAGCGTGGAATTAAGATTCTGGTGCAACGATGGCAAAAAATAATACAATATGAGATATAATTTGATGAATGAACCAGTTACATGGTATAAGCGTGGAATTAAGATTCTGGTGCAACGATGGCAAAAAATAATAGAATATGAGATATAATTTGATGAATGAACCAGTTACATGGTATAAGCGTGGAATTAAGATTCTGGTGCAACGATGGCAAAAATAATAGAATATGAGATATAATTTGATGAATAAAACAGTTAAATGGTATAAGCGTGGAATTAAGATTCTGGTGCAACGATGGCAAAAAATAATAGAATATGAGATATAATTTGATGAATGAACCAGTTACATGGTATAAGCGTGGAATTAAGATTCTGGTGCAACGATGGCAAAAATAATAGAATATGAGATATAATTTGATGTATAAACCAGTTAAATGGTATAAGCGTGGAATTAAGATTCTGGTGCAACGATGGCAAAAAATAATAGAATATGAGATATAATTTGATGAATGAACCAGTTACATGGTATAAGCGTGGAATTAAGATTCTGGTGCAACGATGGCAAAAAATAATAGAATATGAGATATAATTTGATGAATGAACCAGTTACATGGTATAAGCGTGGAATTAAGATTCTGGTGCAACGATGGCAAAAATAATAGAATATGAGATATAATTTGATGTATAAACCAGTTAAATGGTATAAGCGTGGAATTAAGATTCTGGTGCAACGATGGCAAAAAATAATAGAATATGTGATATAATTTGATGAATGAACCAGTTACATGGTATAAGCGTGGAATTAAGATTCTGGTGCAACGATGGCAAAAAATAATAGAATATGAGATATAATTTGATGTATAAACCAGTTAAATGGTATAAGCGTGGAATTAAGATCCTGGTTCAACGATGGCAAAAAATAATAGAATATGAGATATAATTTGATGAATGAACCAGTTACATGGTATAAGCGTGGAATTAAGATTCTGGTGCAACGATGGCAAAAAATAATAGAATATGAGATATAATTTGATGTATAAACCAGTTAAATGGTATAAGCGTGGAATTAAGATTCTGGTGCAACGATGGCAAAAAATAATAGAATATGAGATATAATTTGATGAATGAACCAGTTACATGGTATAAGCGTGGAATTAAGATTCTGGTGCAACGATGGCAAAAAATAATAGAATATGAGATATAATTTGATGAATAAACCAGTTAAATGGTATAAGCGTGGAATTAAGATTCTGGTGCAACGATGCAAAAAAATAATAGAATATGAGATATAATTTGATGAATAAACCAGTTAAATGGTATAAGCGTGGAATTAAGATTCTGGTGCAACGATGGCAAAAAATAATGGAATATGTGATATAATTTGATGAATAAACCAGGTAAATGCTACAAGCGTGGAATTAAGATTCTGGTGCAACGATGGCAAAAAATAATAGAATATGAGATATAATTTGATGAATAAACCAGTTAAATGGTATAAGCGTGGAATTAAGATTCTGGTGCAACGATGGCAAAAAATAATAGAATATGAGATATAATTTGATGAATAAACCAGTTAAATGGTATAAGCGTGGAATTAAGATTCTGGTGCAACGATGCCAAAAAATAATAGAATATGAGATATAATTTGATGAATAAACCAGTTAAATGGTATAAGCGTGGAATTAAGATTCTGGTGCAACGATGCCAAAAAATAATAGAATATGAGATATAATTTGATGAATAAACCAGTTAAATGGTATAAGCGTGGAATTAAGATTCTGGTGCAACGATGGCAAAAAATAATAGAATATGAGATATAATTTGATGAATGAACCAGTTACATGGTATAAGCGTGGAATTAAGATTCTGGTGCAACGATGGCAAAAAATAATAGAATATGTGATATAATTTGATGAATAAACCAGTTAAATGGTATAAGCGTGGAATTAAGATTCTGGTGCAACGATGGCAAAAAATAATAGAATATGTGATATAATTTGATGAATAAACCAGTTAAATGGTATAAGTGTGGAATTAAGATTCTGGTGCAACGATGGCAAAAAATAATAGAATATGAGATATAATTTGATGAATAAACCAGTTAAATGGTATAAGCGTGGAATTAAGATTCTGGTGCAACGATGGCAAAAAATAATAGAATATGAGGTATAATTTGATGAATAAACCAGTTAAATTGATAAGCGTGGAATTAAGATTCTGGTGCAACGATGGCAAAAAACAATAGAATATGAGGTATAATTTGATGAATAAACCAGTTAAATGGTATAAGCGTGGAATTAAGATTCTGGTGCAACGATGGCAAAAAATAATAGAATATGTGATATAATTTGATGAATAAAACAGTTACATGGTATAAGCGTGGAATTAAGATTCTGGTGCAACGATGGCAAAAAATAATAGAATATGAGATATAATTTGATGAATAATCCAGTTAAATGGTATAAGCGTGGAATTAAGATTCTGGTGCAACGATGGCAAAAAATAATAGAATATGAGATATAATTTGATGAATAAACCAGTTAAATGGTATAAGCGTGGAATTAAGATTCTGGTGCAACGATGGCAAAAAATAATAGAATATGAGATATAATTTGATGAATAAACCAGTTAAATGGTATAAGCGTGGAATTAAGATTCTGGTGCAACGATGGCAAAAAATAATAGAATATGAGATATAATTTGATGAATAAACCAGTTAAATGGTATAAGCGTGGAATTAAGATTCTGGTGCAACGATGGCAAAAAATAATAGAATTTGAGATATAATTTGATGAATAAACCAGTTAAATGGTATAAGCGTGGAATTAAGATTCTGGTGCAACGATGGCAAAAAATAATAGAATATGAGGTATAATTTGATGAATAAACCAGTTAAATTGTATAAGCGTGGAATTAAGATTCTGGTGCAACGATGGCAAAAAATAATAGAATATGAGGTATAATTTGATGAATAAACCAGTTAAATGGTATAAGCGTGGAATTAAGATTCTGGTGCAACGATGGCAAAAAATAATAGAATATGAGATATAATTTGATGAATAAACCAGTTAAAAGGTATAAGCGTGGAATTAAGATTCTGGTGCAACGATGGCAAAAAATAATAGAATATGTGATATAATTTGATGAATAAAACAGTTAAATGGTATAAGCGTGGAATTAAGATTCTGGTGCAACGATGGCAAAAAATAATAGAATATGAGGTATAATTTGATGAATAAACCAGTTAAATGGTATAAGCGTGGAATTAAGATTCTGGTGCAACGATGGCAAAAAATAATAGAATATGAGATATAATTTGATGAATAAACCAGTTAAATGGTATAAGCGTGGAATTAAGATTCTGGTGCAACGATGGCAAAAAATAATAGAATATGTGATATAATTTGATGAATAAAACAGTTAAATGGTATAAGCGTGGAATTAAGATTCTGGTGCAACGATGGCAAAAAATAATAGAATATGAGATATAATTTGATGAATAAACCAGTTAAATGGTATAAGCGTGGAATTAAGATTCTGGTGCAACGATGGCAAAAAATAATAGAATATGAGATATAATTTGATGAATAAACCAGTTAAATGGTATAAGCGTGGAATTAAGATTCTGGTGCAACGATGGCAAAAAATAATAGAATATGTGATATAATTTGATGAATAAAACAGTTAAATGGTATAAGCGTGGAATTAAGATTCTGGTGCAACGATGGCAAAAAATAATAGAATATGAGGTATAATTTGATGAATAAACCAGTTAAATGGTATAAGCGTGGAATTAAGATTCTGGTGCAACGATGGCAAAAAATAATAGAATATGAGATATAATTTGATGAATAAACCAGTTAAATGGTATAAGCGTGGAATTAAGATTCTGGTGCAACGATGGCAAAAAATAATAGAATATGTGATATAATTTGATGAATAAAACAGTTAAATGGTATAAGCGTGGAATTAAGATTCTGGTGCAACGATGGCAAAAAATAATAGAATATGAGATATAATTTGATGAATAAACCAGTTAAATGGTATAAGCGTGGAATTAAGATTCTGGTGCAACGATGGCAAAAAATAATAGAATATGAGATATAATTTGATGAATAAACCAGTTAAATGGTATAAGCGTGGAATTAAGATTCTGGTGCAACGATGGCAAAAAATAATAGAATATGAGATATAATTTGATGAATAAACCAGTTAAATGGTATAAGCGTGGAATTAAGATTCTGGTGCAACGATGGCAAAAAATAATAGAATATGAGATATAATTTGATGAATAAACCAGTTAAATGGTATAAGCGTGGAATTAAGATTCTGGTGCAACGATGGCAAAAAATAATAGAATATGAGGTATAATTTGATGAATAAACCAGTTAAATTGTATAAGCGTGGAATTAAGATTCTGGTGCAACGATGGCAAAAAACAATAGAATATGAGGTATAATTTGATGAATAAACCAGTTAAATGGTATAAGCGTGGAATTAAGATTCTGGTGCAACGATGGCAAAAAACAATAGAATATGAGATATAATTTGATGAATAAACCAGTTACATGGTATAAGCGTGGAATTAAGATTCTGGTGCAACGATGGCAAAAAATAATAGAATATGAGATATAATTTGATGAATAAACCAGTTAAATGGTATAAGCGTGGAATTATGATTCTGGTGCAACGATGGCAAAAAATAATAGAATATGAGGTATAATTTGATGAATAAACCAGTTAAATTGTATAAGCGTGGAATTAAGATTCTGGTGCAACGATGGCAAAAAACAATAGAATATGAGGTATAATTTGATGAATAAACCAGTTAAATGGTATAAGCGTGGAATTAAGATTCTGGTGCAACGATGGCAAAAAACAATAGAATATGAGATATAATTTGATGAATAAACCAGTTAAATGGTATAAGCGTGGAATTAAGATTCTGGTGCAACGATGGCAAAAAATAATAGAATATGAGATATAATTTGATGAATAAACCAGTTAAATGGTATAAGCGTGGAATTAAGATTCTGGTGCAACGATGGCAAAAAATAATAGAATATGAGGTATAATTTGATGAATAAACCAGTTAAATTGTATAAGCGTGGAATTAAGATTCTGGTGCAACGATGGCAAAAAACAATAGAATATGAGGTATAATTTGATGAATAAACCAGTTAAATGGTATAAGCGTGGAATTAAGATTCTGGTGCAACGATGGCAAAAAACAATAGAATATGAGATATAATTTGATGAATAAACCAGTTAAATGGTATAAGCGTGGAATTAAGATTCTGGTGCAACGATGGCAAAAAATAATAGAATTTGAGATATAATTTGATGAATAAACCAGTTAAATGGTATAAGCGTGGAATTAAGATTCTGGTGCAACGATGGCAAAAAATAATAGAATATGAGATATAATTTGATGAATAAACCAGTTAAATGGTATAAGCGTGGAATTAAGATTCTGGTGCAACGATGGCAAAAAATAATAGAATATGAGATATAATTTGATGAATAAACCAGTTAAATGGTATAAGCGTGGAATTAAGATTCTGGTGCAACGATGGCAAAAAATAATAGAATATGAGATATAATTTGATGAATAAACCAGTTAAATGGTATAAGCGTGGAATTAAGATTCTGGTGCAACGATGGCAAAAAATAATAGAATATGAGATATAATTTGATGAATAAACCAGTTAAATGGTATAAGCGTGGAATTAAGATTCTGGTGCAACGATGGCAAAAAATAATAGAATATGTGATATAATTTGATGAATAAACCAGTTAAATGGTATAAGCGTGGAATTAAGATTCTGGTGCAACGATGGCAAAAAATAATAGAATTTGAGATATAATTTGATGAATAAACCAGTTAAATGGTATAAGCGTGCAATTAAGATTCTGGTGCAACGATGGCAAAAAATAATAGAATATGTGATATAATTTGATGAATAAAACAGTTAAATGGTATAAGCGTGGAATTAAGATTCTGGTGCAACGATGGCAAAAAATAATAGAATATGAGATATAATTTGATGAATAAACCAGTTACATGGTATAAGCGTGGAATTAAGATTCTGGTGCAACGATGGCAAAAAATAATAGAATATGAGATATAATTTGATGAATAAACCAGTTAAATGGTATAAGCAGGGAATTAAGATTCTGGTGCAACGATGGCAAAAAATAATAGAATTTGAGATATAATTTGATGAATAAACCAGTTAAATGGTATAAGCGTGGAATTAAGATTCTGGTGCAACGATGGCAAAAAATAATAGAATATGAGATATAATTTGATGAATAAACCAGTTAAATGGTATAAGCGTGGAATTAAGATTCTGGTGCAACGATGGCAAAAAATAATAGAATATGAGATATAATTTGATGAATAAACCAGTTAAATGGTATAAGCGTGGAATTAAGATTCTGGTGCAACGATGGCAAAAAATAATAGAATATGAGATATAATTTGATGAATAAACCAGTTAAATGGTATAAGCGTGGAATTAAGATTCTGGTGCAACGATGGCAAAAAATAATAGAATATGAGGTATAATTTGATGAATAAACCAGTTAAATTGTATAAGCGTGGAATTAAGATTCTGGTGCAACGATGGCAAAAAACAATAGAATATGAGGTATAATTTGATGAATAAACCAGTTAAATGGTATAAGCGTGGAATTAAGATTCTGGTGCAACGATGGCAAAAAACAATAGAATATGAGATATAATTTGATGAATAAACCAGTTACATGGTATAAGCGTGGAATTAAGATTCTGGTGCAACGATGGCAAAAAATAATAGAATATGAGATATAATTTGATGAATAAACCAGTTAAATGGTATAAGCGTGGAATTAAGATTCTGGTGCAACGATGGCAAAAAATAATAGAATATGAGGTATAATTTGATGAATAAACCAGTTAAATTGTATAAGCGTGGAATTAAGATTCTGGTGCAACGATGGCAAAAAACAATAGAATATGAGGTATAATTTGATGAATAAACCAGTTAAATGGTATAAGCGTGGAATTAAGATTCTGGTGCAACGATGGCAAAAAACAATAGAATATGAGATATAATTTGATGAATAAACCAGTTACATGGTATAAGCGTGGAATTAAGATTCTGGTGCAACGATGGCAAAAAATAATAGAATATGAGATATAATTTGATGAATAAACCAGTTAAATGGTATAAGCGTGGAATTAAGATTCTGGTGCAACGATGGCAAAAAATAATAGAATATGAGGTATAATTTGATGAATAAACCAGTTAAATTGTATAAGCGTGGAATTAAGATTCTGGTGCAACGATGGCAAAAAACAATAGAATATGAGGTATAATTTGATGAATAAACCAGTTAAATGGTATAAGCGTGGAATTAAGATTCTGGTGCAACGATGGCAAAAAACAATAGAATATCAGATATAATTTGATGAATAAACCAGTTACATGGTATAAGCGTGGAATTAAGATTCTGGTGCAACGATGGCAAAAAATAATAGAATATGAGATATAATTTGATGAATAAACCAGTTAAATGGTATAAGCGTGGAATTAAGATTCTGGTGCAACGATGGCAAAAAATAATAGAATTTGAGATATAATTTGATGAATAAACCAGTTAAATGGTATAAGCGTGGAATTAAGATTCTGGTGCAACGATGGCAAAAAATAATAGAATATGAGATATAATTTGATGAATAAACCAGTTAAATGGTATAAGCGTGGAATTAAGATTCTGGTGCAACGATGGCAAAAAATAATAGAATATGAGATATAATTTGATGAATAAACCAGTTAAATGGTATAAGCGTGGAATTAAGATTCTGGTGCAACGATGGCAAAAAATAATAGAATATGAGATATAATTTGATGAATAAACCAGTTAAATGGTATAAGCGTGGAATTAAGATTCTGGTGCAACGATGGCAAAAAATAATAGAATATGAGATATAATTTGATGAATAAACCAGTTAAATGGTATAAGCGTGGAAGTAAGATTCTGGTGCAACGATGGCAAAAAATAATAGAATATGAGATATAATTTGATGAATAAACCAGTTAAATGGTATAAGCGTGGAATTAAGATTCTGGTGCAACGATGGCAAAAAATAATAGAATATGAGATATAATTTGATGAATAAACCAGTTAAATGGTATAAGCGTGGAATTAAGATTCTGGTGCAACGATGGCAAAAAATAATAGAATATGTGATATAATTTGATGAATAAAACAGTTAAATGGTATAAGCGTGGAATTAAGATTCTGGTGCAACGATGGCAAAAAATAATAGAATATGAGATATAATTTGATGAATGAACCAGTTACATGGTATAAGCGTGGAATTAAGATTCTGGTGCAACGATGGCAAAAATAATAGAATATGAGATATAATTTGATGAATAAAACAGTTAAATGGTATAAGCGTGGAATTAAGATTCTGGTGCAACGATGGCAAAAAATAATAGAATATGAGATATAATTTGATGAATGAACCAGTTACATGGTATAAGCGTGGAATTAAGATTCTGGTGCAACGATGGCAAAAATAATAGAATATGAGATATAATTTGATGTATAAACCAGTTAAATGGTATAAGCGTGGAATTAAGATTCTGGTGCAACGATGGCAAAAAATAATAGAATATGTGATATAATTTGATGAATGAACCAGTTACATGGTATAAGCGTGGAATTAAGATTCTGGTGCAACGATGGCAAAAAATAATAGAATATGAGATATAATTTGATGAATGAACCAGTTACATGGTATAAGCGTGGAATTAAGATTCTGGTGCAACGATGGCAAAAAATAATAGAATATGAGATATAATTTGATGAATAAACCAGTTAAATGGTATAAGCGTGGAATTAAGATTCTGGTGCAACGATGGCAAAAATAATAGAATATGAGATATAATTTGATGAATAAAACAGTTAAATGGTATAAGCGTGGAATTAAGATTCTGGTGCAACGATGGCAAAAAATAATAGAATATGAGATATAATTTGATGAATGAACCAGTTACATGGTATAAGCGTGGAATTAAGATTCTGGTGCAACGATGGCAAAAATAATAGAATATGAGATATAATTTGATGTATAAACCAGTTAAATGGTATAAGCGTGGAATTAAGATTCTGGTGCAACGATGGCAAAAAATAATAGAATATGTGATATAATTTGATGAATGAACCAGTTACATGGTATAAGCGTGGAATTAAGATTCTGGTGCAACGATGGCAAAAAATAATAGAATATGAGATATAATTTGATGAATGAACCAGTTACATGGTATAAGCGTGGAATTAAGATTCTGGTGCAACGATGGCAAAAATAATAGAATATGAGATATAATTTGATGAATAAAACAGTTAAATGGTATAAGCGTGGAATTAAGATTCTGGTGCAACGATGGCAAAAAATAATAGAATATGAGATATAATTTGATGAATGAACCAGTTACATGGTATAAGCGTGGAATTAAGATTCTGGTGCAACGATGGCAAAAATAATAGAATATGAGATATAATTTGATGTATAAACCAGTTAAATGGTATAAGCGTGGAATTAAGATTCTGGTGCAACGATGGCAAAAAATAATAGAATATGTGATATAATTTGATGAATGAACCAGTTACATGGTATAAGCGTGGAATTAAGATTCTGGTGCAACGATGGCAAAAATAATAGAATATGAGATATAATTTGATGTATAAACCAGTTAAATGGTATAAGCGTGGAATTAAGATTCTGGTTCAACGATGGCAAAAAATAATAGAATATGAGATATAATTTGATGAATGAACCAGTTACATGGTATAAGCGTGGAATTAAGATTCTGGTGCAACGATGGCAAAAAATAATAGAATATGAGATATAATTTGATGTATAAACCAGTTAAATGGTATAAGCGTGGAATTAAGATTCTGGTGCAACGATTGCAAAAAATAATAGAATATGAGATATAATTTGATGAATGAACCAGTTACATGGTATAAGCGTGGAATTAAGATTCTGGTGCAACGATGGCAAGAAATAATAGAATATGAGATATAATTTGATGAATAAACCAGTTAAAAGGTATAAGCGTGGAATTAAGATTCTGGTGCAACGATGCCAAAAAATAATAGAATATGAGATATAATTTGATGAATAAACCAGTTAAATGGTATAAGCGTGGAATTAAGATTCTGGTGCAACGATGGCAAAAAATAATAGAATATGTGATATAATTTGATGAATAAACCAGGTAAATGCTACAAGCGTGGAATTAAGATTCTGGTGCAACGATGGCAAAAAATAATAGAATATGAGATATAATTTGATGAATAAACCAGTTAAATGGTATAAGCGTGGAATTAAGATTCTGGTGCAACGATGGCAAAAAATAATAGAATATGAGATATAATTTGATGAATGAACCAGTTACATGGTATAAGCGTGGAATTAAGATTCTGGTGCAACGATGGTAAAAATAATAGAATATGAGATATAATTTGATGAATAAAACAGTTAAATGGTATAAGCGTGGAATTAAGATTCTGGTGCAACGATGGCAAAAAATAATAGAATATGTGATATAATTTGATGAATGAACCAGTTACATGGTATAAGCGTGGAATTAAGATTCTGGTGCAACGATGGCAAAAAATAATAGAATATGAGATATAATTTGATGAATGAACCAGTTACATGGTATAAGCGTGGAATTAAGATTCTGGTGCAACGATGGCAAAAAATAATAGAATATGAGATATAATTTGATGAATGAACCAGTTACATGGTATAAGCGTGGAATTAAGATTCTGGTGCAACGATGGCAAAAATAATAGAATATGAGATATAATTTGATGAATAAAACAGTTAAATGGTATAAGCGTGGAATTAAGATTCTGGTGCAACGATGGCAAAAAATAATAGAATATGAGATATAATTTGATGAATAAACCAGTTAAATGGTATAAGCGTGGAATTAAGATTCTGGTGCAACGATGGCAAAAAATAATAGAATATGAGATATAATTTGATGAATAAACCAGTTAAATGGTATAAGCGTGGAATTAAGATTCTGGTGCAACGATGGCAAAAAACAATAGAATATGAGGTATAATTTGATGAATAAACCAGTTAAATGGTATAAGCGTGGAATTAAGATTCTGGTGCAACGATGGCAAAAAATAATAGAATATGAGATATAATTTGATGAATAAACCAGTTAAATGGTATAAGCGTGGAATTAAGATTCTGGTGCAACGATGCCAAAAAATAATAGAATATGAGATATAATTTGATGAATAAACCAGTTAAATGGTATAAGCGTGGAATTAAGATTCTGGTGCAACGATGGCAAAAAATAATAGAATATGTGATATAATTTGATGAATAAACCAGGTAAATGCTACAAGCGTGGAATTAAGATTCTGGTGCAACGATGGCAAAAAATAATAGAATATGAGATATAATTTGATGAATAAACCAGTTAAATGGTATAAGCGTGGAATTAAGATTCTGGTGCAACGATGGCAAAAAATAATAGAATATGAGATATAATTTGATGAATAAACCAGTTAAATGGTATAAGCGTGGAATTAAGATTCTGGTGCAACGATGGCAAAAAATAATAGAATATGAGATATAATTTGATGAATAAACCAGTTAAATGGTATAAGCGTGGAATTAAGATTCTGGTGCAACGATGGCAAAAAATAATAGAATATGAGGTATAATTTGATGAATAAACCAGTTGAATGGTATAAGCGTGGAATTAAGATTCTGGTGCAACGATGGCAAAAAACAATAGAATATGAGGTATAATTTGATGAATAAACCAGTTAAATGGTATAAGCGTGGAATTAAGATTCTGGTGCAACGATGGCAAAAAATAATAGAATATGTGATATAATTTGATGAATAAACCAGGTAAATGCTACAAGCGTGGAATTAAGATTCTGGTGCAACGATGGCAAAAAATAATAGAATATGAGATATAATTTGATGAATAAACCAGTTAAATGGTATAAGCGTGGAATTAAGATTCTGGTGCAACGATGGCAAAAAATAATAGAATATGAGATATAATTTGATGAATAAACCAGTTAAATGGTATAAGCGTGGAATTAAGATTCTGGTGCAACGATGGCAAAAAATAATAGAATATGAGATATAATTTGATGAATAAACCAGTTAAATGGTATAAGCGTGGAATTAAGATTCTGGTGCAACGATGGCAAAAAATAATAGAATATGAGATATAATTTGATGAATAAACCAGTTAAATGGTATAAGCGTGGAATTAAGATTCTGGTGCAACGATGGCAAAAAATAATAGAATATGAGATATAATTTGATGAATAAACCAGTTAAATGGTATAAGCGTGGAATTAAGATTCTGGTGCAACGATGGCAAAAAACAATAGAATATGAGGTATAATTTGATGAATAAACCAGTTAAATGGTATAAGCGTGGAATTAAGATTCTGGTGCAACGATGGCAAAAAATAATAGAATATGAGATATAATTTGATGAATAAACCAGTTAAATGGTATAAGCGTGGAATTAAGATTCTGGTGCAACGATGCCAAAAAATAATAGAATATGAGATATAATTTGATGAATAAACCAGTTAAATGGTATAAGCGTGGAATTAAGATTCTGGTGCAACGATGGCAAAAAATAATAGAATATGTGATATAATTTGATGAATAAACCAGGTAAATGCTACAAGCGTGGAATTAAGATTCTGGTGCAACGATGGCAAAAAATAATAGAATATGAGATATAATTTGATGAATAAACCAGTTAAATGGTATAAGCGTGGAATTAAGATTCTGGTGCAACGATGGCAAAAAATAATAGAATATGAGATATAATTTGATGAATAAACCAGTTAAATGGTATAAGCGTGGAATTAAGATTCTGGTGCAACGATGCCAAAAAATAATAGAATATGAGATATAATTTGATGAATAAACCAGTTAAATGGTATAAGCGTGGAATTAAGATTCTGGTGCAACGATGGCAAAAAATAATAGAATATGAGATATAATTTGATGAATGAACCAGTTACATGGTATAAGCGTGGAATGAAGATTCTGGTGCAACGATGGCAAAAATAATAGAATATGAGATATAATTTGATGAATAAAACAGTTAAATGGTATAAGCGTGGAATTAAGATTCTGGTGCAACGATGGCAAAAAATAATAGAATATGAGATATAATTTGATGAATGAACCAGTTACATGGTATAAGCGTGGAATTATGATTCTGGTGCAACGATGGCAAAAATAATAGAATATGAGATATAATTTGATGTATAAACCAGTTAAATGGTATAAGCGTGGAATTAAGATTCTGGTGCAACGATGGCAAAAAATAATAGAATATGAGATATAATTTGATGAATGAACCAGTTACATGGTATAAGCGTGGAATTAAGATTCTGGTGCAACGATGGCAAAAATAATAGAATATGAGATATAATTTGATGTATAAACCAGTTAAATGGTATAAGCGTGGAATTAAGATTCTGGTGCAACGATGGCAAAAAATAATAGAATATGTGATATAATTTGATGAATGAACCAGTTACATGGTATAAGCGTGGAATTAAGATTCTGGTGCAACGATGGCAAAAAATAATAGAATATGAGATATAATTTGATGAATGAACCAGTTACATGGTATAAGCGTGGAATTAAGATTCTGGTGCAACGATGGCAAAAAATAATAGAATATGAGATATAATTTGATGAATAAACCAGTTAAATGGTATAAGCGTGGAATTAAGATTCTGGTGCAACGATGGCAAAAATAATAGAATATGAGATATAATTTGATGAATAAAACAGTTAAATGGTATAAGCGTGGAATTAAGATTCTGGTGCAACGATGGCAAAAAATAATAGAATATGTGATATAATTTGATGAATGAACCAGTTACATGGTATAAGCGTGGAATTAAGATTCTGGTGCAACGATGGCAAAAATAATAGAATATGAGATATAATTTGATGTATAAAACAGTTAAATGGTATAAGCGTGGAATTAAGATTCTGTTTCAACGATGGCAAAAAATAATAGAATATGAGATATAATTTGATGAATGAACCAGTTACATGGTATAAGCGTGGAATTAAGATTCTGGTGCAACGATGGCAAAAAATAATAGAATATGAGATATAATTTGATGTATAAACCAGTTAAATGGTATAAGCGTGGAATTAAGATTCTGGTGCAACGATGGCAAAAAATAATAGAATATGAGATATAATTTGATGAATAAACCAGTTAAATGGTATAAGCGTGGAATTAAGATTCTGGTGCAACGATGGCAAAAAATAATAGAATATGAGATATAATTTGATGAATAAACCAGTTAAATGGTATAAGCGTGGAATTAAGATTCTGGTGCAACGATGGCAAAAAATAATAGAATATGAGGTATAATTTGATGAATAAACCAGTTAAATGGTATAAGCGTGGAATTAAGATTCTGGTGCAACGATGGCAAAAAATAATAGAATATGAGATATAATTTGATGAATAAACCAGTTAAATGGTATAAGCGTGGAATTAAGATTCTGGTGCAACGATGGCAAAAAATAATAGAATATGTGATATAATTTGATGAATAAACCAGTTAAATGGTATAAGCGTGGAATTAAGATTCTGGTGCAACGATGGCAAAAAATAATAGAATATGTGATATAATTTGATGAATAAACCAGTTAAATGGTATAAGCGTGGAATTAAGATTCTGGTGCAACGATGGCAAAAAATAATAGAATATGAGATATAATTTGATGAATAAACCAGTTAAATGGTATAAGCGTGGAATTAAGATTCTGGTGCAACGATGGCAAAAAATAATAGAATTTGAGATATAATTTGATGAATAAACCAGTTAAATGGTATAAGCGTGGAATTAAGATTCTGGTGCAACGATGGCAAAAAATAATAGAATATGTGATATAATTTGATGAATAAACCAGTTAAATGGTATAAGCGTGGAATTAAGATTCTGGTGCAACGATGGCAAAAAATAATAGAATATGTGTTATAATTTGATGAATAAACCAGTTAAATGGTATAAGCGTGGAATTAAGATTCTGGTGCAACGATGGCAAAAAATAATAGAATATGAGATATAATTTGATGAATAAACCAGTTAAATGGTATAAGCGTGGAATTAAGATTCTGGTGCAACGATGGCAAAAAATAATAGAATATGTGATATAATTTGATGAATGAACCAGTTACATGGTATAAGCGTGGAATTAAGATTCTGGTGCAACGATGTTAAAAAATAATAGAATATGAGATATAATTTGATGAATAAACCAGTTAAATGGTATAAGCGTGGAATTAAGATTCTGGTGCAACGATGGCAAAAAATAATAGAATTTGAGATATAATTTGATGAATAAACCAGTTAAATGGTATAAGCGTGGAATTAAGATTCTGGTGCAACGATGGCAAAAAATAATAGAATATGAGATATAATTTGATGAATAAACCAGTTAAATGGTATAAGCGTGGAATTAAGATTCTGGTGCAACGATGGCAAAAAATAATAGAATATGTGATATAATTTGATGAATAAACCAGTTAAATGGTATAAGCGTGGAATTAAGATTCTGGTGCAACGATGGCAAAAAATAATAGAATATGTGATATAATTTGATGAATAAACCAGTTAAATGGTATAAGCGTGGAATTAAGATTCTGGTGCAACGATGGCAAAAAATAATAGAATATGAGATATAATTTGATGAATAAACCAGTTAAATGGTATAAGCGTGGAATGAAGATTCTGGTGCAACGATGGCAAAAAATAATAGAATTTGAGATATAATTTGATGAATAAACCAGTTAAATGGTATAAGCGTGGAATTAAGATTCTGGTGCAACGATGGCAAAAAATAATAGAATATGAGATATAATTTGATGAATAAACCAGTTAAATGGTATAAGCGTGGAATTAAGATTCTGGTGCAACGATGGCAAAAAATAATAGAATATGTGATATAATTTGATGAATAAACCAGTTAAATGGTATAAGCGTGGAATTAAGATTCTGGTGCAACGATGGCAAAAAATAATAGAATATGAGATATAATTTGATGAATAAACCAGTTAAATGGTATAAGCGTGGAATTAAGATTCTGGTGCAACGATGGCAAAAAATAATAGAATTTGAGATATAATTTGATGAATAAACCAGTTAAATGGTATAAGCGTGGAATTAAGATTCTGGTGCAACGATGGCAAAAAATAATAGAATATGAGATATAATTTGATGAATAAACCAGTTAAATGGTATAAGCGTGGAATTAAGATTCTGGTGCAACGATGGCAAAAAATAATAGAATATGTGATATAATTTGATGAATAAACCAGTTAAATGGTATAAGCGTGGAATTAAGATTCTGGTGCAACGATGGCAAAAAATAATAGAATTTGAGATATAATTTGATGAATAAACCAGTTAAATGGTATAAGCGTGGAATTAAGATTCCGGTGCAACGATGGCAAAAAATAATAGAATATGAGATATAATTTGATGAATAAACCAGTTAAATGGTATAAGCGTGGAATTAAGATTCTGGTGCAACGATGGCAAAAAATAATAGAATATGAGATATAATTTGATGAATAAACCAGTTAAATGGTATAAGCGTGGAATTAAGATTCTGGTGCAACGATGGCAAAAAATAATAGAATATGAGATATAATTTGATGAATAAAACAGTTAAATGGTATAAGCGTGGAATTAAGATTCTGGTGCAACGATGGCAAAAAATAATAGAATTTGAGATATAATTTGATGAATAAACCAGTTAAATGGTATAAGCGTGGAATTAAGATTCTGGTGCAACGATGGCAAAAAATAATAGAATATGAGATATAATTTGATGAATAAACCAGTTAAATGGTATAAGCGTGGAATTAAGATTCCGGTGCAACGATGGCAAAAAATAATAGAATATGAGATATAATTTGATGAATAAACCAGTTAAATTTTTAAGCGTGGAATTAAGATTCCGGTGCAACGATGGCAAATAATAATAGAATATGAGATATAATTTGATGAATAAACCAGTTAAATGGTATAAGCGTGGAATTAAGATTCTGGTGCAACGATGGCAAAAAATAATAGAATTTGAGATATAATTTGATGAATAAAACAGTTAAATGGTATAAGCGTGGAATTAAGATTCCGGTGCAACGATGGTAAAAAATAATAGAATATGAGTTATAATTTGATGAATGAACCAGTTACATGGTATAAGCGTGGAATTAAGATTCCGGTGCAACGATGTCAAAAAATAATAGAATATGAGATATAATTTGATGAATAAACCAGTTAAATGGTATAAGCGTAGAATTAAGATTCCGGTGCAACGATTGCAAAAAATAATAGAATATGAGATATAATTTGATGAATAAACCAGTTAAATTTTTAAGCGTGGAATTAAGATTCCGGTGCAACGATGGCAAATTATAATAGAATATGAGATATAATTTGATGAATAAAACAGTTAAGTGGTATAAGCGTGGAATTAAGATTCTGGTGCAACGATGGCAAAAAATAATAGAATTTGAGATATAATTTGATGAATAAAACAGTTAAATGGTATAAGCGTGGAATTAAGATTCCGGTGCAACGATGGCAAAAAATAATAGAATATGAGATATAATTTGATGATTAAACCAGTTAAATGGTATAAGCGTGGAATTAAGATTCTGGTACAACGATGGCAAAAAATAATAGAATATGAGATATAATTTGATGAATGAACCAGTTAAATGGTATAAGCGTGGAATTAAGATTCCGGTGCAACGATGGCAAAAAATAATAGAATATGAGATATAATTTGATGAATAAACCAGTTAAATGGTATAAGCGTGGAATTAAGATTCCGGTGCAACGATGGCAAAAAATAATAGAATATAAGATATAATTTGATGAATAAACCAGTTAAATTTTTAAGCGTGGAATTAAGATTCCGGTGCAACGATGGCAAATAATAATAGAATATGAGATATAATTTGATGAATAAACCAGTTAAATGGTATAAGCGTGGAATTAAGATTCTGGTGCAACGATGGCAAAAAATAATAGAATTTGAGATATAATTTGATGAATAAAAGAGTTAAATGGTATAAGCGTGGAATTAAGATTCTGGTGCAACGATGGCAAAAAATAGAATATGAGATATAATTTGATGAATAAAAGAGTTAAATGGTATAAGCGTGGAATTAAGATTCTGGTGCAACGATGGCAAAAAATAATAGAATTTGAGATATAATTTGATGAATAAAAGAGTTAAATGGTATAAGCGTGGAATTAAGATTCTGGTGCAACGATGGCAAAAAATAATAGAATATGAGATATAATTTGATGAATAAACCAGTTAAATGGTATAAGCGTGGAATTAAGATTCTGGTGCAACGATGGCAAAAAATAATAGAATCTGAGATATAATTTGATGAATAAAAGAGTTAAATGGTATAAGCGTGGAATTAAGATTCTGGTGCAACGATGGCAAAAATAATAGAATATGAGATATAATTTGATGAATAAAAGAGTTAAATGGTATAAGCGTGGAATTAAGATTCTGGTGCAACGATGGCAAAAAATAATAGAATTTGCGATATAATTTGATGAATAAAAGAGTTAAATGGTATAAGCGTGGAATTAAGATTCTGGTGCAACGATGGCAAAAAATAATAGAATATGAGATATAATTTGATGAATAAACCAGTTAAATGGTATAAGCGTGGAATTAAGATTCTGGTGCAACGATGGCAAAAAATAATAGAATTTGAGATATAATTTGATGAATAAAACAGTTAAATGGTATAAGCGTGGAATTAAGATTCCGGTGCAACGATGGCAAAAAATAATAGAATATGAGATATAATTTGATGATTAAACCAGTTAAATGGTATAAGCGTGGAATTAAGATTCTGGTACAACGATGGCAAAAAATAATAGAATATGAGATATAATTTGATGAATGAACCAGTTACATGGTATAAGCGTGGAATTAAGATTCCGGTGCAACGATGGCAAAAAATAATAGAATATGAGATATAATTTGATGATTAAACCAGTTAAATGGTATAAGCGTGGAATTAAGATTCTGGTGCAACGATGGCAAAAAATAATAGAATTTGAGATATAATTTGATGAATAAAAGAGTTAAATGGTATAAGCGTGGAATTAAGATTCTGGTGCAACGATGGCAAAAAATAATAGAATTTGAGATATAATTTGATGAATAAAAGAGTTAAATGGTATAAGCGTGGAATTAAGATTCTGGTGCAACGATGGCAAAAAATAATAGAATTTGAGATATAATTTGATGAATAAAAGAGTTAAATGGTATAAGCGTGGAATTAAGATTCTGGTGCAACGATGGCAAAAAATAATAGAATTTGAGATATAATTTGATGAATAAAAGAGTTAAATGGTATAAGCGTGGAATTAAGATTCTGGTGCAACGATGGCAAAAAATAATAGAATTTGAGATATAATTTGATGAATAAAAGAGTTAAATGGTATAAGCGTGGAATTAAGATTCTGGTGCAACGATGGCAAAAAATAATAGAATTTGAGATATAATTTGATGAATAAAAGAGTTAAATGGTATAGGCGTGGAATTAAGATTCCGGTGCAACGATGGCAAAAAATAATAGAATTTGAGATATAATTTGATGAATAAAAGAGTTAAATGGTATAAGCGTGGAATTAAGATTCCGGTGCAACGATGGCAAAAAATAATAGAATATGAAGTATATTTGGTGAATAAAACAGTTAAATAGTATAAGCGTGGAATTAAGATTCTGGCGCAATGATGGTAAAAACAATAGAATATGTGACATATTTTTATGAATAAACCAGTTAAATGGTATAAGCTTGGAATTAAAATTCTGGCGCAACGATGGCAAAATACAAGAGAATATGATGGCATATATTTTGATGAATATACCAGCAAAATTTTGTTCGCGTAGAATTAAGATTCTAGCACAACGATAGTAACAGACAATAGAATATGATAGGACATGTTTTGCAGATAAAAACTTTCCGTGTGTTATTTGTTTGAAATATTAATTGAAGCTTGAAATATGAAAAAAAAACAAAAAAAAAAAAAACAACAACAAAATAATTGTTGACTCAACCTCGTATTAACGATCTACCTCGGAATGTTCTCTGTTGAATTATCTGTATCTGTTTATGCACGCAAGGTAATTTGAGACTTGCAGCTGATGCTTCCTCCGATTTTATTCTAACAGCTCAATATCGAAATAATTGGCTTATAATTTTCAGTGCCTCACAAACGAAGCTAATGTTGCTTTGCTTCACCATTCCCACCCTGATTTTTTGTTTCCAATCACGATGAATAGTCAGTTCCACTCTCAATGAAGTTTCATGCTTTGAATATACATTGGGTATCAAACTAAATCCAGACTTAATGTGGAATATATATATACGATCCATTGCTAAATGAACAGCGCATTCTACTTCTGCCATGTTTTATCTTTTTCAAGCGTCAGATTAGACCAAAAATTGCCACTGAATCTAGGCTGGAGTGCTAAATCCTCACTTTCTAGCTTTGATAAAATCCACAACCGTTTACTCTAACGCTATTCCCATGGCAAATGTTCAGATAAGCGCTCTATTCTTTAATTCCGCCATTGCAAACCTTTACAACTAAGACACGCCATGCTACCCTCATGGAGCCGAATCACCCTAATTTCTCCCATATTCCAAATGTTAGGAGAAAGTTTCCACTCAGAGAGCTTTTCTTCAAGAAGTGCTATTTTGTGGATCAGATTTCCACTCCTCTGCAATCTTAACCACTTCATGTAACGGATCAATCGTTATCTATCCCTTTTATCCTGATAATCTTCCTTTCCTACCACTTGCCATTTCATTCATCACACACTTTATTCCGCTCAACCATTTTAACAAAACTCTACTTTGAGTGCACCTCGGGCCTTGTATTAACTCTCGTATAAAAAAAACGAATGTTTTGTGCTGTTATTTTACAGGACATCGCTTCTTCTTCTATATACCGTGTCCCTTCAGTAGGTTGGTGAATACTGATTTCCACAATTTCCTGTCCTTTGTAGCACTTAATAAATTTAGTCTTTTTTCCTGTTTCTTAAGACTTTCTTTTTGGAATCCATCTTTTTCTATCTCAAGATGTCTTCAGATTTCAGTGCTGTACTTCCCGTCCTTTGATAAAACTCTTCCCACATATTACAGTATCATAATTGTGTTGGGAGTTCCGATTGAGAATCGAACTGTGTACATTGAATACAAGCGATAAGTTATACGTCGCTAGTCGAAAAAGAGAAATAAAAATCGTAGTTTGTTGTCTCACCGGATATTTGTTAATAATATAATTTTGTATTGAGGATGTTCACTATGGAAGAGTCGTCCTGGGTATGACGATAAACTACATCCGGTAGCAAGACTTCTGTTCGGGAGTGTAGATTCTGACGAGCGAGGAATCACCTCTTAATTGCTGTTGTTCCCAGAGACACCCTGACCGGGTGTGGTAGCATAGTAGGTATAGAAAAATAGTTCCTTCCCCCCACACAAAAAAATCAGCAGTACATTTTTATAATAAAACGACCAACAATATATTTTTTTATAGCAAAATGCCAATCAATGCAACACTGAAAAAAAAAAAAAAATATAAAAATACATTTTTATAGTAAAATCTACATAAATCTAATGCGCAAAATATATATCTAAAAATATACCTTTACTCTGAAAGTATAAAATTATGTAAAAATTATCTGTAGGTGGAAGCATAAATTCACGTACAAAATTTCGGCATTAAATAAACTGTAGAGGCTGATATGCCGCCAAACAAAATCAACCAACCAACCAACATGAAAGAAGTCTTTTATGTCATTAGTTCATAAAATATCCTACTATTTCTTAAGGAAATCAAACTGTATTCCAAAATATAACTTCGTCAAAACTACAACATAAAATACACATATCATTGCCTCTAATAAGCATGTCCACACAAACATGTATACGCACAAAAGCTGAGTATCATCTACCATGTATTCAATTGTGAAAGCAGAATAACATATTTCTATTACTTCAAAATTCCGAAGAAAATTAAACTTCAGCATTAAATGACCCATAATGAGTTGATGCGCCGTTAAACAAACAAATCAATCAACTATGGAAGAATGTTTCCCTGATCACCAGATTTTTTTTTTATATTTCCTACTTGGAACGAATGCAACCAAAGCTAATTCACTTTTACAGGTGAATTCTCATCAAAAGTAAAATACGACGAAGACATTCATGTGTTTGGGGGCAAAGTAGTCATGCTGGAGCCCAACATCTTCCAAGTAAAACTACAGCCCACGTCTTCCAACTTGAATATATGACCGTTGATTCCACTGAGGGAACATTCCAACTTGGGTGTTGCACCCCCCCCGGTCTAGAGAACCCTTCGTCCAGCCATGTGTTGATTACAAATGAGATGCTATAGAAAATCTGTTCGCCATATTCTACGTCGAGCGCATCAGAAATGAAAAGGTGCGAGACACCTCGGGCAAGAAACAAGCCCGTTGGAAGACGCCATGACCACTGTCAAGATGATGAGGTTGAAATGAAAAGAATCAATAATCTTTTCATCATTATCCTACAAGGTACAGCCTTAGACAACAGAAGACGAAGAAGACAGATGGAAAAGGACGTTACCGAACGGACTGGAAGATCTTTTACAGAAACCTAGATACTGCCACGCAACTGAAACATGTCGAGGAAACTTATCAGGTGTCCAGTAACCTTAGTATCACACACACACACAGAGAGAGAGAGAGAGAGAGAGAGAGAGAGAGAGAGAGTGAGAGAGAGAGAGAGATGACTACAGCGGGGATAGAGAGAACAGAGGAGAGATAGAGAACGGGCAATATATATATATATATATATATATATATATATATATATATATATATATATATATATATATATATATATACTAGCAGTAGAGCCCGGCGTCGCCTGGGGATGTAATAGTAAGAGACAGATCAAGTATCGACCATCATAAAGACTGAAAAATAAAATTGACAAAGATTATAGTTTAAGGTTGACGGACACGCATATCTTAATTAGTTTTTTTTTTACGAATTGTTTTCAATCGTTATGTGTCTACCGATTGAATAGAATTTTTCAATTTTATTATAAACAATTATCTTGTAAATGGAATTTTTAAAGCATTCTGAATGTAAAAATAAAGAAAAAAGTGTGCAAGACAATAAGAAACGCTATCTGCCAAAAAAGTGAAGTTTTGTTGAAATCGGTTGAAAAATGTAGGAAATCCGATCCCATATATAAACGAACACACACACACACATATATACAGACACACACACACAACCTGGGTTTTATAATAAGTATGATATATACATATATATGAGATATAAAAATAATCAAGCATTGCCGCAAATCCCTGCTGTTACACAACAATGAACCATGGGTAAAGAAACAAAACTACAACCTATTTGACGTAACAATGGGTAGCTACGATGGAACTGTATATGAGATTTAGTGGGCATACTCATCCTATCATACCTGGCCAGAATCCTGGAGAGAAAGGACATAGGATTATACAGAGATGACGGTCTTATCTTAATAAGGAAATCCAATGGCCCCAAAGTAGACAAATTCAGGAAGAAGATAGTGAACGCCCTAAAAAATATTGGATTCAAAATAGAGATAAATACACACACAACAATAGTAAACTTCCTTGGCGTCACTCTTAACCTGATCAACAATACATATGAACCATACAAAAAAGAAAATGACACCCCAACTTACGTACACACATCCTCCAACCATCCACCTTCTATCATCAAACAAATACCAAATTCAATCAGCTGCAGATTATCTGAGAAATCATCTAACATACACATTTTCAATAGCAAAAAAGCACCATACAACGAAGCACTAAAAGCAAGTGGTTACACACAACAACTACAATATATACCTCCACAGCCAAAACGCAAAAACAGAAAGAGAAACATTATCTGGTTTAATCCACCATATAACAAAACCGTTAAAACGAACATAGCAAAATATTCCTAAACTTAATAGAAAAACACTTCACTGAAGCAAATAAATTATCAAAAATATTTAACAAAAATAACGTAAAGATCAGTTGCAGCTGTACAAAAAACATAACAGAAATAATCAAAAGCCACAACAAAAAAATGACACCAAGGATCCAATATGCAACTGCAGAAACAGAACAACATGTCAACTCCAGGGAAATTGCCAACTTACAAACACAATATACAAGGCCAAGGTAAGTGCAAACAACAACATAATGCACTACATCGGTGCCACCGAAGGTCCATTCAAGATGAGGAATAACAATCACAAACTTTCATTCACCAACAGGAAATATTCGAACAGCACAACACTTTCTACATACATATGGCAGCAAAAAGACAAAAAATATTACACCAACAATAAGTTGGGAAATATTGAAAAAAGCCCCTGCCTACAGCAACATTACAAAAAAATGCCTACACGAAAAAGTAGCAATAATATCACACAAACCGCAAAAGAACCCACTAAACAAAAAATCAGAGATAATCTCCAAATGTAGGCATGAGAACAAGTACCTATTATCCGAATTCATACCAAACGGATAAAATAAACAAACCACCAACAATCACAATTTAATTTCAAGATACCATCAAAATAATTGCATCTATCATTATTATCATTGCACCACCATTAGTAATCACTTTTACCACTTTACAATAACTATTATCTAATAATATTATCATTACCACCAACACCCAGCACCATCACTTACACATCACACCTACTATTATAAATCCTCTACAATCTTTAACGCATATTACCCAACCCCCAGCATATTTAATACCTTAAAACAATAAGATCAGATATAATTTCCATATATAACCATGAGAATAAACACCCATTACCAGGATTCATAATAAGTAAAAATAAACAAATAAATATAAAATAAAATAAAACACCAACAATCACCCTTTAGTTCAAGCTAGCACAACAATAATTACATTTATAGGTTTTATTATTCTCCCACCAACATTACTAATCACTACTAACAATTTACAATAAATATTAACCACTTATATTATTATTGCCACCATCCACCTTACATATTACTATCACACCATATCTAACATTACCATATAATCCTGCCATAATCATTAACGTATACTACCCCTTCTCCCAGCATATTTAATACCACCATAAAAATAACCAATAAGGATTACAAACTGAAATTTCTACCAGCCACATATACACAGTCACAAATAAACAAGGAAATAGCGAGCTTTAATATAATAAACAATAATATTTTTGTAAATTAAAAATTAAAATATTATAGCAATCTTCAACTACCATAATTTTACACAGAATACCTATTATCAGGATTTATACCAAAATAAATTGATACATATAACAAAATAAAATGAAATAAAATAAAACACCAGCAACCACTCTTTAGCTACCACCACTATAACTACATTCATGGTTTCATCATTCTCCCACCACCGTTACTAATCATTTCTACCAATTTACAATTTCTACCAATTTACAATAACTATTAGCTAATTATATTATCATTGCCTCCAATCCCTTGCAACATTACTATCACATCATATCATATAGACCCGTTATTAAATCAAACTACCCTCTCACCCAGCATATTAAATATTAAACATCACCATATAAATAACCAATAAGGATTACAAATTTCTACACAGTCAGAAACAAACAAATAACCAGCTTTAAATATAACAAATAAACCGCTATTTTTTTCAAAATTTAAAAATAAATATAAATAATAATAATTTTTACCTATCATAATTTCACACAAACCCCACCACACGTATATACATACATGCGAGGAAATATTATTCAGCGGAAAAAAAAAATATATATATATGACAATGACATGTATACATTCACGAGACATTTCCGCCACACTTCCAATCTCTAAATTTCAACATACAAATGCGTATATATAGACACAACACCACCCGTATACATACATATGTCATATCCTAAACTGCCCACATATGTTTATATATGTATGAGTCCCGACGGACGAGCAAGTATGTATATGTGTCTGCATACATCGATGTTTGCGTCAGTACGATGAAAAAACGACGAAGTTTCCCCCACCACTTCCACAATAACACCAATACATGCAATCTACATAAAACCAAAATTTTTAAAAAAATTAATCAGTTTGTCTGACGATCGCTAAAGCGTGAAACCCAGGGTCACAAGCTCACATCTATCCAACCATATATTTTAGTTTGCTCTATCTCTGATATTGAGCGCTTTCTAATAAGTACCGCGCATATAATATATAAATAATTATACATATATATTTATTTATATTTATATACACACACTTTTCACACACACACACACACACACACACACACACACACACACACACACACACACACACACACACACACACACACACATATACATATATATATCTTTATATATATATATATATATATATAATTAGAAAAAAAGAGTCGACGTATGCTTCATATAGTTTATAAAGGCAGTGTAATGGTTAGAAAGCTTGTCTCGTTAGAACAGTTATGACTGAGTATTGTGTTCGATCCTCACTGGGTGCCTCCTTCTTTCGGCCTTGTGCCACATCTAAGCTACGCCTGGAAAATCACTATAGTTTATAAAGTGGAGTAGATAAGTTGGTCAATAAAAACAAAGTCAAACGAAAGGGTACCGATGAAATTTGCACGAAAAACATTTATTAATCTTCACCACGTGACAAAAATTGAAGCACATAAAACTCCCCATCCCCCACCACCAAATCACAATTTTTAAATCTGAGGTTATTTTCACATTAAGTTTTCTACACGAGAAATCAAACAAGTACGCATTTTTTCTAATAATTCCACCTACAAGCGGAATTTACCCACCGCAAAAACCTAATGTTTTATAGTCACCACCGTCTCTCTGTTTATTTTTCGCATCCGTTGATGAAGAACAAAGGCGTGTTCAAAAATTCCGAATTTGGAACCTCAATCTCCGTATTTCAATTTTGTCACCTGGTTAATATTAATAATTTTTTTTTCGAACTGATTACATCAGTACCCTTTCGTTTAACTTTGTTTTATTGATCAACTTATCTACTCTTATTCATGTACATGTGGGCACTAATCCTCCATCAAATGAGTTACGACATAATAAAAGATTAGATAATCTCTGGGCTAATTAAATAACATATAACAACAAAATAAGGATGATTCAAGAGCATCTTAATTTGGATACATATACTGATATATGTGAGTGCTGGGTATACCTGTATGTATGGGGAGAGGGGTGTAGATACATAAATATTAGGGTAGGTATGCGTGACGAGATACACTCATATATAGGTATATAGGTCACTCTATATATAATCATTATATATGATTCAGCGTATCCAATCTTGGGTAATCATATTCTAACTACTATCAGAAGACTTCCCAATACTTAGGGTAAAAAAGTTAATCCAAGATTTTAATAGGTAGAGACTAAAGGGTCACTTAAAGCTAGCGCAAGTGTATGTGTACTTAAATGAAGATATCGAAGTGTACGAATAGGTATTATTGACGTGGACAAACGCATCCGTTTTCGTTAATTTCCGTGGATTCCCGGTGAATTAAACTTTGACCGTGTGACCATAAGGATATAGGTTAGCCCATGGGTCTCCCTCTCCCTCTTCCCCTCCCCCTGCACAGGCTTTCCTACTTCTATAATATGATTCCAGTAACCACATCACCTCCCAATAGGTATCCAATTACACACCGTCTCTCTTTTTTTCTCAAAATAAACAGTACACTACAAGCCGGTACCAGAATTGAAAAATCATGCGAATTTTAAAATTAAAATTCGTAGGTGAAAATGGTCATTTACTAAAGGTATCGTAAATCCAACTGTAAAGAAAAAAGTACACACACACACACACACACACACATATATATATATGCGAAAAGTGTGTGTATATATATATATATATATATATATATATATATATATATATGTATATAAATATACATATATATATATAAAATATTTATTCAAAATTATAACATATGCATGTCATAACATCACTACAAAAATAGCCATTTTGTTTCAACACTTCTGGTGTCTTATCAAGTGATAGTGTTGATTGCAAAATAAAGAGCGTTGAAAAACGTGTGTTGAAACAAAATTTCATTTTTTGTAGTGATGTTATAACATGCATATGTTATAATTTTGAATAAATATTATTTGCTCTACTCTGTATTGAGCCCTCTTTTAAGAATAGTGTTTTTGGTTATGGAAATTTTATTCCATCTATACTAACCCTGTACTGGTGTTAATAAAACAGTGCTCGATGTAATATAATAGAGCTATTAAATATATATTAATAAATATACATATCCCTCACCGTTAGCACAACTCGAAGTTTCATGCACAACGCAATCTTCAGGTGCTGACTATGGACTGACCGTTACGCAATTTTAATTCTAATGTATCTTGTTAACACAATGTTGGCCTAGTTATATATTATACTGTTTTTTTTTTTATTTTAAAAATTATATTTGGCAATTAAATAAGCGATATTTGTATATGCATGTAAAATAAGAAATAAAAGAAATCAGACTTCTCTATCTAAATATTTTTGGCACTTGAAGGAAATAAACAGGACACCTAAAGTAAAATGGAAAATTGTAAACAGGACTAGAACTTGTAAAACTTGGGATGACCCATGCCCTTTATGCCTCCATGAGAAACTGCACATTATTAAGTTTCTAAATAATAAAAATCTATTAAACAATAGACATGAGTTAACGGTTTTTTGCCGACATCATCAGATTTTTGCACTGAATAATTAGCTAAAAACAAGCATACAATAAAATAACATTTATAATCTATAGCCCAAATAAATAGTTTAAATACCCTACAAAAAAAGATAACCCTTTATGAAGTCGTCAAAAAACAAATGTTACGGCAGTTTTTATATGCACAAATCCCTTTCATAAAGAAATAAAATAAAAAAATAAATAAATCTCCATAGACACGTAAACCAGACTAGGCGAAAACATCTTCCGTTTTAAATTTAGACACCCCCACCTTACCCTGACTTGACATCTATGAAAGTAACTTTATACTGATACAAATTATTAACACTCAACACCCCTAACTATTTTAAACAATTCGCCCTGGCTGTTACCATGGAAATTTTGATTTCAATTGTGAATATACTTTTAAAACACGTAAATTTCAGAAATAAGTTATTCCAAAAAAAAATTTCGCTTGAAGATGGAACAGAGATTACTTTACTCAATTTAATTCAAATAATTATATTGAAGTTTTCGGCTCTTGTTTTGAAACATGAGACCTCTTATGTAGCGTGTTGGAATCATATTTTTAAATAAATAATTATATTTATGCTCTACTTTTTTATCGAGCACTATTTTTTAAAAATAATGACAAAAATACTAAAGAACTTTGGATTATTTACCTAACTAGTTCTTTCCTATTTTCTATATATTTTCACACACACACACACACAGATATATATATATATATATATATATATATATATATATATATATATATATATATATATATATAGGGAATGAGAGAGAGAGATAGAAAGAAAGAGAGGGAAAGGGAGAGCAGAAACGCTTTTTATGCATTTAATCATAAATTTTAACGTCTGTTTCCTTGAGTTTTATTCCTATCTCTTATCACTTCATTCGTATCGGTCAAATTATCAATTTCTTTCCCTGGATTCTCTTTTTCTTCATTTTCAAGAAGAGGAAACGAAAACCGTGTTACTCGAAAAAATTGATTTTTTTTTATAAAATGCATTTTATCTTATAAAAAGACGATTTTGTTTCTTGGTAGGACTTAAAATTCTTTCGGGATTCATTTCTCTGTAAAGTTTCAATGAATGAGCCTTTCTACAAACGATTCCTTGGTATTTAAATTTTTGTACTTGCTCGATTCTTCATAGTTTTATATCCTAGATTGTTTCTTTCGCTGACAACCATATATTCTTCTTACAGTTGATGTTTAATCCATTCTTCTAGCTTTCATTTCCTATTAGGTTGATGCAAAAATAATGTCGTTTTCTCACATAGTAACACATGTAAGAAAACGACATTATTTTTGCACCAACCTAATACATTCTGTAAGAATTCCTGTAGTATTATTTTGACGTCTGCTATCAACACTGTGTCATCTGCATATCTTATATTATTAAAATAGTAGTCGCTAATAATGAATCGTGGTAGGTGTTCTAAATCGCTCAAGATTCTTTCACTGTAAAGGTTAAATTAATAGGAAGACACATCCTTGTCTTACATCCCTTTTCTATTTTTTGTGTATTTACTGAATTCATATTCTATCCGTGTGCAAGGTGTTTGCTCCTATTTTAAGTTCTGGATTATTCTAATATCTTTCTAAAATAAATCAGGCTTACCTAGCAGTTGAAGTAGTTCTTTGCGATGTACTTTATCAAACACTTTTGCATAATCTATAAAACATAGATATACGTATGCAGGCGAGTTGTAAACAGTAAAAATTTCGTGTTATTCTAATCTTTATCAAATAAATCAAGCTTACTTCGTAGTTCAAGCAGTTCTTTGTGACGCATTTTATCAAACGCTTTTGCATAATCTATAAAACATAGGTATACATCCATCCGCATTTGTATGCTCTTTCTAATATTATCCCGAACATAAATATTGCATTCCTTGTTCCAGTGTCTTTAACGAACCCGCACTGTTCTTGTCCTATTTGCGGTCGAATTCTGATACGCGTTTCATTCATTAGAATTCGGATGATGACTTTTATTATATGGTTGATTATGTTGATTTTCCGGTGTAGTTCACATTCGTTTGCACCTGACTTCTTAGACAGTACGAAGCTTTCGAGTGGTTAATGTTTATGATCCGCTGCTAGCTAATTCTTCAATAGAACAACTAGATTTTTGTTCAATTTTCAGTGAGCGGATAATTTCATAGAAAAAAAAAATCGTCCCGGAGAAAACGGTTATAATTGTGGTTTCTCTGTTGGAAATTTTAAAATAGATAATGAAATAAAAAGGTAAAAGATCTTGTTTAACTAACCCTGATGAACACAAAGTAAGGGCCCAGTTTAGTACCATATTTCCATTGCAAATCCAAGCCTTATTTTGGGCTAGATATACACTTTATATTGATAAGCAAAGATTAGTCTTGTTTTGTTCATTTAACAACATATCAACTCTTTATGCGCCGTTTAATGACGAAATTTAATTTTCTTGGGGGCATTAATAATTTCTTTTAGAAAATGTTTTGCCGGGGATTTTTTTTTGAAAAAATATATTGCTGTCAATTTTTCTTTTCCAAAAATCCATTACTGCTGCTATCTATTTTTTTTTTAATATAAAAATGGATTGCTGCTAATATTTATTTTACTTTATTTTATTTTTTTACAAAATTGTATTGCTGATAATTTTTACTATGTAAAAAAAAAAAAAAAAAAAAAAAAAACGTCACAGAAAAAACGGTTATAATTTTGGTTTCTGTTTTGGAAATTTTAAAATGTCTACTTTAAACAATGAATGAAAAAGGTAAAAGGTTTAGCTAACCTGATGAACACAAAGTAAGGGCCCGGTTTAGTATCATAATTCTGGATTATTCCAATATCCTTCCCAAATATGTCAAGGTTACCTAGGAGTTCCAGAAGTTCTTTGTGACATACTTTATCAAACGCATTTGTATAATCTATAAAACATAATTAATCTTTCTTTATCCAACATTTATGGCATCGTACAAAACTCTGCAGTTTTGAATCGTTCTTCTTTGAAATGTCTCCCGGCATCCTAGCTTTCTGAGAAACTAATCTTAACTCTCCAATCCCCTCCTCTGATTTCTCGATTTCTGGCTGTCTTCCTCTCTTTAGGAAGGACTCTAATGTCCACAAGCATGGCCTAGGAGTTTATGTCCACGATCATCTGTTAGCTATGAAACCCTCTCTTGAATCTCCAGACCATTCTTACATGTGTCTTTGTCTCTCTTTTCTAAACTCAGTCAGCTATCTCTTCTTTCTTTACGGTTCCCATTCCTCTCATGGCTGTTGCGTGCTAGATAGTACTTTTGATAATATAGACAAGGTCATCTCCTTACACCCGTTTGCAAAATGCTTGTCTGATATTTTCTTCTGAGTGAAAGCCGGCATCGATGCCTTCGTTCCAGCAAGGAAATACCAAGTTAAACCGTATTCATCATCTTGGTTCTCACCTGCATACTCGGCCGTTATAACCCACAGGAAGCACTTCTTCCAGCCGTATCAGAGCGACACAACTGATTACAACAGATGTCTCTTTGTCTATGTTTGTAATGTGTTCAAGCGTAGAAATTGTCCAGCATTCACTGCCATGTAGGAGGACTGGTATCTAACAGTTTAATATTCTTTTCTCTGTTTCCCAATTAAATTTTCTTAGCTTTTGGAAGGCATCTTTCACTATTTTCTCTTTTTTTAATCATTTCACCCCAAGCAAGGCAATAATAACACTAGCATGCAGGGGATTACGGAGAGTGAAAGAGAATGAGAAGTTTTAGTGAGGAGAATGAGGAAAGAACAATAAAGGAACATAATTCAGGAAGACAGAAGATGGAGATTGACGTTACATCTAATTTTCTGAAAATTGTAGTTATCGGGAAAGCAAGAAATTGTAATGGAGTTCCACAAGCGAGAAGTGAGAGAAAAAAGCTGTTAGAATAAAAGGTTGCATGTAGCTAGTTCAACAGTAAAACAGCGAATCCTAGTTGCCAATTAAGTAGCACGCTTAAATCTATGCTGTTGAGGCACCAAGGAAAAAAGATCGTCGGAACAATCGCCATGAAAATATTTGTAGAAAAGACAGAGGGTTGCCACGTCACGTCGATGAGAAAGTGACAAGTCGAGATGTTAAATCAGGAGACATTATCGCACGCGTATGCGAGATCGATGGACACGAGATGTTCAGAATCGATACGAGCCGTCAACTCGCCGACATAGTCCCAGAACGGGCGCACCCGAGGACAATGGTAGAAGGCGTACGAAGCCGTTTCCTCTAAACCAAGGTCATGCCAATAACAGTCGGATAAATTCGCTCAACCTTCCCTGAAGGTTACCCCATTGAGAGATAGCACGTTCCGAATCGGTCGACAGGTAAGCGAAAACTCAAGGTTGCTGAGATAATGCAATTGGATTGCCGACAAAAAGATCCGCCCACATAGAGGATCCTTCATCCCCCCCTCCACTAATTTACAATACAATAGTCTACGAGGCCGTGAAAGGTCACCGGACGTAAGAATGACCTTCAAGGCTGCCCGACACTCTCGGAGGAATCTCGACTGATTCCAGGGCTTACGATGGCATCCTAGAAACGGAAGGAGTGATATTAAGGCTAGAGAAGAAGTCACTAATACTCCTCCTCCAAGATCGAATTCTCTGTCAACGGACAGCTTAGGAAAGCCAACCACAATGCGTGCCGATGGTCATCAAGTACGGCATTCCCAATGCCACCCCTGACACGGGAGTTGGGCAGCGATCTCTCTGCAGACCTGATGCTTGCGACCACCACACAAGAGGGAGGACAACAAACTCATGAGTGCCTTCGTACGGTTCTTGCAGAGAGGCAGTACAGGAGTACGGACAATCGATAAAGGATAAGAGGAAAGACGTAAGTTGCCCACACCTCAGCCCTTTCCTTTAGGAACAACCGCCGTCGGAGCCAAGTCCGGACCACCACTCCGCCTGTACCTCTGACCAATACGTCAGCTGATGCTCGGGCCTGAAACACACTCTAAGAATGCGGACGTACAACTAAAGTTCAGCTAAAGGACCCCGGAAACGCGACCACTTTTCAGGCACCTAACCGCAAACCGAAAGACTTGTTGAGGAGGTTAATCTTGATCCCTGTCACCTTCTCGTACCATTCAAACGCTTTCTGTACCACAACAATGTCGCCGCGGCACGACACGAAAATGGATATGTCATCCGCGTACGCAGAAACTATGGATCGAACGTCTCTGGAGACAGCGATTCCATATAGGGCCATACTGCACGCCCTGTCGCTTAGCCGACGAAGGAAGGGCTCCAACTCCAAAGCGTAAAGTAAGGACGACAGCGGGCAACCCTGTTGGATTGACCGTGACAGCGCAAAAGTACGTGACAGCCTTCTGTTCACCTGTACCTCAGAACTAGGGGAGCGATACAGGAGGCTGATTCACTTGCAGAAGTCGAGTTTGAATCCGGCGGCCTTCAGGACAGCAGCTAGGTACTGATGGTCGACTCTATCGAGCGCCTTGAATTGATCTAAATTCATCAGCGCGGATTGATCGTCGTCTTTTACACCCTCTAGGATTGTGCGGAACAGATGCAGGTTGCTCTGAATTGTTCGTCCCTTCACAGCACAAGTCTGCTCGTGTCCCAACAAACTTTTAGCAACTGATTGCAAAATCTCCGTCAGGATCTTGACCAAAATCTTTAACTCTGTATTTAGAAGAGTTATGGGCCTATAATTATCTTAATCCCGCCCACCACCCTTGTCTTTTTTCAACAGCATGATCAAACCCCGGGAGAGCCGGTCGGGAGCAGACACCTGCCGGAACCAGTTGTTGAACATGACGGTTAAAATCGGTAAAAAGATGTGCGACAAACTTAAGCACAATTCGTAGGGCAGGCCATCAAGTCTCGGAGACTTGCCACAAAAAAAAAAACGACCCTCTTCAATGTCAAGCTTCGCCCTCTGTGATCTCACCTTCGTAGCTAGTCGCTTCAGTTGGCTCAAGCTGAGGGAAGTCAGTAAAGATAGATTGAACTTCCAGTGATAGACATTGCAGACGCTATCCAGGCACAGACATGTTTATGGTCCGAATAGCCTAAGCAGTGGAACGTGCGACAATCTAGCAAATCTAGTTCGACCTTTCTCACTAAAATTCTATTCAGGTAGCTGGCTATCCGGGTAGACGTTCACTTATAAAGCCGCGTCTACATCTTCCGCTATGAGTAGTCGACCCAGTATCTATCGAGAAGACCAAACTCGCCGATCAGATCAACCAACCTTCACCAAACTTCACGCTATCTCCTCGCCCACTGATTTGGGGTCCAGAACGTCATCCAGTCCCCCATTAAGACTAAGCGCAACGAATCCACTAGGAATGGCCACAACCAACGGAAAAAGGAGACACTGAATAGATAAAATCGCTAGACTGTACGCGAGCATCAACCTCGCAAACAAAGTGTGATTCCTAGATCGCGGCCATATCTATAACGAAGGACAAAAGATCATGAAGCAGGCGGGCAGCCTTACTCCGATCTCTCAAGCCCCTCACATTTAAGCTGGCTAGTTTGATAGTCATATAAAAGTTTTAACCCCTTAAACGTAGACCGGGCGGTAATCTGTTGGGAACAGGATCCCAGCGGATTGTCGTAGACTGCCGGAGCCGCTATCGTACGTAATTCGTCTGTCCAGGACAATACATACAACATCCATAGGGAACGTTAGTTTGAGCACCCTGTATAGTGAGGGATGGAGTAACACCTGGACCCTTCCTGTTCATAATTTAGCTAACTTCTTCAATTCTCCGGACTCTACTTGAGCCTTTTTTTTTATGTCCGGAAACTATTTTTTGGCGGTGTCCAAAAATTCTCACACGTTTAGGTTGGCGCCAACACTCTAAATGAGAGTTATTATCCCAGGGGCGCGAGGAAAGTTCCTGGGGTGCTCTGTCGAATTGCCGTCAACGGAGGTGCATTTAAATAACTGTCTCAAGAGAGCTTTCCTCTGCAAAGAGAGATCCCTCTCGAGCGCATTCCTGTCAACTTCGTAGATGGCCTCCTCGTTGGGGAAGGCTTCTTTTTTTTGAGAGGGATGGTTTGGAGCTTGCTATAGGGGGGTGAGTTCATAGTGAGAGAAGAGGGGAGGCTCCTAGTCTTGTCAGTACACCTTTTCTGTTTGGCAAAGCAGAAGCTGATTGGGACTTGGCGTGTTCCGTGGATCTCTCCGCCCTGATTCAGCCCGACCTTTTTTATTTCATGACAGTCTTGTCTTCCTCTTGCTTCTCCTTCCTTCCTCTTTTAAAGAAGAAGAACGCGGTGGAGGCATATCCTCCGCCTCCATGTCACACTCTACCTGTTGTTGCTACTGTTGTTGTTGCTGTTACTGATGCTGCTGCCGCTGCTGTCGTTGATGCCGTTGCTGCTTCAATTGTTCTTGCTGTTGCTCTGGTAGCGATTGTTGCTCCTGATTTTGTTCCTGCTGTTTTTGTTGTTGCTGTTCCTGCTGTCGGTATCGATAAGGTTACCGTTGTTGTTGCTGCGGTCGCTGCTGCCTCACTCTGCTTCAGTTGATGGTGTTACTGCTATTGTTTCCAACCTTGTGGGACATCCTGCTGAGGTGGTAGGGTTGCAGATTTTACCCTTTCCTCATCATCTGCTGCCATTAATTGGGACCAATGGGGACATGCTCGAACTTCTCTGGCTCCACTCCTTCTACCGTGGTTGCAGATTGCTGGGATGGTGGCGCCAGGTTCTTGCCGGGGCACACCTTTGACAAGTGACCCGCGGCGCCAGCAGAAGTGTGGTCGACGGACCTACACAATTGTGAATATGTTGCAGCCACCGCACGTTAAAATGTCGAGAATGTCCATGAAACATTTGTGAGCCAGTGTCACTTGCAGGAACACCTCCGCTGTGGCAATGCCTTCTTTGCTTTTTGCCCTTACGACCTCCCCGACTTATCCATAATGGGCAAAGAATGCCCCCCCAGAAGGTCCTCCTCTATATGTAAGAGCACCCCGTGAAGTGTGATTTTTATTTTCCGGGTTTCCCAAATATTCAGTTTGCAATATTACCGATTCTGTGGTGAATTTGCTTCTTGTCAAAGCTTTCGCTTCGTCACTGGTCGCCAACAGAATCTCCCACATGGCGTTTGCTCTTCACGCCAGTATTTTGAAGCTCTTCATCGCCTCCTCCATTATATCCCCGCTGACACCAATCAACCTTCTTGTTTTCACATCCATGGTCAATAGGGAGGTCGTATCGTATGACACCGCCTCAAAGATAGAGGGAAAGGTCAACAGTTCATTTCCAGCAATGACCTCTTTGTGTTTTCCCTTTTGGTCCTCATAGTATTCCAGGCCCTTCTTCGACCTGCTCACTGCAGAAGGAGTAGCGAGAGGTCGTTATTCCGGCTGCTAAGGAGACGCCTCCATAACGGTGGGGGTCCCACGATAGCAAGTGTACAAATACAAAATCTAAACGGAAAAAAGCACAATGCCACAAATACAAATAAACGTGTCAGACATCAATAACAGACAAACGTGGACAAAAGATGGTCATTTACCTTACAGATATCTCTATAGACGATTTCAAAAAGAAAAACAATCTTGCTGGGAATAACTCCAAAACATTCGACCTTTCCCTTTTATAAGCAGAAGCCCACAAATGCAGGCTGGGATTTTTTTTTTCTTCGCCAATAATATATGTCGTTTTGCAGTTTCATATGACGCAATGTCAACAAAATTCTAGCGGGGGCATATTATAGCTTATATATAACACACCGGTCAGTAGCGGACTGGGTCTGAAAAATATTGGTTGTCAGGAGAGGAAACCGACCCACCCACAACTACAATGCAATCATTCAATTCTCATAACGAATAAATAAAATTTACAATAAATACTTATGGAAAAAGTGTACAATTAATTTTTTATGGAAACAAATGTGTATTTCTTAGTAATTACAATTATACATGTACAGTACATAGAACTGGTAGTAGAGACGAAGTGTAAATATTTAATGTTATATTTAAATTATTTATTTATTTTAATTCCAAGTAATTGGTTAATATTTTAAATAGTTTGATGAACAATTTTCACATTAGCAGTTTAAAAGCACAGTAGAATATTGCCTGAAGTTCACTATATAAAGAGCAATCGTTTGTGTTCATTAGATGATTGTTCACGTTTGCCAATAATTGCTTCTGTGTCCATGGCGGAAGTTGTCCTGTGTGGTCTGCCGCGAGATCTTCGTCAGTTTGTAGATGGCGGGTCGAACTGATAGTATACCATCGTAGATTAAATAAGGAGTTCAGTTTGAAATTCCCTGAAAGTTAGGTGGATCAACAGACACCTGAAGAAGGTCAGAGTGTGCAAGATGAAGACATTTCGAATATAAATAATGTAAATAAACTATAAAAAAGGAAATCTGTGGAGAGTCATGATCACTTACACCCAAAAGGGAGAGGGCATAAAAAAAAGTCCTTGTCCACACTGATACGTATTTAGGGATTCTTGATAAAATCCGAAGAATCTGCAATGTTATTGGTCCTGACTTGGCATCTTAGCTTCAGTTACTTTCTCACCGCCGTAACGTAGCTTCCCTGTGACCTTTCTATAAATATCGTCATGGTAATTCTTCAGATGAGCTTTCTTCTTTGCTACCTAGACTTTATGAATTTAAGCATACTAATATATTGGTGGCAAGATCTCTTCATCTTACAATTGAAATGGTTAGATGTAATCGTAAGTTCTATGCTGACAGTTTCTTCTCACTCACTTCTCGCTTGTGGAACTCTCTTCCAGCTTGTTGCTTTACCCCACTGTTTCTTAACCGGTACAGCCGGGTGTATTAATGCACCCTGAAACGTAGTTAGGTGTGCTTCAAGCTAACAGAAGAGTGAATTATTTTTATATTTAAAAACCATTATTCTTAAAAAGCTAGAGAGACCAAGTACATGGCTTTCATGTCTAAGTCAAGTCTTTGTCACTTGATATTTTAAACTGAATGCTAAATTCCTTAATCTTTAAGAAGGAGTGCATAAACTTTTGCCTTTTGCCTTCCTTTAAATCCCTTAAGGAAGGGATTTAAATCAATTATCAGCCTCTCTAAAAAAGAGATTCTTAATAAATCTTTTTAAATGAAAATTGTACTGCTATTGTTCTTTGGGACTAAAAATGGTAGCTATTAAATGTACTTTTCTTTCTAAGCCTATTATGGTGGATGACAGGTTAAGCCTTCAAAGATCTTTATGAATAATTTTTCCTTTTTTCTTATTTTAAGTGCGCCCCAGAGTTTTAGTTATTCTACAAGTGCGTCCCGAAATAAAATAAGTTGAGAAACACTGCTCTCCAACCAAGATGCATCTTCAAAAATTTAAATGCAATATCAATCGTTATCTTCTGTCTTCTTAATTCCTATTCTTCTATTGTTCTGTTTTTCTTTTTCTCATATTCTCTCACACTCAGTAGCTTCTTGCGTCGTAGTGGCTTTATAGATTTATTTGAGGGTAAAATGATTAAAATAAAATATTCTAACACAGATGAACAGAGATAAATCTATAAATAAGTTTGGCCATTTTGTTAAGATAAAAACGAAAAACTGGTTTTAATAATATGATAAGATATTTGCAAAAATTCAATTGACCAGTAAACAAAGGAATTGGTAAGAAAAATATGAAGAATATTAAAAACATTAGTTAAAGGCATAAACGCGATCAAACTACAACCTTTTACTAAACGCTCAATAAGGAAGTATATAATTCGGACGGACTGATTTCTCAACAGTAATTTTTAGTATCTGTCTATATTTCTGAGATGAGGTATTATGTACACTATTTACATTATTCTGACAATTGTCATCATCTTTGTCGCTATATTTATTGCAACGTTTTGGCCGTTGTACACTCCGGTCTTCTTCAGGTGGTTGGAATGTCGAACTGAACCCTTTATTTCGCTCACTGGGGTAGACTGCTCTAGTTCCACGTGCCATATCGAATGTAATCATTGTTACATTTGGTGGAGCGAGCATATCCTTTATTGCGTTAGCTCTTGAAGAATCGTGTTGTCTACCGTTTTTATTAATAATTTGTCCCAAATATTTAAGTCTGGGCATAAACAATTCGCATTTCGCTTCACTAATCTTAGAACCATATTCTTTAATTCTCTCAAATACTTTTTTTTATATCTTCCGTATGTTGCTTTCGAGTCTTACTTTTAATAACTATGTCATCCAAATATGCTTGAGCACAATCCAAATCGGCAAGCATGGTATCCATTATCTGCTGGAAGATGCTTGAAGCTACCTTTTTACTGAAAGGAAGTCTGGTGAATTTGTATAACCCTTCATGAGTGTTAATTGTTAACTTGTACTTGTGGATAAACGTCTGACAGGTCCAATTTAGAAAAAAAATTACCTCCATTCAATTTGGCAAAAATTTCCTCTAGACTTTGTAACGGGTAGTTATGTTGTTTTAAACTTCCATTTAATCCCGTTTAAAAATCAGCACATACGTGGATTTTATTATTTGTTGTTTTTAACGTAGACTGTTGGTGATGCCCATTCGGAAGAGTCTATTTTTGATATCACATCTAATTTTTCTAGTCTGTCCAATTCCTTATTAATTGGATCTAATGCCGCAAAAGGCACACTCCTTTTTGGCTTAAATGTTGGTGTTACATTCTCTTTTAACCCAAACATAGTTTTTGCTTTCGTGCATGTCCCTAGACCTTTTGAGAAAACTTCTGGAAAACTCTTTTCAGTTCATTTTTCAATTTTTCAGTTGCCGTATTAGTACTGGTCGTAATAACATTTATCTTATTGCAAAAAGAGTTAAATGGAAGGTCCCAACGATCAAATAATGCACTCCAGTCTGTTCCAAACAAACTAGCACTGTTCTTTAATATAAACACCACTGCTTGTTTGCGTTTTCCAACAAAAGAAACGTTGCAGCTGAATTCACCCCAAAAGTTTAATGCCTTTCCTGAAACTCCATACGCAACTTTATTAGACGTCAATAAACTGGGTTTACCCATTTTTGTCAGTGTCTCTTCATTTATAATAGTGATATCAGATCCTGTATCTAGTTGCAATTTTATTTTTACATCATTAATTTGTACAAAAACAAATTTCCTCTTAAGATGTATTGTGTTTTAGACTTTTTATAGTTACTCCATGTATTTATCATATTCACACAAGTTTTTTTCTCCATTTTTTTGTATCTGCAACACGTATTTTTGTGTCCTACTTTCCCCACATTCGTAGCAATTTTTGTTCTTGAAAGACCAATCACTTTTAAAATACTTACCTCCACAACCGTGACAAGTGTTAGGTACTGAGGGGTGTTATCGTCTTTTTTTCTTGTTCTGTGCATTTGTAGTGTTTTCTCGTAGATGTTCGGACTCTATGTACAAGTGAATTGTCTTTATTCTCAATCCTTGTGGTATCGAGTTTCAAATTCACAATACGTTGACATTCTTCCGCTATTTTCTGGAGAGTTAATTTGGAATCCATTTCTATTTTAGCAAATATCCTGGATCTTATTGCCGCGTCCTTATTAGAATTTAAACCCTGTATGAATATCAGGCATTTAAATAAATCAGGAGTTAATTCATTTAACTTGAACTTCTCACATTCTCGATTCACGACTCGTGCATAAATGACAAAATCTTCATCGTTGCACTTCCCTAAATTAAGACATTGGTATCGTATATTAAATAATAAGCTCCCATCACCAAAATCTTTTGATAGAATTAGCACAGTCTCATCAAAATTTATCTTTCCTGGTTTCTTTCAGCAAAATATAATTTACATATTTTTCATGATCAGCAGGGGACAATATCCTTAATAATAACCGAACTTGGTTTTCATCATTCCAATGCAAACAATCCCTTTTGAAGATCCTTTCGTATCTTCTATAATAAACTGGAAAAGTTATTCCTTCATCTGGATCGTACACAAATTGGCTGATTGAATTAGCAACAGCATCTGGAGTGAATAAACCTAGAGTTTTTCCTTCCATGTTTTTGGTAAGCAACTGAAAAACTTTTGCTGTTGTAGATGCAATTGCTGTCCGTGTTGTCTTTTTTTGTTGCTGCAAATGTTGTTCTTGCTGTAAGGACAGATTGAACTTCCAGTGCCCAGGCATTCTAGGCCCAGTACCTAACACCATCCGGGCACATATGAGTCTATTATCTGAATAGTCTAAACGGTAGAACGTGGAACAATCTAGTAGATCTAGGTCGACCCTTCTCACTAACATTCTGTTCAGGTAGCTGGCTACCTGGAAAGACGGCCAATTACGAGCCTATATCGACATCTCCCGTTCCGAATGATCGACCAGGTATCTATGGACGAGCCCAAACTCGCCGATCGGAATAACCAAGCTACGATCGCCTGTTGCCTTCTCGCTAGCTCCCCGGCCCCTGTCTATCTTGGGGGCCCAGGACGGCATTCCAGTACCCCATTAAGACTAAACGCGATGAATCCACCAGGAACAGCCCCAACTGAGGGGAAAAATCGACACGCTCCTCGTGGTCATTTTCACGCATAAACCGTAACGACCCGAAACGAATCATTGTTCACGGCAATATCGGCCACGACCAACCGGCTCTCCGCGCCCACATGTTCACGATCAACCCTCGCATCCAGAGAACGCTTGTCTAACAAGGAAACAGCTCTGGCCTGCCGGTCCCCGTATGCTGAATAGACGACAGAGACTGCATACGAGCATCGACGTCACAAACAAAATTTATCTCCTGGATCACGGGCGCATCTACACCAAATGACAAGAGATCACGAAGCAGACAAGCAGCCTTATTCTCTCATGCCACTCACATTCAAGCCTCTCATTCAAGCTAGCTAGCTTAATAGACATCTTTTAAGTGAGTCCCTTAAACACAGACTGGACGAAAATCTGTGTGGTTAAGACTCCGACGTATTGTCCCAGATTGCCGGTACCTATATCGGACGTAATTGATTCTTCCGTGACAAAAGAACCCTATATAGAGAAGGGTCGAGAGAACCAGGACCCTCCATGCACAATACTGTGATAATTTCTTTAGCCCCGGAGACTCTGACTGAATCATCCGGAGCTTTGGGAAGACACATTTTTGCTCCAGCAACATGGTCTCAGATCTTAAGGTTTTCCCCAGTGCTTCTAATAAGTTGAATAACACCGGGAGCGCCGGGAAAGTTCCGTGGATCCTCCTTTGACTTCCCGTCGATGGAGGTACATTTAAAAAGAGGCTTCAAGAGAACCCTCCTTTGGGAGAAAAGGCCCCCTCACGAGGACCTCATGGTCCACGATACAGTTTTTGTCCCCTTTAGGGGCATGCCGCTTCTTTTTCCCTTGAGATTGATTGGGGAGAGGAAGAGGAGAAGACGGAGATCTAGTAGGGGAGGAGGGGTGGCTCTTGTTCTTACCTGGCAGGAGATCTCATTCACTTCTTGCTGGCGAAGTAGGAGCGGATTGGGTTCTGGCATCTACCAGGGCCTTCTCCGACCCGCTCTCCTTTCTTATTTGTTGGTTCTAAAGTCTTCCTCTTCCTCCTCCTCTCACCCCTCCTTCTCTTCAATGATGAGGATCGAGGTGGGGGCATTTCCTCCACCCCCATATAGTGGTCCAATTGAGACAACTCCTCCACGTTGCTGCTGTTGGACCTCCTTTTCTTGTGGTTGAGGTTCTAGCTGTTGTTGTTGCACTGCTTCTACTGCGGTTGCTGTTCTTGTAAAGTAAAGCAACCTCTCGCTACTGTTTCCGCTGCTACTCTCGCAGTTCTGTCGCTGCTGCCACTGCTGCCGCTGCTTCAGCTGCTTATCTGCTAAGTTAGCAGCTCCTTTGCTGGGGGCATCCTACTTCCGTTTCTGTTTGGCAGTACCCTTGTCTGGCACATCATACTGGGGAGCCGGAGCTGTCGCTTTCTCTTCCTTTCTCACCACCTCAGTCCATTCACTACTAGGGATCTTCTTTGCTGCTTCCTTCCTCCTTGGGCTGCCCCGGTGTTGGTTGCGGGGTTGGTTTCGTCTGTGGTGTCGGTTTCTTGGTTGGGCACAACTTGGCCAGGTGTCCAGCCGCACTATTTTCAACAGGAGTTACGCCGGCCCTCCACAACTACAGAAATGTTCCAGAAGCCGGTAACTCATTAAACTTGGGTCGGATCAATGTGACCAGAACCTCAAAATCACTGGTGGCAATGCCCGACTTGCTCTTGATGGACCGTAATCCGCAAAGAACCCCCCCAATGGTCCTCCATGGTATAAATGGGCACTCCATATAAGGTAATCCGAGTTTTCTTGGTGCTCCCTGTCAGAGCCTTTGCGGCTTCTTCAAATGCCAGCAGGATGTCTCACATAGCATTCGACTTTCTGGCCAAAACTTTGGCCCCGAAATTCAAAGCCTTTAGGGTTTCCTCCATAGCCTCCCTGGTGACAGCTATGAATTTCCTGGTCTTGACGTCGATAGTCAACAGGGAGATTGTCCTTGCCGCCACTGTCACCTTAACCGAAGGCACCGGTAAAAGTTAATTATTAGAGATAAATTCTTTATATTTATCTTTTAGTCAATTATAATATGCTGTCCCTTTTTTGGCTTTTCTGGCACCCATGCTGATGGTACTGCTGAGATAGTGGCCAACGGCTCTTTTTCCTGGGACACTCCCGCCATAGCAGGAGGGTAAAAATACAGAAAAACGATAAACAGTCAATAAGCACAAACACAAAGCACAAAAAAATTACAAATTCACATTTACTATAAATCAATACAATGTGCAAACAAAACCTTCCCAACTAGCATCCATCGTGCAGACAAAAAAGTGGGCTGTAACTCAATACATGTCTCAAACATCTAGTCATAGACGATAGACTAGAAATAGCGATCGTTGGTCGTCAGCTATTTTCTACAGATATGCGCTTCCTTTATAGTCACGTGGCCTACTTAATTCAATAATGGGACCGCCTGTGTTTGCTCACTGGCGATCTATGTTCAAACTCACGTGTCGGGAGCGAAACTTTATTCCTATACAACAAAAATGCATTGCTGGTAATTTCGTTTTATGCTGACGTAATATTTGCTGACGTCATCACATCATATTAATGAGAAAAGATATAAGAATAATGTTGATAGGAAAGAAAGAAAGGCGGAAAAAGAAATAAAGGAAAAGTTAAAGAAAAGAAAGAAAAGTAAAGAGAGAAGTAAATAAATAAATAAAATTAACAAAAGAAGGAAACAAAGAAGGAAAATTACAAAACAAACAAAGAAACAAACAAAAACAAAAGAAAGAAAGAAAAAAAAACGCAAAAAGGGAAGGTAGGGAATAACATCCCCCCACCAAATAATAAAAATGAAATAAAACGAAAAGGAAAAAGTTAAAGTTTTTCTAAAGCTAGAAAGAAAAAAATGCCTTATGACCATATGACGGTGAAACACCAGTTCCCGTACGATCAACAAAGTTAAGCAACGTCGTGCCTGGTCAGTACGTAAATAGGTGACCGCTTGGGAATATCAGGTGCTTTAAGCTTGGATGTACGAGTAGTGTAATGGGTTGTTTAGCGGAGAGTCGAATTCCAATTCCAGTTGGGTTCGTTATGTGCAAATACCTTTGGGAAAGGCATGAATCCATCGCTTCCCCCAGCTATGGGTTAATTAGTATAATTTGTATCACTAAAATTATTATTATCTAAAAAAAATACTTATAATCTAAAATATTTTCGGGTTTTAAATAACCTGCAAAGGGTTGATAACCCGTAGAAAACGAATCACTCAATAGAAAGAAAGAAAGAAAAAACAAAACAAAGAAAACAAAAATAAAATGCAAGAGTGATGAAAAAATAATTTAAGATTGACAAAGGATAAAAATATGAAAAGAAAGAAATAAAGAAAGAAGTAGAAACAAAACAGAAGCAAAAAAAAAAAAAAAATGAGAAAGAAAACTTTCACGAAAAGAGGGAGAAAGACAGTAAAAAAGAAAGAAAACAGCAAGAAAAAATAACGGTGTGAAAGAAATAAAGAGATATAAACAGATAAAGAAAGAAAGGAATAAAAAGAAGGAAAGTAAACGAGAACGAAAGCTTTTACGAAAAGAGAATAAAAAAAGAAAAGAAAGGAAAACAGAAAGAAAGAATAGAGTTAGAAATAAAAGAGTTGAAAAATGGAATAGAAATAACAGTAGAAAGAAAGAAATTAGAAGTAAAAATAAGGTACAGTTGAAAAGAGAAAAGGTTTTGAAGAAAAGCAAAGAAAGAAAATGGAACAGAAGGAAAACTGAAAGAAAACACCGACAAAAAAAGAAAAAAAGAATTGAAGAAAGAAAATAACAAAATACCAAAACTCAGAAAGAACAGAAGAAAGAAAGAAAGAATGACAGAAAGAAAACGAAAGGGAAAAATTTTACGAAAAGAAAGAAAATCTAGTGAAAAAAAAAGCAAAAACAAATAAAGCAAAGGTGACGAAAAATATCGATAGTAGAGAAAGAAAAAGAAAAAAAGAGTCAAGAAAGAATGGATTATGAATAAGAAAAACTAAGAAAGAAAAAAGAAGACGAAAATGAAGACATACAAAAAAAAAAAGAGAAGAAAATGTAGTGAAAAAAAGCAAAAACAAATAAAGCAACTGAACGAAAAATAACGATGGATGAGAATTAAAAATAGTTGAAGAAAGTAAGAAGTTAAGCAAGCAAGCAAGAAAGAACGAAAGAGAGAAAAATGATGCCATTTTAAAGAAGGTGAGAGAATCCTGTAGCATTATGGGATAGACATATAGAATTTGGCAAGGGGTTTTTCTGTATGGATTCCAATGCGTAATTAAACGGAATAGACGAAAAAAAAAAAAATAAATAAATAAATAAAAAACTTTTAAAGTGTTTTTTTTCTTAATCTAGGTTATTAGGCTACGAGCCATATTTGATCAGCAATAGAAAGCAGCTTGGCGGTAAACGGATTTAATTACGAAAAATTAAAGGATAAACAAAATTAGTAGACGTCTTCTAAAAAACAATCTTTTTCTTCTTAGGACGTAGGAGAAAATAGCACTCCATAATATTCTTTTTTATTTTTTTTTACTAATATTCACGCTATACAAGGCCAAAGAGCCACTCAATGTAGAGAGTTACTGAAAGAGGTTGTTGTATGACCAGTAAGAATTATACTTAAGAAGTGCAGTTTATGAAGATATATAGCAAAAATAACGGTTAACACTAGACTTGAAGATTGTAGTGGTCGGAAAAGCAACCTCTCGAGTGTGTGTTTTACAAACTAGCGGTTCGTGGGAGGAAGCTGATTGAGTGTGTGTTCTTTTTAACTAATGGAATACAAAGGAACTGGGGGCGGTTCATATAATTGCACGCGACATAGAGGATCTTAGATGTGAAGGTCTGAACTGGTGTAACTAAGGTATTTAGCCCGTTAGAACATTTGCTATGAAAATAGCGATAGAACAGATAAAGGCTTGCGGGGTTTGGTCTGTGAGAAAGTGGTTGTAGGTTGGAAAATCCCCTCTGTGTTGCTTTGGGTAGCTCTTGCTTCTTTATCACCTTTTGTCTTTGTGATCCTTGTTCCGCCACCCGATCACCCAAACCCGTCAAGTAGCACACTCACACTTTCACCGGCTTATCTCGTCTTCAGTATGCAGAAATTCTTAAAACGTAATCATTGCTCACCTGCCTTACCACACAGGGGTAAATGAAACCCAACAAAGGACTGTCAGATAAATTTTCAATTGAAAACACGATATCTAAAATCGTTTAAACATTTACTAAAAAAAAAAAGAAAAAAAAATGAAACCCGTAAATAGATTTAAAACGAAATTAAATATATCTATACATCTCTCGTATCAGGTAGATGTGCTCGTCGGTAGGATGATAATATTGTATCTCGTGTTTTCGAGATAATAGAGTGAAATAAATAAGGAAGGCAAGCTCGTAGGTAAGTAATGAAAAAGAAGGTTTACTACATGATTTTTTTTTATACATACAACGTGTGTTAGCACGTGCGATACCCTGTCTTCATCAGCCGCCGACCAGGGGTGATCTCACTGTTTCGGTGGCTATGGCGGGACCTTTAAGTAAAAATCTATCGGCAACGAAAGCTTCCTGAATGCGTTTGCCGTTATTGACGCGCTCGTAAAAAAGTCGTTACAGACGACCACGCAAATATCTCACTTGCGCATGTTAGGTCGTGATGTTGCGCGCATTTAATTTGCTTGTTTTGATCTCGACCAAATCCAACTTGACGCGTGTTGAACAGTTTTTTGAAGGCGATGCGAAACGCTTTTCAACCAACGGCCAGTGATGCCTATTTTTGAAAGGAAGGAAATGACCGAATGTCCCAGAAACCCACGACACCCAATCTCAATAGGCATCACGTTATCACGTTCAACCATTTTCCATACATTCGGCACGCAGTGACTCGTACCTGTTTTTCTTTAGTTCGTGCGCCTCCACTCTGTGCTCTTCCCAAGGGACTGTTAACTCAATTAGGAAGACAGTCATTTTTGAGTCGGACCACAACACAATGTCGGGACGCTTGTCTGTCTGTGCGATGTGTATTAGAAATTTTAAGGATGTCATTAGATCCACTGAAACCTTCCAATCACCGGCACCACTCAGCAGCTTTATATTGGGGGCTGTTTGTTTGAAGGTACACTTAGCAATTAACCTAATGCTCACTTTGCTCAAACGCCGCTTAACTCCGCTTATAAGCGGACGATTCCATTCATTAATGTCCTATATGACAGATAGATAGGGAGATATATAGATAGGAACAAAAATGAGACAGGTAGGTAGGTAGGTATTAAACCCCACGTTCACAAAAATGAAATATGGTTCAAAGCCGAGTTGCAAATGAGATTCTCCCGACTTTATTGAAGGAAGCATAACAGTATAGCCATACAGAGAGTGACCCAGGCCTCCAGGAGTGACCCAGACCTCCAGGAGTGACCCTATCGCAAATGACAAGAAATCTGATACTATACAGCATCAATGGAAACAGAATTAACTGATGGTGGATAACAGTAAGAAAGAACATTTCAAGTCGACATTCTTTCATTCACTGTTTTTTTCAAATTGCTCAAGTGCTAAAAATCAAATAATGTAAGTAAACAAGAAAATTGGTATTTGTGATATGCCGATGAAACTTGTTTTTCTTTCTTTGCTATGCAACTACAAATATTCTCAAAACAAATTAAATACTATTGCAAATTTACTAATATCAATTCCAGTTCGCAAACCTTGGAGATAAAATTAGACAGGCATTCAAACAGACAGATAGATAGGAACAGACTGAGCCAGGTAGATGTGTACGTCGGTGGGATGATAGATAGGAAGATATATAGATAGGAACAGAATGAGATGATAGGTAGGTAGGAGATAGGTAGGTAGGTAGGAGATAGGTAGGTAGATAGATAGATAAATAGATGAAAAACAAACATAGATAGGAATTGAGTGAGACAGACGGGTAGGTAGGTAGATAGATAAATAGTAACGGACAGAAGGAGGTAGGTATTTAGCGTAATAGGATATATATATATATATATATATATATATATATATATATATAGGAAGAGAATGAGGTAGGTAGGTAGGTAGGAGGGTAGGTAGATAAAGAACAGAGATAGATAGATAGATAGATAGAATAGATAGATAGATAGATAGATAGATGCGAGCAGACAGTAGATAAATTAGTAGATAGAAAAAGGCAGGCAGGCAGGCAGGCAGGTAGGAGGTGGATAGATAATTAGATAGATAAACAACAGAGTGAGATAGACAGACAGGAACCAAGCATCTCTCTCTCTCTCTATCTCTCTCTATAATATATATATATATATTATCCTGCACCATTTGTACTACTCGAAATTTCATGCCAAACGTAATCTTCAGATGCTGAGTGTGCACTGATCGTTACTTAAAATTTGAAAATATATTACTTTATTAGTTAAGTTCTATTTATATTCGGATATATTTTAAAAAAACTTAAAAATATATTTTATGACGGAATTAAATTCAGCAACTAATATTGCTGGTCTTAATGTAAACGGTAAGTATATATTATGAATTATTCATTTGAATTTTGGGGAATTATTAATTTTATTCAAGGTCAGTTATCAGCTATTGATTAATAAATAATTTATATAATGGAAGGGAGCTAACTTAATCTAATTTAATATATTTTAATAAGATTTAATATAGTTAAATATAAAATAGTAACAATACTAAAAGGAAAGATACTAAAGGAAAAAAAAAGAAGTATTAGGTTGGTGCAAAAATAATGTCGTTTTCTCACATATGTTACTATGTGAGAAAACGACATTATTTTTGCACCAACCTAATACCAATACTACAGAAAAAAATAAAATAAAGTAAAAAATAATAAATAAATAAATGAATAACAAATACAAAATAATATATATATATATATATATATATATATATATATATATATATATATATATATATATATCAAATGAAAAATCACCAGCAACTTCGGGAATTCTTTTCTTATCAGAACGATCAGAGTGAGTTTTCAAAGCAGGTATACCTTCGTAATCATTATTAGACCCATCCAACTCTTCCCGAATCCTCAGCACTATCTCCAGATTGACGACCAAACACTCTGAAATGTTCGTATTGTAGCTTCCGGCGTAAATGCCAAGCCGTACAGCATGCCGTTTCTAAATTTTTGGCGGTGTGTATTGTGTCCTGGTGCTTCTTTTCTTGTCGAATGTGCCCAACTGATCCTACTATACTGCGCAGTCGACAAAATAAAATAATGCACTCTGTATATATATATATATATATATATATATATATATATATATATATATATATATATATATATATGCATGTAATTTTATGCATGTATATGTCCGTCTGCGAAACTCAAGCTAAATGACAAACATATTTTATATATATACAGGGTGATTGAAAAGTAACTCTCTATTTTATGTTTGAGTGGCCAGTCAGGAGGCGTGTCTTTTTCTTTGGGGTTGGTTAAAAGGGGAAGTCTACTCTACCAAACCAAGACTTTGGAAGAACTTGATTGGCGAATACAAAAAGTTATGTCTCCCATACCACAAGAGTTCCTGGTAAAATCAGTTGACGCAATTCTTGGGCGGTTCGAGAAGCTGGTAGCGAAATCTGGGGCCCATATCGAATTTTCAATAAAACCTCACGCGAAACGCTTTCCTCTCATATCCATTTCTTGTAAAATTATAGTTAATAAATAAATTATAAGTATTTTAACATGGGGAGTTACTTCTCAATCACCCTATATATATATATATATATATATATATATATATATATATATATATATATATATATATATATATATATATATATATATGTACAGGTAAAAATCCGTGAGTAAGTATTCCAAGTGAATCCTATTAATATAAAATATTAAAATTGCTTTCAAGTATATTGATGAGTTAATGTTACTTTTATTTACCTGTTTAATGGCTAGATGATTTTTTTGTTTTTTGGGGGGTTGTCTAGTTATTTGTTATTGAAGTTTCCCTTTGTAAAAGAACCCTTTATGTTTTTATCTATTTTAATTTATAAGTTAATCTATATTTAATTTTAATCTGTTTAATCTATTATAATTTTATCTATAATTATTTTTTAACATATATGATTCTATCTAATCCCTTATATTTTACTCTATAACTAATCTATATAATCTTTAAATTTAATCGTAATTTTAATCCATGTTTTACGTTTTATTAATAAAAAAATTTAAATAAGTTCCCTTATTTTGTAAAATTTTCTTTTGTAACCCAAAAGAAAATTTTACAAAATAAGGGAACTTATTTTAATTTTTTTATTAATAAAACGTAAAACATAGATTAAAATTACGATTAAATTTAAAGACTAGGCTTTGAAGAATGTTTTTTTTTTTTAATTAGCTCCACGGTACCTAAAAATCAGCTCTGAATTGTAACATACAAAACTTAATAAAACAAAGATATTATTTAATTTCAAATGCTTTTATTTGTTTTTAGTTGTTTTTATGAATATGGACAATATTTTCTGAAAGCAAAAAGTTAGCTTCTGCGCCGAAAAAATGTAATTTCAAAATGAAACAAAGCAGGTCATAACCGTTCGCGTCATTTGACAAGTGACGAAAGACATTTTCATGACGTTTAGATAACTTACGGGAGGATAATTCTTTCTACGGATGGAAGGAAGTGAAATTATTTAGATTTAAGTGAACAAATTATTTACCTCGTTACTTTTAAGGAAAACTTTCAGCGCTCTAATTTTTTAATTTTTTTAATATATATTACTTATCTATTTATTTTAATTTCTTCATTTATTTTATTATTTTTTAATATTTTATATACTATATATTTTATATACTAATAATGTTTTAATTTTTTTATTATAATATTAAATTCCTTTGTTTAAGGTTAAAATTAAATAATAGTTTTAATATTAAATTCTAATTTTTCGTTTGTCTACAATCTTAAAAACTCTTCCTTTTCTTAACTTTAATGATTGTATTTTCTGATGTAATTTTTTCCAATTTTATTTTCTCCTATTTGAACAAGAGTTAAACATTTTAAATATAGGACATTTTTAATCCGTTTTTAACTTCTGTCTAGACTTGCAAATTTTCTGTTTTCCTGCACCCCCTCGCTACTTTGGTGTTTCTTTTTCTTTTCTTCTTCTTAAATGCCTTTTTCCCTTATTTGCAGATTTTTCCTCTCGTTTTTCTTTTTTTTCCCTTCTTTCTTTCTATCCTTTTTTAATTTAGTATTGACAAGCCCCCGGGAATTTATCTTGAGGAGCGAAATAGCCATAAAAATGTGGTACAATTGAGTTTCATTTTTATGTAATTCATGTATATATATATACATATATATATATTTTTTTCTGTTGTATGGATATGAGTTTGTGACCCTGGATTCCATGCTTTAATACCATTAGACAAACTAGTTTATTTTTTAAAATTGGATCTATTTATGCTTGTTTGACTATGTTTGGTGGGAGGGGTAATTTCTTTCCGTAGTTGCTTGGGATATATAAAGTAAACATAGTAATAAAATCTGTTAATTTATATCAAGATGGAGACGTGAGTACATATTAACGTCTTTGGGATAGAGTCCGGAAAACTGAGGTGGCGAGGAAGAGAGGAAGGGAGTGGGATAGATAGATAGATAGATAGATAGAGAGAGAGAGAGAGAGAGAGAGAGGGGGCATTGGGGGGAGAGAAAGAGAGCATCATTGGGCGTGGAGTTACTTGGAAAAGGCAGTATTTATTGGCTCGTCAACCAGGTGCTTTAGTCAGGTTGGCACGGATTCCAACATGATATGGTTTACATTACTTAACGTTTGGAGTACATCCTTTGATATAATTTGGAACCATCTAGGCCTTAGGTACACTTGATGCGATGAAAATAGACGAGTCCATTGGGGACAGCAATAAATAATTTCTATCATTGGCATGTTTTTGCAGATACGCGCATGTGGCATGCCCAACGGAGAAACGGGAGTTACTGCGCCTGAGCTATTTTTGCCCCATTTATGCAACGGAATTGCACGTTAAACTTGGCCTTGAGTCGTACACCGTTCCTATGGACAAATACCTACTTTAGATGAGAGCATGAGACTTTCCTAAAGAGGAAATGACAAGGGGCTTGAGAAATTTCTTTTCCTAACCAAATGTACGCGGGGGACTCCTGCTTTCAACTCGGCCTAGTGCCATATTTCGTTCGTGTGGACGCGGGGATTAATACCCTATCGGAGATACGAGCCCGAGGCATCTCCAAAAGAGGGATACCAAGAGTACTTGAGAAGTTTTATTTCCAGTCCCTGGGTTGGAATCCCATGTTAAATTTGGTCTTCTTCCAAATTCTGTTTTTGTGGGCGGATGGCTAAATTCTATAATTGAGATGAGAGTTGATGACACCCAAGAAGAAAAATTCCAAGGGAGCTTTTGAGCTGTGGAATCCCACTTTGAACTGAGCAATATTCCGTTTAAGTTGGTGCTTGGATAAATATCACATATTCTATCTAAGTTGGTGCTGATATAAGAGAATGATATATGTCCAAAGGGAAAATGTGATGATTTTTTTTTATAGTTTCACCCTGTACAAGGCCCGCGGACCACTCGAGGTTACGTTAAGAAGCAATTTATGACAATGACAGTTTACCTAAGACTTGAACAGGTTAAGATTGTAGTGGTCGAGGAAACATCTTCTTGGGAGTTTGTTTTACAGAGCAGTAGTTCACGGGAAGAAGCTGTTCGAGTGGAACTTACTTCTAACCGATGGATTACGCAGGGATTGTTGGTAGTTTGCTATTATGAAAGTGGCATGGCGTGTTCATGCCGTGAAGGTTTGAACTGGAACCAGAGTACTTTCAGTGGAGGTAGCGACAAAGCAGCGAGTGGCTGGCCACATCCCGCTTGTGAGAGAAAGGTTGAAGAGTGGTGAATAATTCGCCATCTATAAGGGCCCAGAGACCCTTTTGAACTCTATCAAGGCTGGAGAGTGAGGTTTGGGCAGCTCCCGCCTAAATATGACAACAGTACTCCATTCTCGGTCTGAACTGGCTCTTGTAAAGTTAGAGGATAGAAGGAGGAGTCAGGTACAGTGAGCCGACCATTTCACTTGCATCCTTAGCAATGGATCATATGGACGAGTTCCACTTGAGGTGGTGTGCGAGTTTGAGGCCCAATCGTCTTTCAAGGCACGCTACCTCCCCGAGGAAATATCTGCTCACAACGACTGGTGGTAGTCCGGGATCCGATCGGCGATGATGGAATGTAATTAGTTTGGTTTTCGAAGTACTGAATGTAACCAGTCAGTTTATACCCCACTGGGTAATTTGCGCTAGATCGGAAGAGAGATCATTTACCAATCCATGACCATCAAGAGTTTTAGAGGTGCGCCATTTATATAGTTGCATCATCAGCATAGATAGTATTGGGGGGGGGGGCGTTGAAAGTTAAAAGCCAGTCCCCCACAACCAATGCGATTTTTGAAAAATTACCAACAATACATTTCATGATCTACAAAATATATATCTAAAAACATACCTTTACTCTGAAAGTATAAAATGATGTAAAAAAATATCTGTAGTTAAACGCATAAAACCACATTAAAAATTGAGGTTGATATGCCACTGTTGTAACCTAGGAAGGGTTACTGAATGAGGAATAACCAAAACGGAGATTGGAAATGAAATGGTAATCTTTATAACATCAACAAAATACAATACTCGCCAGCGACGTGATGTAGGTAAACCACTGCTAGTAGTGGACTACTTAGACAGCATATTACCCCCACTTACAATAGTGTCCAACGTATTTATGAGGATCGGGACATACACATTAGTGTTCATAGGTACGGTATATAACAGCCACTAAACAAAATCAACTAAAAGCCCAACATGAAAGAACACTTTCATGACATTAGTCCATATAATATCCTACAATTTCTTGAACGAGTTGATTTGCTGTTAAACAACAAAAAAAAAAAAAGAAAAGAAATCAATCTTATACTTTGATCGAATTTTGGGCCTTGCATTGGGGCAAATCCTTAATATTGGAAAGAGAAACGTGTTTAAATATGTATTCGATACTAAAGATAATATTATTTAAACTCACTTTTTGCCGGATTTTTGTCTGATGGCGTTGAGTTATGAACACTGGTAAGAATTTTGGCGTTAGAATGTTACGCAACAGTCGAAATTCTCAGTTATATGAAAACCATGAAAGCATGTGAGCATTCAAACATCGCATAGAATGAGGTCTGAAAAGAGAACACTATTTTTTTTGTGCATCACAAGAACCAAGGCCCCATTTCCGTCAATAATCGGAGCAGACGGCGAGTAAGCGAAAATTATCAAAGCTTTTGTACAGCTCGATATTCTGCCACCAGATATCCGGTGATTCCCAATGGTCAAAGAGTCATTGAAAACACAAGAAGATATCACCCATTGTCTGAAATAACGTTGCTTATCGCATTTGAATCACAAGTGCAGCTTAAAAATTCTTCATAGACGCGTTGAAAATTAGGATATATCATTTGAATAAGATAAACTTGAAGATAAATAATTTGTGTCAGATTCATTATATCTGGTCTAAGTATTGTTTCACGGGATTGGAGACCTTAGCAAGTAAGCGTTGAAATTTTGAAGAGAAATAAATTGGCTTCATTTCGACATCCATTTCATTATCCTGTCTGGACTGAAACGTGTTTTATAGAACTGGAGACCTTACGAATCAACCAGACTTCATAATTTTGAAGAGAAATAAATCTCCTTCATTTTGATACCAGTTCCATTATTCTATCGAGTCTAAAAAATGTTTTATAAAACTGGAGACCTTACTTATCAATCAACGCACGTAATTTTGAAGAGAAATAAATTTACTTATCTGTCTATATTTCGGAGATGAGGTATTGTAAAGATTTAAATTATTTACATTGTTCGGGATGTTGTCCTCAAGGACATATGGCTCAGTGGATAAAAACTTTGCTATCTGCAGTAGGGTATGTCGATTTTGGAACGGTGGTATTGCACCCGGTTTTAAAGTTGCAGTTTCACATGAACGACGCAAAATATTATTTCCCAAAAATGTTAACCGGGGGTGGGAGTGACTTGTTAATTTTAACGCCTCCAAAACGAAACTTCTCACTATCAATCAACTGAAAGTCCCCTTTCTGCTTCCCATCAGCATAACTGATGATAACCACCAGAAGATTCGTTTCGCCTTCATTTTGTTGTTAACTGGAACAAGGAGTGGCTCGTTAATTTTAAACCCACCAAAACAAAACTTCTCTCTATCAAGCACCTGAATATCCCCTTCCTGCTTCCCATCAGCATGACTGACTATAACCAGCAGAAGATTCGTTTCGCCTTCATTTTGTTGTTAACTGGAGCAAGGGTGCTTGTTAATTTTATGGCCTCCAAAACGAAACTTTTCTCTATCAATCACCTGAAGGTCCCCTTTCTATTTCCGTCAGCATGACTGACTATAACCACCAGAAAATTCGTTTTGCCTTCATTTTGTTGTTAACTGGGGCAGGGAGTGGTTGGTTAATTTTAACGCCTCTAAAACGAAACTTCTCTCTATCAATCACCTGAAAGTCCCCTTCCTACTTCCCATCAGCATGACGGATGATAACCACCAGAAGATTCGTTTCGCCTTCATTTTGCTGTTAACTGGGGCAGGGAGTGGCTTGTTAATTTTAACGCCTCCAAAACGAAACTTCTCTTTATCAATCACCTGAAAGGCCCCTTCCTGCTTCCCATCGGTATGACTGACTATAACCAGTAGAAGATTTGTATTATGGGGTCCACCCCTTTTTGATATAAGTGGACTCGACCTGCTGCCGTTAAATACCCTCAGTCAGTCAGAATACGAGAAGAGGAACGGAGTAGAAAGGACATAGACATAGACATAGACATAGACGTAGACATTGTGATTGAGTTGGAGGTAGAAGTCACAGTTACAAGCACGCCCGACTCTAAGGAAGTTTACTTCGAGACTGTATATAGCGATCTTTGATTAATACTAACCGGCGTTCCTGGATTTACTAACAGCATTACCTTTTGTATTTTGTGTAAATACATTTAATTTCTTATCTCAAATACTTGCGTTTGTCATTTATTGGAGACCGATTTTATCTCGGAATCCGCAACAAACTGGCGACAAGGATTCGAACTCATACTGAAAAGAAAAGATACTCACGCGGAAAACAACAAAAGAAAAATATTCGCTCGTCGTCCAACAACAAACTGGCGACAAGGATTCGAACCCAAGCGGAAAAGAAAAGATACTCACGCGGAAAACAGCAAAAGAAAAATATTCCCTCGTCGTTCCAACTACAAACTTGCGACGGAGATTTGAACCCACGCGGAAAAGGAAAAATTACGTAAAACTGAGTTATCATGGAAAATTTAAAAAATATTTTGGTAGAACTGATAAAACACCAAAATAAGCAACAATTACAACTTTAAGAACGAATGGAAGAAAAATGGCAAAAGCAATTATTAAAAACGCAAAAGGAAAATCAAGATACACAAACAGAGCTCCAGGAACTAATATTGAAAGTAGCGGGCAATAAGCAATTAGACATTGAAAAATAAGCAACATTTTCGCAAGACGCAGTGTGGAATACCATAGAGATTTTCAAATATTCTCTAGATGAGGACAAAAATTTTGGAGATTACTTCAGAAGACATCTTTAATATAGACTGTCAAAATTGGGCAGAAGCAAAAAAGCTACGTCTATTGCTTAGAAAATTAGGAACTGAAGAATATACAAAGTTCGTAGATTATCTAAAAAAGACGAACGAATTAACGTTTGACGAAGCAGTGACATGTCTTAAAGAACTCTTCAGCACCAAAACTTCACTCTTCCACAGGAGGTGGAAATGCCTCAACCTGGTGAAGAGCGATAATGATGATTATTCCACGTTTGCCGCAATCGTAAATAAACATTGTGACGACTTTAAACTAGCGGAATTGACACCGGACAATTTCAAATGTCTCATCTTTGTTCGAGAATTAGTTTCTACAAAAGATAGCGAAATGCGCAGAGGAATGCTTGCAAAATTACAAAATGAACCGGGTCTAACATTACAGCAGTTATCGGAAGATTGCCAGAGATGTTTAAGTATAAAGAAAGACGCAAAGGACATTGAAGATTCAGCTGTTTCTCATATACGTAAGTTAAACAAAAGTCTACGTTCTTCACCCTCCCCGGAAAGAAAACTAAAAATTTACGACAATGAAAAAAGATTCTCACCCTCCCCAGAAAGAAAAAGAAAATTTTATAATAAGAAAAGTACAACATACAGGACAAATTATGACGAATATCGCAAGAAATATAAATCCTCCCACCATCAGCATGTTATCGATTTGGAGGAATACATTGGAACAAGGATTGTCACTTTAGATATAAAAACTGTCTTGAATGTGGTAAAAAGGGCCACAAGGCATCGCAATGTAGAAATAGAAAAGATACTAAGAGAATAAGAGCTACAAGGATGAATAACGATGACAACACCAACGTAAGGAAATATGTAGAACTGGAAATTTTAAATAAATGATTAAATTACGACTGGATTCGGGTTACGACCTCACGATAATCAACTTACAGACATGGAAAAAACTCAACAAACCTACCATGTTACACACACAAAAAATTGCCAAATCGGTTACAGGCAAACGAATAAAATTTGAGGGAGAAATAATAGTGAATGTTAAATTTCACGGCAAAACAAAAAAAATTAAAATATGTCACGAGAGATACTGAAAATCTAGTAGGTATCGATTGGATGCAGAAGTTTGGGTTCAAACGTTTGGGACCTACCTATCAACTCGTTTTGCAAAAAGTTAGAGATTGAACCCTCAGATACTATAAAATTGAAGGAAGAATTATACAAGAAATTTCCTGAGGTATTTTCAAGCGGGTTGGGACGATGCAACAAATTTAAGGCCAAAATAGAATTAAAAGAAAATGTCCAACCAATTTAAGGAAGGAAGTTTATTTCGAGACTGTATATAGCGATCTTTGATTAATACTAACCCGCGTTCCTGGATTTACTAACAGCATTACCTTTTGTATTTTGTGTAAATACAATTAATTTCTTATCTTAAATACTTGCGTTTGTCATTTATTGGAGACCGATTTTTCATCTCGGAATCCACAATAATTTGTTTCACCTTCATTTTGTTGTTAACTTGGGCAAGGAGTGGCTTGTTAATTTTAACGCCTCCAAGACGAAACTTCTCTGTATCAATCACCTGAAAGTCCCCTTCCTGCTTCCCATCAGCGTGTTAACCTTAATGAGAGGAACTTGTTGCTCTTTTACGGACTAACATTCTTGATATATTCTTGCATTGAATCCATTGCTAGGTCTGCCGTTAAGAAAGTTGGCTCATTGCGTCTTGTTAGACAATATTTCTCTCCTGAATCTGTTACGTATTTTTAAGTCTATTATTCGTCCAAGCTTTGAATATTGCTGCCACATATGATCTGATGCTACTGCTCTATATTTAGATAGATAAAATCCAAAGAAAAATCTGCAATGTTATTGGTACTGACCTGTTATCTGGGCTTATGTCACTTTCCCACAGTCGTAAAGTTTCATCTTAGTGCCTTTTCTATAAGTACTTTCATGGTAATTGTTCGAATGAGCTCTTCGCTATGGTAGAAGACCTTCCTTTTCCCCATTCCGCCATTTTTTTTTTCTGTATTTGAAGCGGAAATAAATATTGATCTTCGCTATGGTACGTAAACTTTATGAATTTAGGCGCAGTTCTAGATTGGCGGCAACGTCATTAGTTCAGTTAAAATTGCTAGATGTAACCGTAATTTCTATGCTAACAGTTTCTTCTCTTACACTTCTCGCTCGTGGAACTCTCTTCATGCTTTCCAGTTGACTTTGATCTTCAAAAATTTAAATGCAATGTCAATCATTATCTGCTGTCTTCCTGATTACTCTTCTTCTATTGTTCTCGAGTCTTAATAATGTTTCTCTGTTTTTCTTATTCTTTCGTACTCAGTACCTAATGTGGCTTAGTGGCTTTACTTCCTTGCATAGGGTGACAAGATGAAACAAAACAAAACAAAACAAAAAACAAAAAAACAAACAAACAAACAAAAAAAAAAACTATTGGCTAGTTTGGAATAATTTGGAAGAGCACTGCAAAATGAATTGGAGAAAAAAAAAAAAAAAAAAAAAAAAAAAACGGAAATAAAAACAAATAAATAAAATTCAGTCCGAGGGAGAATTGCAACAATTCAAACGATTGTTTTACTAAAATAAATTAGAATACTCAAGAGAGTGGCTGGAGTATTGAAGATTTGCTGTCACTTGATCGCCTCTGTAACCCAATGGTAGAAAGAAAAAATCGACGAGAGTTATAATAATTCCTAGTCGTAAATCAGGACTTGAAAGAGAACTATAAATGTTGTGGACCATGAGACTGAAAGTAGTTCCCATAATTACTGATGCACTCGAAACATCATGAAAGATCCACGAAAAGATATTGGAGGATGAGTTGTTGATATTTGCAGACTTGAAACCCTTCTGGTCACGGAACTATTCAAATCTACGAGGATAGCATGAAGAATTGCGGACTTTCTGTCATTCGATATCCAGTAATGACTACTAGCGGCGTTAGATATGATAATGCATTAGATAAATATAATGTATTCGTAGTACTAGCAGAGGTGGATCGTAATGAAGAAGAAGAGGAGGAAGAGAAGGAAGAAGACGGAGAAGAAGAAAAAGTAGAAAATAGAAGAAAAGAAAAAGCGGGAGAAAGAAAAAGAACACAAATAAAAAGAAGAAAAATTTAAAGGATAAAGTATAAAAAGAAGAAAAAAGAAATTAAAAAGAGGAAAAAGAAGAAAAAGAAAAAAAGGAAAAGAAGAAAAAAGGAAAGAAAAAGAATAAGAATAAAAGAAGAAATATGAAGACAAGAAGAAAAAGAAGGAAACGCAGAAAAGAAGAAACAAAAAAGAACAAGATTAAAAGAAGAAAATTAAGAAAAGGAGAAAAAGAAGGAAAAGAAGAAAAGAAAAAGAAAAAGGAAAGCAAGGAGAAACGAAAAAGAAGAAAAAGGAGACAACAAAAAGAACAATAAAAAGAAGAACGAAAAGAAAGAAAAAGAATAAAAAGAAAGAAATGAAGAAAAAAGAAGAAAGGAAAAAAGAAAAAGAAAGGCAAAGAAAAATAGAATGACTAAAAAATAAGAAAGGAAGACACAATAAAGAACAAGAAGAAAAAAGAAGAAAAGAAGGAAAAGATACAAAGAAAAAAGTAAAAAAGAAAAAGAAAATGGGAGAAGAAAAAGAATAAAAGAAAAGAAGAGGAGAAAAAGAAAAACAAGAGAAAAGGAAAAACAGATAAGGATGATATCAAATTTTATTATTATTATTATTACTATTTCAGTCAGGAATTTCTCCTTTATTCAGCACTCAGAGAAGTCAGCGCCTTTTTTATTCAGTGACGGAGGAGTGATTCCAGCGGCCAAGCCTTGCCCACTTATTTAAAATCATTCCTCTTAGCCACCTACCATCGTCCTTCCTCGTTCATTGAAGTTGACTTGAAAGAGAAATTTGTTTCCATCTCGGCTGTTTATCAAAACCAGAATCATTCATTCATCATTTTTTTTTTTTTTTACTTTCAATATATTTCCTTTTTCTTTCCATTTCTCCGCCACCTTCAAACACTTATTTAAATAAGAAGTAATGTTTTAGTAACGTGTACAAGTTATGTTGCCACTACTACGATTATTAATTGCAGCTACTTCGGCAACAAGTAATATTCGTTCTGTAAAACAAAAGAGACCGAATCCTCACCGTAGGAAGGTTAACATTTCGAAGTCCTTTCTTAAATGAATCTACTTTTATATACACTGTCCCATCTCATGACATGGGTGATCATAACTCTCCATCACTTCCTTTCTTTTGTTGCTTAAATGAATAAGATTTTAATTTCGGAATATCCCTAATGTTTTGTAAATAGTTCACAAAATACAAACGATGCAAAATATTTTTAAAGAAATGACAAATTAATATGTATATACACACAGAGTGAGTGTGTGTGTGTGTGTGTGAGAGAGAGAGAGAGGGGGGAGAGACAGAAATGAAGATAGATTGAGAACAGAGATAGACATAAGAAAAGAGGGAGAGAAGGAGGGAAAGAAGGAGAGAAAGCGGAAGGGAGAAAGAGAGAGGGGAAGTGATAGCAGCAAATAGAGAGAAGAAGGGAGAGAAAGAAAGAGTTGAGAGAGAGGAAGAGGGGGAGAGAAAAGAACAGAGAGAGAGAGAGAAAGAGACAACGTAGAGAGAGAGAGAGAGAATGGAGGAGAGGTAGACAGAGAGAGGAAGATCAGATCGGGCGATAGAGAGAACAGAGAGAGGGCAAGATAGACACAGGGAGAAAGAAAGAGAGCGGAGAGAGAGAGAGATGGAGTAATAGAGAGAGGAAATATAGAGAGAGGAACAGGGAAAGCAGAGAAAGAAGAAAGAAAGAAAGAAAGAAAGAGAGAGAGAGAGAGAGAGGGGAAGCGAGATAGAGAAAGAGATTAACTTCAATCGCAACGAGGTTTCATTATTTCATCTGGCCGCATACCCGCATTTATTCGTTCAATTTTGGATAAACAGCATGTGTGAAAAGTCCGAGTATTCACCTTACAACGTGTTCGTTTGCCGACAACAGCCGCGTCATCCCTCACGCGTTGAGGTTTCGTTTTGGAGATAGTAAAAAAAAAAAAAAAAAAAAAAACGTACAGGTTTTTCCAGCCAGCGTTATAAACCTCGTTAAACTGTTAACTGCATTCTTTAATGAGGTAACCACAGCTGATCATGAAACAACGCACAAATAGGCAGAACGGAGTTTTTGTTTGCCCGTCTACACGCTTTTTATTACTGCACATGCTCAAACCGTGACACAAGAATCGCTTGCCACACATACATACAGCGCGCACACACATACACGCACACACACACACACACGTGCGCGGACAAACGCATTCGTTGCGTTATGGTAGTGTATTCACATAAAGCACGCCTACGTTGTTCTCGTTATTATATCAACAAACACTCATGGAGAAAACATACACGTCTCTTGGTCATGTACAGATGACATATCTGCATCAATTTTTAACGGAAATGCATACATATACATCTCTTTACTCACGCAGTCTTCCGACCTATATACAGCGGTAGAAAAATGGATGTATTTTAAGCGGTTTTTATATTCGGTCGTTTTTTTTAATCTCAAAATAAATAAATAAAAAAATTAAAAAAAATATTCCTGTAAATATATAAATAAATATATATATATATATGTGCATATACATATATATATATATATATATATATATATATATATATATATATATATATATATATATATATATATATATATATATATATATATATATATATATGCACATATATATATATATTTATAAATATATATGTATGTATGTATATATGAAATTTACATATCCAGCATATGTAGAGTTGTGCGAATTTTCCGTCAGATTGGACATAGAAATATTTATTATCGCTTTGAAAAACTTGTCAAAGGCATAAATAAAATGTGATACTATTTTTAAAGACATATCTTAAAAAAAAAGAAAAAATCTTTACAGCCGCCAGTAGTATTTCTACAACTTCTTATAGTTGTCTATTTTATAGTAATAAAAAAATATAAGTTAAAAAATTGTATAAATAAAATTCCTTGAATAAAAGATATACAACTGAAAAAAAAAATTACAAAAAAATTATAGAAATCAAATTAAACCAAACTTCACCATGCCCCTGAATGGGGCGAACGAGAAAGAAGTGTCCTTTTCTGGTTCATTGAATTATACAGATTACAGTCGCGGTAAAAGCCTAGTTCATCCATTCTGGACCAACATCAGCTCAATTTCTTCGGATTACCACATCGGGACTGGAGTAGTAATGTGTATTTCATTGTTTATGTCCATTTTCGGAAACAGTTTGGTTTTACTCGTCATTTGCAAGTAAGTCATTATCTTTTTTAAATAATTGCAAGAGAAGAACCGATATGAATTTCTTTCTTTTTGTTACGCTTTCCCCAGAAGTAATTTCAGAAGACATTGCCTGACACTAACCACCTTAAATTGTAAAATGAGTTGTAGCAAGGGAGGTAACTGGTGACTACAAAAGTTAATATTCATCATAAAATCGATTTACGCGCGTGTATTTGTATTTTAAAACAATTTAAAAAAAAGATTTTAGTGAAAAGTATGAACGCAACTATGGAAAAGTTTGTAGCTTATACTTATCTATCTATCTATCTATCTATCTATCTATCTATCTATCTATCTATCTATCTATACAATGCATTATCTATCTATCTATCTATCTATCTATCTATCTATCTATCTATCTATCTAATGCATTATCTATCTATCTATCTATCTATCTATCTATCTATCTATCTATCTATCTATCTATCTATCTATCTATCCATCTATACAATGCATTATCTATCTATCTATCTATCTATCTATCTATCTATCTATCTATCTATCCAATGCATTATCTATCTATCTATCTATCTATCTATCTATCTATCTATCTATCTATCTATCTATCTATACAATGCATTATCTATCTATCTATCTATCTATACAATGCATTATCTATCTATCTATCTATCTATCTATCTATCTATCTATCTTATGCGTGAATATTAATTAAAATGAATATTCCCCTATATATATATATATATATATATAATAAAAAGAGACCAGGAAACAGTAGTATTAAAAAAGTGCTACTTTTGTTTCAACCTTTCGATATCTTCAGGCGATTTCGATCAATTGATTTCCTAATGCGTTATTTCTTTTTTTAAATAAAATGAATTTATGAACGCTTTATTTAAAAAAATGAATAAATGAATAAGGGCACGACGTGAGGTGTGGTAGAAGGTGAGGAGTAGGAGGGGAAAGTGTATTGGAAATGTATGGTTAGGGGATTAAAGGAAATATAAACACTTTCTTTTCATCCCACTTCATATAAATTCAAAAGCAACTTTTTAGTATGTATACAACGGGTCATAATTCCTATCTCTGAGTCAAAAAGTCTTTTTGGTCTGGAAATGTTTTACAGCTATTTTTTCTTGTTGACAAAGTAACAGGTGTTGCGATGATTGTTATAAGGTTTTCCTTTTTTTTTTTAATTTTCCAGTTTACAATCTTTTATATTTTTTCCTTTGATTTCCACACATGCTTGGCTAGTTTAGTAGAAATTTTTAAGGCATTCCAGTTTAAAAGATGATATAATTGTACCACCTCTTTTAAAAGTTACCCTCAGTATCAATATGTATATATTTTCTGGCCATTTGTATCCGTTACTTCTGCTTTGTAAATTACTGCTTCAGTTTTACAAACATCATTTAATGGACATCTATTTTTATCTCTACAATTGCATATATTACTGTTAACGATGTTTTGCTGTACGTTAGTTTTGAAATTTCTGGCGTTTTGTCTTTTTATTGTCGTTTCTAAATTACTATTACAGCTGTAGCTTAATTTAAATATGTTTTTATTAAATATTTTATATAATTCGGAGTTTTTGGGGAAGTGTTTATTAAGTAATTTGAAAACATATTTTCCCTATTTTACTCTTTATCTCTTAATTAAAAGGTCTGGGGTTAAACCAAATAATTTTTTCTTTTCTTCGAATTGTTTTTATTTGTTGTTTTATTTGAAGTTTAAATTCCAGTTTAGTTTTATGTCCCGCTTCTTTTAAAGATCTTCCATATATTTTTTTTTTTTATCTTCGAAAATTATTTTACTAGAGGAATTTCTAGATAACCTGAACGCTATTACTTTGTGGATTTGCTTTATTATACTCTCAGGGTGGTTGGATCTAACATTCACATATTTTAATTTTGTGTTGGGTTTCATGTATGGGGAGACACTACCAGTTTGCAGATTTAATTCTACGTTCAAATGTTTGACAATTTTCTTATTCACATCGACTTCTATTTCAAACTCGAGGCTTTTAAAGAAGTTTGAAAAGCGCTTTTCTTATATTGTAATTTGTTCTTCCGTTTTCTGGCACTGTAATCAGTCCATCATCCCTATACAGGCCGTGGTTGTTTATATGTACAATTTTGTTGATTTCATATAAAATATATAGGCCTATTAATTCTGAAACCTCAGCACTATGAAACGAACCTTGTAGTACATCGAAGCTTCTCCATTGTGGGATAAAATTGATTTATGGCAATATAAAATTATGTCCATTTGTTCAGGTGTTGCATTTACGAAGCCTTTGGCGAAATACAAAGCCTCAAGCAGAACTTTTTTAGATATAGATGGGTAAAAGTTTTTTTTTTTTAGACTGTATTTTATAAAAGCATATTTATCTTTCTTTTTAATTTTGTGGAACCAAGAAATGCACCGACTTGTATCCTTCCATTGATTGGCTTGTGTAGCAATCCTTAATGAGTCACATGATTTTGAGTAATTCTTGGCTTATTTTACACAATTCAGTTTTGGTTGGGTTTATTAGTCTAAAAGAAGATTTATTGGGGAATTCGCCTTTATATGTACCCTGTCACTTATACTTAGTTTGGCTGTGATATATATATATATATATATATATATATATATATATATATATATATATATATATATATATATAATGAAAAAAGCTCTGGATTTACATTGAGCTCTCAGGATTTCATCCTCCTTGGAATTACCCATACGGTTTACCAAGTTCTTCGTACTTAAATATATATATATATATATATATATATATATATATATATATATATATATATATATTATAATAATAATAATAATGATAAAGTTAATTGGTAATCCGTATGGATAATTCCAGGAGGATATAAATCCCGAGAGCTCAAAGTAATAAACAGAGCAAGGGATAATTAATTAACAAATCGGAGACTTCAGAAAGACATGGTAATATTTTATTTCGCGAGACCGATAAAATTCGATTTCGCTTCGCCAGACCTTGCGGTTTCTCGCGAAATAAAATATCACCATGGCTTTCTGAGATCTCTGATTTGTTAATTATATATATATATATATATATATATATATATATATATATATATATATATATATATATATATTAGGTTGGTGCAAAAATAATGTCGTTTTCTCACATATGTTACTATGTGAGAAAACGACATTATTTTTGCACCTTATATATACATATATATATATATATATATATATATATATATATATATATATATATATATGTGTGTGTGTGTGTGGGGGGGAAATCATTTATGTAAACTGTAAATTTACAAACTTAAAAATGTTAATGTAAACTTATTAATTGTCATTAATCAAAGCTGAACACCTAAAAAGCAAAAAACAAAAGCACGAAACGAGATTCCAACAATTGTCGTTCAATTTTCGAACTGTATCAACCTTATTTCGTGTGATCTCTTAGCGTCGTATTTTTTAGCATGATCCTGAAATTTGCATAAAATCGCTTTATTTTTTATTTTTAAACGTTTGTTGCCGTTCTATCGTCCGGTTAAAAAAAAAAAAATTGATCATTGCTGTCAGTCTCTTTTGACCTTTAATGTCTCAATCTTTAGATTTCTTGAAAATATTGTTTGTTGCCTCACCCAGCATTCGTAATATTTGACGGCATTTTTCAACATGCTCAGTTTAAGCGGATTAATTTCGACGTAATTGATTCATTTATTTGGTTTGCTGATTTTGAGATTAAATTTTGAAAATTCACTTCCGAATTAACAAGTTAAAAAATCTGATGGGCTAAGGTCCATTTCAATGTATCTAAGCACGTTAACTTTTTTCTCAAATGGCAGCTTTACACACACACACACACACAGGCGAGCGCGCGCACGCAGACACGCACACGCACACGCACATAGAAACATATTAATAACAGCAACAACAACAATAACAACAACAGCTGAAATAGTAACAATCATAATAATAATATAATAACGAAGGTGTTCATGTAAAAGCACTTAAAACTAAGACTAGAACAGTAGGATTTGGCCCCAAATCTTAACAATAGGTAACTATAGCAACAATTATCAATAAATCAATAAATATTCAAAGGGCTTATCTCATTTACCGACACCAGAGTTTCGTCTAAAGCCGCTCAGCAGGGCCAGTTCTATCTATCTATCTATCTATCTATCTATCTATCTATCTATCTATCTATCTATCTATCTGTTCATATGTTCTTAAACGGCATATATATATATATATATATATATATATATATATATATATATATATATGTGTGTGTGTGTGTGTGTGTGTATTCCGGATTTGCGCGTCCACGATGGGCATCTAATCCCTGTTGCAAACGCCTAGTCAGGTACATCTGTATTTATTCAACACCCAGAGAGTAGATTTGTGGTTTGCATTGCAGATATGCTGAGCGTACGTTAGTTACAGTTTCTGGGAAAAAGCGCACAATTTGGTGTGGGCACCACTTTGAACAAGTCCACTTCTCTAAAAACCTCGGTCACGATGATTTGTAACTTGATGCTAGAATAACATTCAACAACTTCAGACCAATTTCGAATACCAAATACTATCAAATCGACCATTGCGAGATACAAACCTACTCTCATAGTCGTAACGTTCTAGACTACTGGTTGCAAGGATATATATATATATATATATATATATATATATATATATATATATATATATATATATATATTAGGCAGCAAGGATTCATTAAAATTCAATAAAAGAACTCAGTCTGTTTAATTTTTGCATTTTGAAAATTTCGTTCTGTTTCTGTTCATTTGCTTTCGACCATTTCAGTCATTATCAAGAACAGGTTGTTAGCTTTATGGAAAATAACATTTTGTTGGCTATAGCTTATATATTATTATATTGCCGACACGTTTCGTCATTTGACTTTATTAAAGCAATTGATGATAAACAAAAGCTGAATGTTGTGTAGTTACATGAAATTCAAAAAAAAAAAAAAAAAAATAACGAAGAAAAACGCTCCTGTGTAAGCCTCTTTTTGGATATTGGTAACTTTTTTTTTTGACATGTCGGAGTTCCGTCTACAAATCTCTGGATTCGGGATGCTGATGTTACCGATCAGCGAAGTGACGAAACATTTACTTGAATTAATTCTCTCCGCCTATCTCTCTCTGTATATATATGTATGTATATATGTATGTGTGTATGTATGTATGTGTGTTTGTGCGTGTATTCTCAGAAATAATTTGACAGTATGAATAGAAGAAAAGAGGACACGAGAAAAACTGTATTTAATTTCAGTCGACGGTCCATTGACGGACTTTATTAAGGCAATACCGAAATGAATTTATTCGAAAACAATGTATCCAATCCAAACACAAACGAAATGTTAGTTTCTAGAAAATTATAAACTCTCATAAATATTCATATGTTCAACTTAAGAATATTAAAATACGTCATATTTTTCCTGTGAACTATAAATCCGTGTTCTTATTTTTCGGCAATCTGGTAATAAATCTTTTACGTGTTTTTATGGGCATTGTAAAATGACTTCTTCAATGCAGTATCTGGGAAATTACTTTCTCCTCCTTCATTTTTGTTTTGATTGGATACATTTTTTCAAATAAATTCATTTTGCTTTTGATTTGATAAATTCTGTAAATGGACGAAACACGTCGGCTGAAATTAAATATAGTTTTCCTCATGTCTTTTTTCTTTTATTCACACACACACACACACACACACACACATATATATATATATATATATATATATATATATATATGTATTCAATTATGACTCTCTACTCTTCGCGTAATTATATCCACTCTTCAGGAGACTTAATGCGACATGATCTTGTTATATATATATATATATATATATATATATATATATATATATATATATATAACAATATAAATTAGTATGATAATGAATATTATACCTCTAGTTATCCATTGGGCGCTTTTTAGCTAAAGAATACGATAAATTCTTGTAATTCTTACCTATTTTATATGTATACTAGCAGCATGGCCCGGCGTTGCCCGTGCTTGATTCAAAAATCGTACGACTCATACAGCAATCGCTATCACTTGACTTAAAATACTTTTGCCCTTCCTTGCTTTTAAAGGAGTGCCCTTTGCCATGCTGATGTTGCTACATGCCTTACTTCTTGCCGACATCACACTGCGAATTTTTTCTAAGCTCTATACTAAACATTAAATCTGTTACGAAAAAAGAACTAAACAAAATGAACACAAAACGATCAGCTTTAAAAAAGAACTCGTAACTCGAAAAACCGAATGAAAAAACAATGTTAACAACAAATACTTTTTCACACCCAACCCAGTTTCCTGAAATATTGAGACTTGGGCGGTGTTGTTGTTGCCCTTGTTTTGTTAACCCGGTACATTGGAAAACATACATTGATCCGATTTTAAGGTCAAATAAAAAGAGCTCAAAAGTGTTTAACAACGCGAAGTCAACTGAACAGAGTCCAAAATGAGGTGAAAAGCTTAGATGTACTGGGTCGCGTAGTGCAGGCGAGACATTCAACTTAAAACCCCCAAAATCCGTATCACCTGTAAGTTAATCGTTTTTTTTTTTACAAAGTTTGATTCCCAAATAAAAAATCGGGCTCCGGCATAATACAATGACGTAAATTGAAAAATCTGATCTGGGATGCGGCCTGGCAGAAAGAACAAAGTTTAAAGAAGTGGGAAATGGACTGCTGAGGGCATGGTCAACACGGAGGTTTGTATCGATTTTTGAGTCACGACGGGATCACACGGCATTCTATGCAAGGCACCTCTAACTGGGACGCGTAGGAATTTTTGGTTGAATTGTGAAGAACGCCCGAAATTTTAGAATGTAATCCGCCCAAATACCGGAGTACCAGCCGATTTACCACTTTTTTGAAAGCCTGAGTCCAAATTGAAAATCTGTCTCCGTTACGAATTGATGTCGTAAATGTTGGAAGTTGAATCGACATTTGACGTTAATTGCAGCCTGGGCGTGAAAAGAAGTCAAAAACTGACAGCTGATGGCAGGGTCGAACCGGAGCTTTTTATCGATTTTTTTGCTGCACGAAGGGGTCTCGCACGCATTTTTGAAAGGGCCCGTAATCTGGCCAGGGTCATTAATTTCTGTACATATGGTATAGGGATGTGAGGAGAGACAATTGATGCTTGTAACTATACATTAGTTGTCAATGAGTTCAATGCTTCACAGTAATGCGGTAAAGGGGAGCAAATTCTTATCCCAAAGATGCATTTGTATCCATCCGATGCCAATGTACCCTTCACTTTCAGAAGATCCCCATTCCCATTCGCACCTGTTTTGCTATGACAATTAATAAGGCCCAAGGACAAACACTCTCTGTCACTGGTGTACATTTAGAGGAGCAGTGCTTCTCATACGGCCAACTTTACGTAGCCTGCTCTCGAGTCGGCAGGCACGATGATGTGTTCCTTTATTCACCCTCACAAAAAGCTGAAAATGTGGTCTACACTGAAGTCCTCAGCAAACCCCATTCCATTTTTCCTTTCCATGCAAGAAAATTGAGGCCCCTGCCAAATCAAACATATTGAATGCTGGATTTGTGGTTTTGAGACATAGCTGAACACAAAAAAATTCAAATCTTGAGACATATTTTCGTATGCAACCAATCGCTGAATGCAAAAAAAGGGACGCATCTTTTGCCCAAAAGACGGCGCTGCTGCTTCCACAATCAGCATTACAATGCGTGAGCAGTTAGATGTTGTTGCAACGTAATCGAGTAAAGTTTCTCCTCGATAAGCTTCCTCAGTTTCACCACTCAAATCGAAGTGTACTGGGTCGCGTAGTAAAGGCAGAAGAGAAGTAACTTGTGACAGCAGTTAACTGTCTAATAGCAAAACTGAACTATGTCAGGTCTGGGATGCGGTCTGGGCTAGGGGAAAAGGTGTAAAGAATTGGAAAATGGACTGCTGAGGGCGGAACCATTTTCACTCAGCACGTATGTGGGTTTTTTTTTTCAGTAGAGACGCGAATAAAGGAAGTGCTTATTTTGGTAAGATGCGACGATTAAAGCAAAAGTGTTGACAAAGTCGAATATGTCATTTGTGGCTCAAAGTGAGAACTGGTAGCAGGGATAAAAAAAGCAGAATTTTAATGGCCCTGCACCCATTCCAGAATTTGAGGTCAAATGTTTTCTTCTACTCCACTGCACGCACTGACCTGTTTCTTCCCGCGCATAGCGTCACCTTAAATTAATCTGCATTTAGGAAATACCCAACCGGAAAAAAACATTTTTAAGGGTTGACCGATTGTCGATTTGCACTGTTTGGAGGCGCTCAGAGTTGAAACTTCACATGTTGACTCCCAATGGCCTCCTCATAAATCCGGTCGGTTTTCGCTAAAAACCGACATGCGGTTCAGGCGCAATCTGAGCGTATCGGTTTTTGGGTTATATCGATTTTCAGAGCTGTTTAGGGGTCAGTGGCCATGAAACTTCTGGACAACACTTCTAATGATAGACTCTAAGAGGGTGTCAAATTTGGTTGAAATGCGATCATTCCTTCTGTAAGCAGATTTTTTCGATTATCGATTTTTTCGGAACCCGAGTCCGAACTCAAAAATCGGCCTCCGTCATGTCCTTACGGCAGCCATTTGCAAACTTGTGGTGAAAGCCGCATCGAAATCGGGTGAGAAATGCGGCCTGTGCGAGGTAACAACGCCCACGAAAGACACACAGACAGACAACATGAGAAATATAGATAGTAGATATGAATTACAAATATCTAACCGTTAATTCATCCACTAAAGGGTCTAAGGATTGCTCAAGGTAGAGGGTTATTGAGTAAGAGTGTTGTAAGGGAGAAGGAAGGAGGAATTAAGAAGTGCTTATTATGAGGACATATACAATAGATATCGGTTGATCCTCTATTTGAAGAGACCAACATAGCAGTCGGTAGGGAAGCATCCTCCCAAGAGTTTTTTTTTCCACAAAGTAACTATTCTGAGGAATAACCTGGATGGAACTTGCTCCTTATCAAAGGAAAACAAAGGGAATGGCTATAGTTTGCTTCCGTGAATACCTGTGAAAGTCTGATCTGGTGGGACTAACGAATGAAATTCGTCCGAACATCCGCCATAGTAATCGCGATAGAGTAGTGAGAAGCTGGCAACGTTTCGTCTGTGAGATGAGGATAGCATGGTGGCGAATAATTATTCACCCACAAGCCTGGGTAAGCTCTTTTAAATTCTGTCATGGCTGGACTGTATTAATATTAGTGTATATATATATATATATATATATATATATATATATATATATATATATATATATATATATATGCGTAAGCGCTTTTAAATTCTGTCGTGGCTGGACTGTATTAATATTAGTGTATGTATATATATGTATATATATATATATACATATATATATATATATATATATATGTATATGTGTGTGTCTTCTGCGCGTTTGTGTGATTGACGTAGATAAAAGAAATCGATTTCCGTGGATATGTACTGGATACATAGAAATCTAAGCCGTAATATTCGAATTAAAATTTGGTATTAGGTTGATGCAAACATAATGACGTAATAATGTCGTTTTTGACGTTAAAAATACGTCAAAATACGACATTATTACGTCATTATTTTTGCACCAACCTAATATTTAAAAGACAAACAGGCAAAACAAAATGATCAATACTCATATCCGGATTAATATATATATATATATATATATATATATATATATGTGTGTGTGTGTGTGTGTGTGTGTGTGTGTGTGTGTGTGTATTTCCCTGGAAACACAGGAATCACTAAAACATCGATTGAGGAAGTTCTGGGTAAAATGGCAGCAAAACATTGAGACTGGTTGGATGAAAAAGATGATGCTATCAAGGAGATCATTGCAAGACAGAATCGGATACGATGCAAAGAACAACAAAGTAAACTGTGCAAAAATAGAAGCTCAACGTGTTCTTCGAACTATGCAGGAAAAATGGTGGTCAGAACTTGCAGAAGAAATACAGAATGCAGCGAATTCAAATAATACCAAGCAGTTGTACTTGAAATAAGTATTTGGCCGAGATCCACCAATATTGCTCTCCCCAGGACAGAGTACGGCAATAATCTCCTCACAGACATGGATGGCATCGCCAAGACATGAAAGAAACACTTAGATGGGCTACTGAATAGGCCTTCAAATATGGACCCTCAGGTTCTCGAGATAATAACCCAAAAGACCCATAGTGTTAGAACATGACAGTCAACAATCGCTGCGTGAGGTCCTGCGTCGCATGGAGGAACTCAACATGGGCAGAACTGTTGGGGTTGTTGGCCTTCCTGCTGAAATATTCCGTTATAGTGGAACACATTTAAGTCAACTTATGCATGATCTTATTGTAAAGATTTGGATAGATGGAGAAGAACAGATTGGATGGATGCAACAATGATACCTATATATAAGTGTAAAGGTGCCCGAACATTATGTGGTAATTATAGAGAGATTGTTCTCCTTTCTTCGGCAGATCTTAGCCTCTGTTATCCTATTAAGATTAGACCAGAGAAAGGAGTCACAGTGTGCTTTTCGCTCACACAGGGGTACCGCAGATATGATTTTCACAACACGATAAATTCAAGAAAAGATCTGTGAACAATTGGGTCATTGTCAAATATTTGTAGACCAGAGGAAGGCTTTTGACACCATTAATCGTGTTGCTCTTTGGAAAATCTTCACAAGATTAGGCTGTCGTCACCAATTTTTAAAGATTCTGAGGTATGGAAGCCTGTGCTAGTTTTGGCGGTATGCTTACGGGGCTCATCAAGGTTGAAAATGGAGTCAAGCAGGTCTTTTGGCTCCTACATTGTTTTCTATCTACTTTGCAATTGTACTGCTTGATGCGTTCGGGGACTGCCATGATGGGATTATGATTAGGAAAAGTTCAACTGACAAGCTTTTCAACATACGTAGGTTTGCAACAAAGACAAAAGTTTTTTTTTAATTTAGTGCGCAACCTTCTCTTTGCCTGTTGTGATCTGGTCGCACACAATTCGGCACGCACAGGTGTTCATGGATTAGGGTCATGTAAGGTTTTTGGACTGTCCATCAACCTTGACAAGACAGTGGCCATGTATCAACATGTATGTATATAGAGTCATCAATTTATGTTGAGTAGTACACAAATTTTGTATACCTTGGTAGCACCCTCAACCGCCACTGCTCCCTTGATGATGAGAGTGTTACAAATTAATAAAGCCTCCGATGCATTTGCAAAAATCAAAATATATTATGTCTTATTATATATTATGTTATGTCTTCTCTGCTATATTCATGTGAGACATGGGTTGTCTATCGCAGACATTTGAAGATACCGGAACGTTTTCATCAACGATGCCTTCGGTTTCCCAACATCCGCAGTTGATTTGATATGTAACAAGAAATGTAGATCGATGGCTGGCTTTATGAGGCAATGTCGTTCACACAACCAATAAATGCAGTGTTGTGGAGGGAGTTTAACTGATGAACTGGACATGTCTTCTAAATTACTAATATGTATATATATATATATATTTCAATAAAGGTGCAATTAATTTACAAATTCATGAATTATTCATACATAAAACAAATACAAAGGTTAATGATTTAAATGGCGAGAAATCCATCTTCGCGAACAATTCAAATAATATGCAAAAACCCCGAACCTGTTTATGAATGAAAAGATCCTGTTTTATAAATTTCAGTTGCATTAGGTCTTTTTATTTTACAAGCTTTCGTCTGTTCCTACAGACATCCTCAGGTATGAAATAGATTGTGTTCTTGTTTTTACTCTCAGTAATAAGTGGACAACGAAAACAGGGTTGTAATCCGAAAAATGCTATGAGAAATGTGTTATTGTTTTATTACTTTAAAGCTTCATTAGAGACTGAGATATGGAGAAAAAGACGAAAGAAATTCTTGTATTCTCACTTTTGTTCTGTTTGAATTTTATTGGTTAGTCTTGTTTCACGCGCATTCGAATTTTTGAGCCTACGTTAGTATAATTTGTAGTGTTCCAAATTCAAGGAGAGACGACACACCCATGCGATGTTTCAAGAAACTAACGGATTCCAAACCTACATAAAAACCGTAAATATTCCTTTATGTATGTAAGTGTATAATACTTCTAGTTTTTCTGTGTGGTATTCAAATGAAAAATGTATATTCGTAAGTGTGTATTTGTGTGTATGTGTACGTGTATGCATTCAAGCCTGTGTGTACGTCCAGTAGACATTATGTTTGTTCGTTTTTCGCATGTTGATTTGGGAACTTTTTTTTTTATGTCCATGCCATTTGTTTTAAATAAGCATACATTAAGAATGGATTCAATAAAGGCTGGTGACGTAATGTTTTTGATGTGCGTTTATAGTTGGTAATATTGTTATTAGTAGGCTCTTAGTAGACATACTTACGAATATACATTATCATATATTTACTAATCATAAATAGAAAAGCTTAGTACATTCATTAAACCCAATGTTTTAAAAAGAATTTTGAAATTGTTTTGTGCATATAAACGTGCCGATTTTTGTAAACAGAGACGTCCATACACATAATCAGAAAATAAGAGCGATAACTAGAGTAAATTTGAAGCCAAAGTACCTAAAAATCAATAAAACATTAGATTACGGAGAATATTTTCCTAATTTCTAAAGTTTACTGGGTAGTTAAAAAATATATATAAAAGTCGTTCAATTTATATTCCTCAAGTAAGTTTTACCGATATATCAACCGCTGACTAAATTAGATGAACTTCTGTTTGTCACTCAAGTTGTCGACACCATAAATAAACAGCTACCGCCGTGGTAAAACCATAAAGTAAGTAATATTTGTTTCAAATCAGCTAAAATTCCTCAAATAAAGTTTCAGAAAAGGTTATTTTATTTTTGAAAGATTTTTTGAAAGAGAATTACATTGTGATGAAAGAGGGATAAAATCGCTCTAAAATCAGCGATCTTAGCAATTTCAAAACAAAAAAAAACTGTTTCCAGTCAATTAAAATTAATTTTGAAATACAGCAAAGTATTTTGCTTATTGGAAATATTAAATCGAATCTATTGGCTTGAAATTAAAACTAAAATAAAAGCTTCAAGAAAGATATTTTTTTATTTTTAAAAATTAACTTTAAACCTTAGGTATCGCGCTTCTCTTGTGGTACCGTGACTAAAGTAATGTTTTTCTTGGTGGAATTATATGTGTTGGAAGAGAGGAGTGAGTTATAAAACGCAAGCGACGATTTTAATCATGCACCGACAGGATACGCCGAAGATGTTGGAACGCTGAAAAAAAACCCCCAAAAAATGCTGATTTAAAATTTCTTATAAGAAATACAGGGTACGATGGATAAATTGTTGTCTCATGACGCAAAAATGAAAATAACATAGACATCTTATTTTAACAGATATATTTACCAAAATTACACAAAAAATATCTTGGAATACGAGACAGTAAATTTATATAATAAAATCATTGGTTTCAACTACGGCCTCCAGACGACTTCAGAATCTCCTGCAACTCTTCTGGGCGGTATCCTTGTGTAAGTTGGTGAATGCTGCCATAATCATTGCCTTCAGTTCATCTTTGGTGTTACAAAGAGTTTTGTTGGTCTCTCGATCAACTGTGCCT
>OZ010582.1:62915855-62933355 GCA_963932145.1 Acanthosepion lycidas | reverse complement strand
CAACGTGTGTTAGCACGTTGTATGTTAAAAAATGATATGTAGTATGTATGTATATATGTATATATATATATATATATATATATATATATGAAGACAAGCATACAAATAAATCGATGACAATTCCCATTTAGAAAAAACAGACATAAATTCTTTTAATTAGTTCTAATTAATTAATCCAAACTAATTAGTCTTAATTATACAGTAAGATGAAAACTTTACATTATTTTATCCTGCTACAAACTCGCTCATACACAAAAATAATATTATATCCATGTAGAGAAATAATGTAAATTCACTAGCGTCGAGTTTGATAAAAATCTTAAAATGGAATAAAAACTCCATAAAATAAATGTTCTACTTTTTTATATGGTAAATATTCATCTCTTTCTTTTAAAACCTCACATAATCTTTTGTGACTATTCTGTTGCATCAACTCCCATACTGATGCTCTAAGGTAAGGTATGAAGTAATTTCTTCTCCCTCTAGTTATGCATCACATGGTAGTGTAGACTGGGGTCCCCAGCCTTGGTTAGCTGCCACTCTAGGAGAAGAAAAACTCTGAATTTTAACCTGCGACAAAAATAACGGGAAACATCATTTTATTTCCAGAAAAGTCATTTCAATTTCCAAATAATAAAGAATCGGAATATGTGGAGGGCCATTATTGCCTACGCCCTGAAGTGACATGGTATCAATAATAATAATATTAGGTTGGTGCAAAAATAATGTCGTTTTCTCAACGTCAAAAACGACATTATTTTTGAACCAACCTAATAATAATAATAATAATAATAATTATTATTATTATTATAAATGGCAAATATTCTGAAGAACTATATTCCTTAGTTCCATCTGTTCAAACCTTCACAGCTAAGACCCTCAATGTCACGTACACTGGGACGAATTATCCTCATTCATTTCGTATTCCATTAGTACGGAAGAAGTTGCACTCACACAGCTTTTTCTCAAGAGTTACTACTTTGTGGAACAGCCTCCCGAGATTATGCTTCTCCGATTACTAAAATCTTAACCTCTTCAAGCTTAGGGTTGGCCATTATCTTTCCTATGCATCTTCATAAACTGCACTTCTTACCGCCTCTTCTTACACTCATGTAATAACATTATTCAGTAACCGTCTATCTTGAGTCTTGTTTGCGTTAACAATTAATAAAAATTAATAATAATAATAATAATATCAGAGACAATTGACCACATAATATTTCGCTGTGGCCGACTAGCGAAAACCGGGTACTTGCAACAACATTATGGGGCAGCTCGGTTCATTGGTCAGTATGTCGCGCATTCAGACTCCCTTGCAAAGAAAACTGGAGGGAAAATAAGTCACAAGTTGTACAGAATGAAGAGGTTACCATCCTTTGGAATTTCAGCGTTCATACGGATAGGTTATTCAAAGCAAATCAACCAGACATAATTTGTGAAACGTTATGTCGAAAAGACATGTCTTCAGATAGATGTTGCAATCCCACCCAACGAAAACGCGTCTTTGTAAACGTTTGAGAAACTAAGATAATACAAGAACCGCGAGATAGAAATCAACAGAATCTGACATCTTTGTGAATTATATTAAAAAGAGTAAACAAATATGTGGATCAAATTCCTTGTAGCCCCAAAATAGGTGAAATAAAGAAAAAGATTATTCATGGCTGCTTCTCGCATGTTGTGTAGATTTCTCTCCATAGAATGACCAAAATTACGTATTTTATTTCTCCATTATTGTATGACACTTCACCTGTTTGCATCTTCTGAAACATGTTGTCTCTTTTAGCCTATGTTTCAGGCTTGGTGTCCCCATACTAGACAAAACAAAGGCATAATAATAATAATAATAATAATAATAATAATAATAATAATAATACTAAAAGAATGTGCTTTCTTATTGGCATTATAGTCAATGGGAGAGTAATTGGAGAGTATCATGGCCAATTGTTGAGAGGGATTTTAAAATTTTGCAGGCGATTTGAGAGTCAAATCTAGATTTTGCGAACACTCTCAATCGGAGATCATCTGTGCAAACTGGGTTATTGGAACTGAAGCTATAATCTACAATCATTGAAGGAATTCCTGGTAGCCCATGCCTTAAGGAAATGCAAAAAAAAATGTCCTCACAAATACAGCTCACACATCACGAACAGCTTTATCTATGTAAAATGTGTGTGATCTTAGATTTTTAAAAAATTTTAATTTTCTTTTTTAATAAAAATGACTAGTGGAAAATGTCATGAAACAATTTCTGACATTAGGTCTCTGGTTGGTATCCGCAAGGAAATGTGTATGAAAGGAAATAATAATGATAATAATAAAATGATTGACATAACTCTTCCAATATGTTTCAGCACTTAGAGAAGAGCGAGATTTAAGAAAGAAAAAGAAAATAAAAAAACTTAGTGGTTGATAATGTTCAGCAAAATTTTGACAGTATGTCTGTCATAAAGTTACGCTTAAAAATTGTATACAAGTATAAAAATATAGAAAATCTGCCAAAAATTATAAGTCTTTGTACAAACGTCGCATCTCTTGAGAAAAACAGCTCTACTAGTACTTATCTTTTCTTCTTTCTTAAATCGCGCTCTTCTTTGTTACTACTACTACTACTACTACTACTACTACTACTACTACTACTACTAATAATAATAATAATAATAATAATATATAATTAATATGCCCACAGACATAACGACATATATGCACTGGAAGATATGCAAGAAGTACAAAATCGAAACCACTGATAGATGGTCGGACCGCCAACTAGACACAGTTACCCAAAATAACGATGTAACTATCCTCTGGGACATGCCACTTCAAACTGACAGGGAAATAAAAGCCAACAGACCTGATATTATCATAAAAGACAGGAAATTCAGGAAGTGTACGCTTATTGACAGAGCAGTGCCATCTGAGAGAAATACCTCTATGAAGATTATCGAGAAATTGTCCAAATACGAGGACTTGGAGATCGAGATTAACAGGATGTGCAGAATGAAGACTGGGACTGTACCAATAGTAATCGGAGCTCTGGGCCTCGATAGAAAAGGAATGAACAATTTTACTAAGTGTCCTAGGTAACATCTATATACAAGTTGTCCAGAAGATGGCCCTACTAGGAACATCTCATATACTAAGAAAAGGGCTATCAATTCAATGAGAATTCCCCTCTAGTGTCTAAGGACAATAGTTTGGACCCGGCTCTACAGGATGCAAGGAAGGAAATTTAACATACACAAAGAAGAAGAAGAAGAAGAAGAAGAAGAAGAAGAAGAAGAAGAAGAAGAAGCAGTGTCTGCTTATTGACTATGCAATTCTAGTTGAAAGAAACAGCTCCATGAAAATTATCGAGAAATTGCCCAAATACAAGGACCTGGAGATCGAGATTAACAGGATGTGGAGAATGAAGACTGAGACTATACCAATAGTAATCGGAGTACTGGGCCTCATGAGAAAAGGAATGGAAACTTTTACTAACAGTGTCCTTGGTAACATTAACATCCAGGTTGCTCAGATGATTGCGCTACTAGGAACATCTCTTATACTAAGAAAAGGGCTATCAATTAAATGATAATTCATCTTTAGGGCCTAAGGACCATTGTTTAGACCCGGCTCTACGGGATACAAAGAAGGAAACATAACATACACAAGCAATAATAATAATAATAATAATAATAATAATAATAATAATAATAAAATGATTAATTTAATTCATGATGAAGTACCCAACAAGGCTAAAATGGCTAGTGATCTTAACTGATTGAAAGACTTAGCAGGTACACATTTTCAAGTGTTTAATTTAGATGTGTTATGTTTAATCATTTGACCCCCAACAAGGTGATAAATCCACTAAGACGCAAGGGTTTACTATGAGTAAAATAATCTAAGGAAAAATCATTTATTAGGGAGGGAGGCCAATAAAAGAACAGGATTCAATGAAACAGCAGATGATGATTGACATTACCTTTAAATATTTGAAGATCGAAATTAACTGGAAAGCCAGAAGACAGACAAGAGTTCCACGAGTGAGAGGTGTGGGAGAAGAAACTGTTAACATAGAACTTACGGTAATATCTAGTAATTTTAACTGTAAAACGATGAGACCAAGCTGCCAATTAAATTTAATATTTGCGATGAAAAAGATACTTTCAAGTATTTGAAAGTATCTTTTTCATCGCAAATATTAAATTTAATTTTAAAACCGAATTTAAATTGATTTGAATGTTTTTTTTTTTTATTATCAGTAAAATCTACAAAATTGTCAATATTGATAAATCTGTCAATAGTCTATCTGTATTTTTACACTCTGTTTTTATCTATCTATCTATCTATCTATCTATCTATCTATCTATCTGAGTATGTCCATTATCTATCTATCTATCTATCTATCTATCTATCTATCTATCTGAGTATGTCCATTATCTATCTATCTATCTATCTATCTATCTATCTATCTATCTATCTATCTGAGTATGTCCATTATCTATCTATCTATCTATCTATCTATCTATATATCTATCTATCTATCTATCTATCTATCTGAGTATGTCCATTATCTATCTATCTATCTATCTATCTATCTATCTATCTATCTATCTGAGTATGTCCATTATCTATCTATCTATCTATCTATCTATCTATCTATCTATCTATCTATCTATCTGAGTATGTCCATTATCTATCTATCTATCTATCTATCTATCTATCTATCTATCTATCTATCTATCTATCTATCTATCTCCTTTCTGTTGCCTCAAGTCTCTATGATGAGATTGTCCAGTAGTCACTGCCATATAGATTGACTTATATTGTGTAACAGTTCAGTTCCTTTTTTCTTTGTTCCTAACGAAATCTTTCTGTTTCTTAATACGTTCCTTAGCTTTTGAAAGGCATCTTTCGCTAATCCAATGTACCTTCGGATTTTGGTGTCGCACTTTCCATCCTCTCTTAAAACACTTCTTAGATATTTAAATTTTTATACTTGCTTTATTTTGTAATATAGTTGGATTTGTAATTTGCATGCTGAGTTGCTTCTTTTACTGACAACCATACATTCTATTTTTTTACAATAGTCCTTTCTTCTCGCTTTCCTTTACTGTAGGAGTTCGTGCAGTTTCCTTTGTCAGCTATCAACTCTGCTTATCTAATGTTGTTAAGATTGTGGCCGCTAAAAATGAATACTAGTAGGACTTCTAATTCTCTCAGGATTGCTTCAATGTAAAGGTTGATGGTTGCTCTTTATTGTCGTGGAGAGCCTTGCGTAGTCTAGTGACTCTGAGAGCAATGCAGTCGATAGTTGTAAACCCCTGTTTGGGCCACCCTTGGTCAAAACGAGGGCTCAGACTAAGCGCGACCAACCCCAACGCTGGAACAAGAGGATAATGATTACAACTGATCTCAACCATTGATCCAGCGGATGAAGAGGGCTACGCGTGACGGACATGCTACAGAAGGCGCCATTCAAAATGATAACAACAGCAGTCTGTTGCAGTTTAATAACTGGATTCTTTATGTCTCATTCCACATGTGTTGCAGGGGAATGTCATGAAATCATGGGTGTGAGTCGCTTCCTTGGCAAGTCGAAGTCCACCTTAAACAAATTCACGCTATCGGAACTTTCTTCTACTCTGATTTTCTCTCGCTTTCAAATGACCCTCGCAAAATCAAACGATCATAGGGAATGAATGAAGAGATCAAGTTTTAGTAAAACTGGAAGTTTCTAGTCTCAAACCTGCACGTTGGCGGTGAATTTAACGCCATCATCATAATGGAAGCGATCAACAAAGAAGAAATTAAATTCTTAGATACGAAAGGTTGAGAAGACAAATTTGTCTTACGCCCCTTTCTATTTGTCTGTATTTACTAATTTCATTTTCTATTTGTATGCTGCTAAAATATGTTTGTTGTGAAGCGTGTGACAGTTGGATTTTTCACTTCTTTTAGAAAATCAACATTGCACTCTGCATAAAAGCTGGGGTTTGAGGCAATAAACACGGACAACAAAATTAGATTCATAGCTTTCACCAATTTTTGAGCAAATAGTTTTAAGAAAAAAAAAAATAATTAAAAAAAAAAAATTTCGGAAGGCTTTTGCTTACAAACTGACTTCAAATTTTACTATTTCAACAATTCCTCTAACCTAGGTAAGGTTACTAAATAGAATAATTATACGAAGGTTGGTAATGAACGATAATATTTACGACAAGAACAACACATATAAGATTCGCTAGCGGCGCGTAGAACAAGTAGTTAACTGCTAGAAGTGAGTCAAGTGAATTCCACAATGAATTTCCAACTGCAGGATATCTACCAACCACCCCACGCGGTCTGATGTGGCACAAGGCCGAATTTAATGTGGGGTACCCGAGCACGTAGGCTCGGCCAAAAATTTCCTGTAGACCCGATATAAAACGGGGTCGGGTATCTGTTTCCCAAGACGAGACTCTGCTCTTCGACATAGCCTCGTCTGGGGATCCTCTCTGGCAGAGAGTTTGATCAGCACAGCTGGAGACGGATCTCCAACTGCAGACCAACATACAATATTTATTACTGTATTTTTACGAATGGCGACATTATCGCCCGTACGTATGCTACAGCAATGATAAACCCAAATAAATAACTTTTGTATTATATACATTGAATGGAAAATATATTAAAACCACAATTCTGATTATGAATTACCACAAGCAAAATATGTAATTTTTGTACCGTATTCTATAAGTAAAAACTTTGTAGGCAATTGTAAAAGATTACAAAAAAGCTAATCAATGAATAAAATTTGTTAGATCATTTGTTAGTTTATAATTAACAAAAACAAAAAATAGATAAAACTGTATATAACACCACAATACTGTTGGAAACAAATTGTGAGATAAAATGTTTTAAATTTGCATTGTTTCTTGAAAATTACACTAAAACTGCAGCGATGTATAACATATTACATCATAATATAGCTATATTATTTAGCATAATTCCCCGTTATAGCAAATGAAGATCTTATTTGATGGCACAATGATTTATTAATAATTTGCTTGTGTCATGCATCTTGTCCATAGACAATTTGTAAATTAAAAATTTTATAAGACATTGTTACAAGGCTTTCACGGGTCACCGGAATGAACTTACAACGCTACGCTTACATTGTTACAAGGGTCACCGGAATGAACTTACAACGCTACGCTTACATTGTTACAAGGGTCACCGGAATGAACTTACAACGCTACGCTTACATTGTTACAAGGGTCACCGGAATGAACTTACAACGCTACGATTTTGAACTTAAACGTTTACTTTAAACGTGTTTCCTCAAAAGACGGTCATGACGTGGAAAATATTCTGTGTTGTTATTTATCACCTCAAACCCCAACTTTCAAATTGGGTGCAACATGGTTTCAAAATCGACCTACCCTAGTGTAAAAGGTTCCTCTGTTTACCTTGGTCTTCAGTTTTGTTGATTAACATATGCTTTATGTGTTTTGCGTGTTAACTCCTGTTACGGGGACGACTAAATTATATCAATAGTTTAATGTGAAGTGCGGAAATCTTCCTGCTCTGAAATCCTTGGTTGAGTAACCTTGACAACAATCTGAACAGATGTCTCTTTAAGCGACATACTCTTTAAAAGCATTAAGAAGCGTTTCTGCATTGCAATCCAGTACACAAACCAAATAGCAGTCTCCAGTCTCTAGATATTCGGCTTCTAGATCCATTAAGAAATACTCGCCCGACGTGGATTTTTTTCCTTTTGGAAAATAAAGCAACAAATATGACTAACCTCCAGATAATGAGGGCACCTCGGCGCGGTGTAATGGTCAGCAAGCTTGTCTCGCTTGATCAGTTACAACTGAAAAGTGAGTTCGATCCTCACTAGATGTCCCATACTTTCGGCCTTGGGCCACATCTAAGCTATGCTTAGAAAATAACTAACCTCCAGATAATGAGTAGAATATTGCTGCCACATATAGTAGCTCCTGCTATTTATCAAGAGCTTCTTGATAAATTCTAAAGAAAAATCGTCAATATTATTGGCCCTGATATGACGTCTCGGCTTCAGTTACTTTCCCACCGCCGAAAAATTGACTCCCTTTGCTTTTCCATAAATACATTCGTGTTAATTGTTCGGATGAGCTCTTTGCTTCTGGTGTCTAGACATTTTGAATTTAAGCGCAGTACCAGATCGGCGACGAGGTCTTACTAATTTACAATTGAGTTGACTGCATGTAACCGTAAGATTTATGCTAACAGTTTCTTTTCTCGCACGTCTCGCTCCATTCTTTCTAGCCAACTTTAATCTGAAAACATTTAAATTCAATGTCCATCACTTCCTGCTGTCCTCCTGTTTACTTTTCTTTTGTTCTCGCTCCTTAGCAATGATTATATTTCTAACTCTTCCACACCCAGTAACCTCTTGTGTCTAAGTGTCTTTACTGACTTGCATGGAATAAAAGGAAATAGAGACGAAATCATAAATTGCCAAATAAAATGCCGAGTTCTTGTGTCAGGTCATTCAGTTGCCATGGCAACAAGACGCATGCTTACTCCCATCGCAGTCGTAGAATTTACTAATCTATTATTTTTTTATGGGTAGTATACTATAATATCTTTTTTCGATTATTAAAAATGTCGTCTGTAAACTGAAGAAAGGTCAGTAGTAATATTAGGTTGGTGCAAAAATAATATCGTTTTTTGACGTTAAAAAATACGTCAGAAAACGATATTATTTTTGCACCAACCTAATAGAATTGTAAGCGCTTTCTTTGGAATGTAACTCTTATGGACGCCCCGAGCTCAATTTTGAACCAATTCTGTCTCTTTCATTTCGCCTTGATACAGTTGTAATAGGTATGAAACCATTTTCATGCAGCTATGGGTTAAATAGCATAGGAGACTAAGCTATCTTGCCTCAGCTGTTAGCCAATTTAGGAAAACTATGACTTCAAATCCATGTAGATTTTAGGTCATACTGTGCACTCTAACTTTGTTTGGGTAATCAGTGTAAGAGGACAACTCTAAATTCAAATTCTTCTAAATAATAAAGCAGACTCCGATATTTCGCTTTGGGAGGGCAACCACTCAATGAGAAGGAAAACTCTGAATGCAAATTTTACAATATTATAAGAAAGAATGTATAGTGCAACTAGTCTAGGAGAAGGATTAATTGCTTGATTTGTTTTTTTACGGTTTATCAACATATTTCAGGTTAATTAAAACCAGAAAATATTTTTAGATTGTAAGAATTTTTAGAGATAATAGTGATTTACTTAAGTAAGTCTTACTAATTAACCGATAGCTGAGGGAAGAGGTACGTTTCCCAATGTTATTAGCGTGTAAAGGAATATAACGAACACGGCTGGAATTGAAACTCTGCTCTCCGATTTCCAATTCCAAGCAGTTATCTATTACACCACCGGCACATCCAAGCTTGTAGCACCTGGTATTCCCAAACGGTTACACTTATAGGTACTGACCAGGCTCGGCGTTGCTTAACTTCGTACGAGAACCTGTGTTTCAACGTGGTATGGTCGTAAACCTTCTTGGTGAAGGAAAACTTGTTATGGTAATTTACCCACGCATGCATGGACTCTACCAGCTATAAATAGGAGCAGGTACTGCCTTTTAGAGGGAAGTTTCCAGCAGTCAGCTCTGACAGTCGGACCTAACATTCTTCCTGTAACACTCTCGTTTGTATATGTTTGCATTACTGTTTCTGTTAATATATTTGTTTAACTTAATTCCTCTCTTTGTGTCTTTATTTCTGGCCCTAAGAAGGCCACAACAGAACTGATTTTAAAATCTTGTGAATAATAGAGTAACTATGCTTTTTAATCTTGGAGTGTGTGTGTGGGGGGGGGAGGGAGTCAACCAACCAACCAACCAACCAAGGAGAAGGAAAACTCTGAATTCAAACCATTGTAGATAATATGGCAGATTGTGTTCTTTATCCTTGGTGGGTCAAATCAGGCGGAAGAAAGATTGGATTTTGCCTTAGGGACACCCACTCATGAAGTACACGTGACGTGATGATCATTAGTTTTAATATCGATAAGTAAAAAAGTAAATCTAGATCAGTAAATAACATCGCGATCTAATTCAGCAAAATGTAATGTAACAGAAAATCGGCTCAGCTCGATAAAAGACTCCGAGTTGGTCTTTGAATGGATAGAGAAGCGCTCTCAACGTGCCGATGCGTGAAAACCAGACAAAACGAACACATTTTTCTAATAGAATTGAAAAAGCATCTAGATTACGTATGGGTTGCAGTCATAGCTGGCAATGAATGTAAAAGCATTTTACATTTATTACTGTTTGAGAGGTAGTTATTGTAGCTATGGGAGAGTGGTTTGTCTAAGTGTTTATGCGCCCACTGTGTTAACAATTGTTCTATGCAAGTGACAAGATATGTTTTCCAAGATATCTAGAGATGGGAAAAATAGATTCATGACTTTCAGAAAATGAAAGTTAAAAAAACCGAGGCCAAAATTTAAACTCGGATCACCGATTCTGTTTGTCCCGCTGATAGGCCACTTCGCAGAGAAAATTGAATTTAAAGTAGATATTTCGAATTCCAGTTAAATCGATTACATTCACTTACGTGCAAATACCCTTGGGAAAGATATGAATCCTCCTTCCAGCTATGGGTAAATAGCAGGACAGACCGGGTTCTATAGCCGTGGGTGGCAACTGGTCTACCGCAGAAAGAAATGTCAACCTACTCCGGGAAAAAAATCTGCCTCGTCAGTCATGTACCGAAAGATACATGAACGCCTAAGCGTGTATCACGCATGGCACATAACTGATTGACCGAATATGCGCAGCTTCAGCCTAAATTTGAATTCGGTTCGCAGATTCCGTTTTCTCTTAAACCGTTAGCCCGTTTCCCAGAGAGAAGTGAATTCATACAATGGATGTTAGTGCTAAATGAAGATACACAATTCCATTTTCCATACTGGCAAAATTTAGACCACTTCATCTCGCAGGAAGAAGTGGATGCATTCCCTTACAAAAGATAATAGCGTTAAGTGTATATAAGTAACCTCAGTCGAAATTCGAACTCTGTTTGCGAATTCCATTTTTCATGCTGGTAACCCGTTCTTTTTAATCATTCAAAGACTGAAAAGAATTTAGTGCAAGGAAGTCAGGAAAAGGAAAATAAAGGAACAGGATTCAGGAAGAGAGATGATGATGATTGACGTTGCATTTAATTTTTTGAAGATTGTAGTTATCTGGGAAGCAAGAAATAGGAAGGGAGTACTGCAGGTGAGAAAAGAAACTGTTAGAATAGAAGTGGCGGTTGCATCTATGATGTTCAACAGTAAAACAGTGAGACTTAGTTGCAAATCTAACGTTTAAATTAATGTAGTCTAAGGAAAAAAGCTCGTCAGAAGAGCTGCGCTGAAAAAAATATTTGTAGGAAAGACAGAGGGAGCCAGGTCAAGTTGAGATGTCAGATCCAGGCCCTTCTAGGGAGAAATGAATTAATACCTTTCAAATGAATGCCCTAAGTGAAGATAACCAATTTCTATTGAAATTCGAACTCAATTCTGCTTCCACTGCCGCTTGCCCTCACGCCAACAAGCACTTCATATTCTAATATTCGTGCCATTTCTATATTCAGTGAATTACGGTCTATTCAGTTCCAACTGATAATAATTTATCGAGAAAATTCGGTTTGTTGACAGCGAAAATCCCAACAATGTTGCCAAGGTCAATCCACAGAAATGGTCTTAAAAGGAGCGCTCTTTCTTTGTGTATAGAAATTTAGAGCTAAACGGCTTGTCAGTGAATTTGATCATCAATGAATGTTGAATCCGAGGTCTATCCGGAAATTATACTTGTATTTGATAATAACAGAAAAATGTATCTTGGCAAATGTTGGCTTCGTCGATATTGAAATACACCCGTCGGTATCTCGTTCAAGACTGCCGCCATCTTTTTTACATTCTAAGTTCTATATCGGGATGGCCATCAGTTGCGTCATCATATTTATCTAAATATAAAATCACCTCCCTTCCAAGGTTCTGAAAAGCCATTTGGAGCTGTCTTCTTTTTTGCTTTTGTTTTGTTTTAAATACAATTATTTACTATTGGCGCGGTCAACTGACTGAGACTGTTGTAAAGATAGGGTTTATCAGGAGGAGTCAGGCGCTTCTTCTACCATTCTTCTAACGTCTTTAGAAATGGTACTACGAATTCCACTTGAAGTCTGAAGTGAGCCGTTCGAAGGAAGGAGGCACATTTTGATTGATTCGTTTTTTTACGGGTTATCTGTCCTGAGCATGACGATAAACTACATCCGGCAGAAAGGCCTCTGATGGAAAGATTGGAGATTTTGAAAAGCCTCTTAATTGCTGTTGTCCAGCCTGACAAGGGTGGTAGCAGCTGTTAGGGTCCCAGCTATCGGCAAAAAGTGAACCCCAAACAAAAAGAAAACACTATGAAAATATGAAAATACATTTTTGTAGTTATTGTACCAGCAGTATATTTTTATATAAAAAATTACCAACAATAAATATTTATAGTAAATTTTAATTAAGATAATAATAGTTTAGTGATAGAAGTCTTACTAATTAACCCATAGCTGGGGGAGAAGAAGTGGATTTCATATCTTTCCGAAGAGTATTTGTGCGTAAGTGAAGATAATGAACCTAATGGGAATTGGGACTCCGCTCTTTGATAAACAAGTTCGGTTCATTATACATTATACCAGGGACACATCCAAGATTGCAACACCTCGTATTCAAAAGCGTAAATATTCCTGGAATATCTTTAGAACCTTTTTTTTTTATTTGTGCAGGTGTAATTTCCTGAACGAATCAGTAATCCGCTGACCACAAGTTAAAGAAAACATAAAAAAGTTGGGCTTTTTCTTTAACCTCTTCCACGACAATTATTTTGAGAAAAAAAGTTTCATTTTCAGACGATTTTTTGTTTGTTTACAATATAGCAACTAAGAAACTGAGGTACCGTGAAGTACCCAAGCAGTTGCTTACACCTCTAGCAGATGTATAAGGGAAAAACGCTGCTAAGTGTTATGAAGCTATGGAGAGTCATGATCACGCTACGTCATGAAAAAGCTTCACAAAATGCTATTTTATTTTTATTTTTTATTTCTACCGCTTATCAACCGCTTTGCAAGTTATTTAAAACCAGAAAATATTTTAAGATTGTAAGAATATTTCTGAGAGACAGTAATGGTTTAGTGATATAAGTCTTACTAATTAACCCATAGCTGGGAGAGAAGAAGTGGATTTCTTATCTTTCCCAAGACTATTTGCGTGTAAGTGGCGATAACAAACCCAGCAGGAATTGGAACTCGACTCTGATTAACAATACTGAGCCATTATCCAATACACGACACACACATCATTACACTTACAACACCTCCAAACGGTCGCCCATCTAGGTAACGACCAAGCTTAACTTCGGTGATCATACGGGAACCGGTGTTTCAACGTGATGTGGCTGTAAGCTTTGAAGGCAAGGGGATAGCACATAACCTACCCGCCGATCTGGAGTAAATGGATGGCGGAGTAGGGTTTGGGAGAGATAACAAAAATACTAAATTCAATTAAGAACGACAAAGGATAGGAAATTGTGGAGAGCCATGATCGCCAACGTCCTGAAGAACCATGTCGCATATAAGAGGAAGATATGTGCACAGCTTTGCAACCTCAGAAATCTGAGAATATTTTTCATTGCGTCCGAATGCAACACAAGGTCGAGGTTTAAAGTGGATTTAACGACAATACCGTGCAAAAAACCCAGCTCTTCCAGAAGGAGAGTCACTGCCTGGTGGAAGGCCAAATAAACCCAGCCCCTTCAGAAGGAGAGTTACTGCCTGGATTGAGCTTAATATATTTTTAAACTTCCCAACATGTGCTAGGTTAGTATACGCGTAACTTAGATGGGGCAATAGTCTGAAAGTATAGGGCAACAGTGAGGATCGAACTCACGACTAAGTTGTAATTGATCTATCGTGACAACCTGTCTAACCATTACACCACACCGGAGTGCTCCTCCAAAAACCTAAGTCTAAATTCTTTCGTGTTTTTTCATGTTATTGTTTTTTTAAATTTACATTGCCATAATCTATTTACAATTTGAATATATAATTAAATATTAATTAATGAAACATGTAAATACCTATGCTCATAAGTGTACACTTGGGCGTCTAACTTCCGTTTCTAGCCTCAAGGATTTGCAAATATGGAGCAGATTATTTTTCCCTTGGCTTGGGAAATATTTATCTAACGTATGTAAAGTCTGCTTCATTTTCGTCGGAAGGGTGATGGGAACGCAGAGTAATTGACGTGACGCATAATTTCTCCATAAATGAATTGGATGTGTTTGTGGTTTGTTTCGAAATCAAGTACATCAAAATAAAATATATGGAAAAAAAATTCAATGAAGTTTTGACATAAATCTGCCAATTTTAATAAGAGTAAAAAAAGAGTAAAATCATATCACCCCCACGCAAGGCAGTAAAGCCACAACGGGTTACTGAGTGTGAAAGAATAATTGAAAAAAATATCTAAACTCAACATGAAATTTGTTACTAGTACATAAAAAACAATAAAAGATTTAGTCAATACTAAACAAGATAATAAGCTAAAACTTGAAGGAGTAATTTACTCGATCACCTGTAATAATTGTAACAAAAATACATAGGAGAAACCTCGAGGAATCTAAATAAAAGATATGAACACAAAATGGACATTTTACAAAACAATACATCATATGCGTTGGTTGGCCACAGTAACGAGACTGACCACAATTTTGACATAAAAAATGTTACCTTGATCAAAGGAGAAAACAATTCACTACAATGAAAATGTTTAGAAAGTGACTTGATTGCAAGATCAACCACAGTAAATTTGCGCCCTGGCGCTTGCAACATATCACCAATCATAGCAGAACTATTATCACAGTGGAGGATATCTAATAACAAAAGTGATGGAAAGAAAAAGAATCTAAATGAAATTGGGGAAATTAAAAAAAAAATTAAATTCCCAGCATCCCTCGTTCGTGCGCATGTGTAGTCGCACCAACATAACAAATTTAATCAGATAAAGTCCCAAAAGACGAAAAGCATCACAAGAAAAATTTTTCCATACATTTTCCCTAATATTGTTTTTGATATATAAAAATATATATCATCATCGCATATATATATATATATATATATATATATATATATATATATATATATATATATAAAAGTGAACATTGAAGACAACACTCAAAGGCGACAGGCTGTTTCATGCTAGACCCAAAAACAAACACTTAACAACGACAACTTTCCGCAAACATGTTGTCAATAAACAAATGCCACATACACACAAACACAAATTAAAATTCTAGACTCTCACATGGATGTCACGTATAGCATCTAACTCATTCCGAAATGTCTAAACTATCATCCTATCATGCATCATACTATCATACAAGCATTTTCTCAGGCCAATGTTAATAAATGGCTGCAAACGAATTCATCATGTACATCGTAAAGGAGACAGTCCTTTATCAGACCTTGTAGATTGGGGCTCAGTCAGTTATGTGCCATGCGGGATACACGCTCTTTAGTAAGAGCTACAAAGGATATGAAATTGTGGAGAGCCATGATCGCCCACGTTGTGAAGGGACACAGAAAGAAAGATGATTTGTCTTCAACTTTTGTATTTGTTCTTCGATTTTCTCAATATGGTGCACCACAAAAACTTGCACATTCCTAACTTACATTAATTATGATTAATTAGCCGCCAAAACTTATGAGGAGCAAGATAATCATTGAGCAACACGCTATTTCAGACTGAGAAAAAATCTGAAAATTGTTTGGGTATTCGATCTGATAAACTTTAGCGGTTACTTTAGATTAAGTTGGTTGATTTAACATGTAACGTCGAATAAAAGTCTGACTGGACAAGAATAAATAAATAGATAGACATAGGTCCAGTTTACACTTGAGACGAAAGGAAAACTTAGGTCTGATTTACACGGTATCATAGAGTATACATAAATCGAGTTTATTTTTGACTCAGTAGGTATATAGATACGGTTTATACTAGAATCAAATAGGCAGATAGAGGTCATGTTTACACTCGAATCGAAAGGTTCAGTTTAGACTTGAATCAAAAGTTAAATATAGGTCCGGTTTACAGTAGCTAGAAAAGGTATACATAGGTTCAATTTACCCTTGAATCAAAAGTTAGGTAGATGTACGCCTTATATTTGAGTTAAAAAGTCTGGCATAGGGACAGCTTACACAAGTCAAAAGGTATAGATAGGTCCAGTTTAGACTTGAGTTAAAATTTAAATATAGGTCTGGCTTATAATAGAGTCAAAAGGTATACGTAGATTCAATTTACCATTGAATCAAAAGACATTGGTACAATTTACACCAGAGACAAAAAGCAGGCATAGTTCATTAGGACGCTGATTTGTTGAAATACTAACGTCAATTGGGCTATTATTTTCTTTTAGATAATTCGTTCATGCGTATCTCTCTTGAAATTACTTTTTTTATTTGAAGCAAGCACAAGTAAGAATTTCGTGTGAATTTAATTTGGGAGACAATTCCCCTGATGCAGAAAGAAACACGAACTCAGCATTTCGAGAGGGAACTTTTCAGTAACAAGTGATATTGCTCGAGTTTCGAAATATTCACTTCGGAGATAAGAATATTGAAAATGAAACCCGCGGGAAACGATCAACAAATATTAATTCAAAAAGAAAAAGAAAAAAAAGGTACGCTAAAGGTATTTCGGTTCAGTTCTGTAAAAGCCTTTCTCTTATTGTATTTCGTGATTTGACTCTAATTGGAAAGGTGAAAATATGAATAATCAAATTCTGCATGAATTAAAAAAAAGATAAACAAAATGAGTTTGCTCATCACGACTCTCGAGAATAAAAGATACTTTAGAAAACAAAACAAAACAATTTCTTTGAGGAAAATGCATTCGGTGTAGTAACCGTAGACGCATATTTTATCGATCTACAAAATATATAGTTTTCTTTAAAATATAGTATTTTATTTATTTGATTTTTGCGGGAAATTAAAAAAATATAAAATGTCGACAATTTAAGCATCGCACCCTATATACATATATATATATATATATATATATATATATATATATATAAGAAAGAAGAGTGAAGACCAAGCCAGATATGTTTGATTTTTAAAAATAACGTGTCTATCTATCCCAAGTGCTTGTATATATATCTATGCGTTAGTGTGTTTATGTATCTCTCTGTGTGTTTATCTGTCTGTGAATTTTATTGTATGTTTATGATCAGTACTGCTGACTGATATCATATTTTCTCAACACTGCCCCAGTCACACTCCTCATCTCAACCCTTCAGTCGACGAGTTAAGGTTGCCACTTTATTTGATTTTCGCCGAATTTAAGGTCGAGCTAAATGTAATTTGCCCTTTCCCAAAATATACATTCCGTTAAAAAAACTTATATTGTACGGAATAAATTATTTAAAATGGATA
>OZ010582.1:62825855-62910855 GCA_963932145.1 Acanthosepion lycidas | reverse complement strand
TTTGACGCTAAAAATAGGTCAAGAAACGACATTATTACGTCATTATTTTTGCACCAACCTCATACTTGAGAAAGATCGACTGGGTAGAGATTCAGAGGAAAAATAGATATGTAATAACACCAATGAATGTCAAACTCAAGGCTATTGTCAAAGACAATCAAATACAGTGTAACCCGGATATTAGAGAGTTGTCGGCACCGGAGAAAAAGTCTCTTATATCCGGGTTTCTCTTATATCCGGGTTTGGTCTATTTTGTTTAGGTAAGTATGGCTCTAATTTGGGACGAGAGAAAATTTCTCTTATATCCGTGTTTCTCTTATACCCGGGTTACACTTATGATATTATGGCTACTTTTATATTTTCAACTGGATAGCGCACAAATTTTATGAAGAGACACATTCTATCTTCTTTTTCATATGCCGTGCCCACTCAGGATGTAGGCGATCATCGCTTCCACAATTTCCTATGCTTTGTATCTCTTTATAAATTTTGTCTTTTTGCTATTTCTCCCAAACTCAGTGCCAGCATTGTCCAGCAATCACTGCCATACAAGAGGACAGTTATCTCGTAACAGTTCAGTACTCTTTTTTTTTGTTTCTAACGGAGTTTTCCTGTTTCTTTATACTTTGCTGAACTTTTTGAAAGCATACTTTGGCGATCCCAATATGCCTTCGGATTTCAACATCGCATTTTCAGTCCTTTGTTAAAACACTTCCCAGATATTTAATTTATTTTAATTCTGTTCTCTTCAATTTGGAATTTGCATTTGGGACTAACAGAAACCTAAGATACAGATGTAAAAATGACGCCAGAAAAATGGCGGGAATTGTTTGGTGATTCTTATGAATCTGATTTTGAGGAAATTTTGACTTTAAAAATGTTTAAAATTAGAGCAGTTTTGTCCACAGGATAAAATTAGGAAGATTTCTCTCTTAATGCTTAATGAAGGACAATATGTTTTTTATTTTCGTAGTTTATCAATACACAGAAATATAATAGAGTTATATCAAACAGAAAAGTATAATATATTAATTAACACCTTAAAATGTTTTACTGGGTATGTCTAATTAGCACCTTTCCCCCCAAAATTCGAAAATAAGTTTTGAAAGGGAACTTAAGAAAAGAAACGCGTAGTAGATAAACAGCTGGTTCATTTCTATTTAATTTCATGAAAAATTAAACATTCCAGTGAAATATATGTACGACATTGAGATTTTTATGGATAATATATTAAAACTTTTCAAAAAAGATTTACATAGTAATGGCTGAACTACGGGGGCGTATTATACTCAAGGAATTAATAATTTATTCCATGTTTTTAGCTTCAGATAAACGGGATCATATTATACCCTAGTTGGTGTTATACGTACGAAAATACGGTACATGAAGAATTTTAATCTGGAATTGCTAAACAGGATAAAAGAGTAAGTTTTCTGGTTCATGTATTTTGTTGTAAATAGGTACTAATTATTTAATGATCTTTAGATTAATTGGCTTGTGTTTTACGGCTTGTAGGTTATTTAAAGCCAAAAAATATTTTTAGATTGTAATAATTTTGAGGAGATAATAATGCTTAAACTGATACAAGTCCTAACTATTTAACATATTTGGAGGAGAAGGTTATTTGCGCGTACGATTAATATAATGAATGATTGTAATTGGAACTCGACTCACTGATTTCCAATTCCATGCCGTTATTCATTAAATCCCACACACATCCGAGCTTACAGTACTTGGTATTCCCAAGCGGTCACCCATCTAGATATTGACCAGGTTCGACGTTGCTTAAAATCGGTGATCTTTCGCGAACTGGTGTTTCAAGGTGATATGGCCTGATAAACTTCAAAGCAAACATTACTGAAGCAATAACAAAAAAAGCATCCTTGATAAATTATTTGAATTAATCCAATTAATTTCCCTTCAGTTATCCAAATAAGACTTATAATATGGCTAAATAAAAATAGCTAAAAGAAAAGAAAAATTGTTGCAAATACATTTTAGTCTTTCTATAATAAAATTTTATAATCTCAATAAATCTTAAATGTTTTATCTTCTTCTATGTAAAAAATTCATGAATATCATAGTGTCGGTCCTTAAAACAGTGATCGCCAGCCCCCAGTTTCTTAAATCATTAATTGAACCGATAGAAATGTTATGATTGCTAGGATGAAATATTGTCTTAGTATTTTAACGGTGATAAATTGTAAGCATTCACTAAATACGCATAAAGTCATATACTGCATATGACATTATAAATATTTTTCAGATAGGTTTTCATAGTGATTTTCTAAGCGTTATTTTTCAGATAGGTTTTTATAGTGATTTTCTAAGCGTTATTTTTCAGATAGGTTTTTATAGTGATTTTCTAAGCGTTATTTTTCAGATAGGTTTTTATAGTGATTTTCTAAGCGTTATTTTTCAGATAGGTTTTCATAGTGATTTTCAAAGCGTTATTTTTCAGATAGGTTTTTATAGTGATTTTCTAAGCGTTATTTTTCAGATAGGTTTTTATAGTGATTTTCTAAGCGTTATTTTTCAGATAGGTTTTCATAGTGATTTTCAAAGCGTTATTTTTCAGATAGGTTTTTATAGTGATTTTCTAAGCGTTATTTTTCAGATAGGTTTTTATAGTGATTTTCTAAGCGTTATTTTTCAGATAGGTTTTCATAGTGATTTTCTAAGCGTTATTTTTCAGATAGGTTTTTATAGTGATTTTCTAAGCGTTATTTTTCAGATAGGTTTTCATAGTGATTTTCTAAGCGTTATTTTTCAGATAGGTTTTTATAGTGATTTTCTAAGCGTTATTTTTCAGATAGGTTTTCATAGTGATTTTCTAAGCGTTATTTTTCAGATAGGTTTTTATAGTGATTTTCTAAGCGTTATTTTTCAGATAGGTTTTTATAGTGATTTTCTAAGCGTTATTTTTCAGATAGGTTTTTATAGTGATTTTCTAAGCGTTATTTTTCAGATAGGTTTTCATAGTGATTTTCTAAGCGTTATTTTTCAGATAGGTTTTTATAGTGATTTTCTAAGCGTTATTTTTCAGATAGGTTTTTATAGTGATTTTCTAAGCGTTATTTTTCAGATAGGTTTTTATAGTGATTTTCTAAGCGTTATTTTTCAGATAGGTTTTCATAGTGATTTTCAAAGCGTTATTTTTCAGATAGGTTTTTATAGTGATTTTCTAAGCGTTATTTTTCAGATAGGTTTTTATAGTGATTTTCTAAGCGTTATTTTTCAGATAGGTTTTCATAGTGATTTTCAAAGCGTTATTTTTCAGATAGGTTTTTATAGTGATTTTCTAAGCGTTATTTTTCAGATAGGTTTTTATAGTGATTTTCTAAGCGTTATTTTTCAGATAGGTTTTCATAGTGATTTTCTAAGCGTTATTTTTCAGATAGGTTTTTATAGTGATTTTCTAAGCGTTATTTTTCAGATAGGTTTTCATAGTGATTTTCTAAGCGTTATTTTTCAGATAGGTTTTTATAGTGATTTTCTAAGCGTTATTTTTCAGATAGGTTTTTATAGTGATTTTCTAAGCGTTATTTTTCAGATAGGTTTTCATAGTGATTTTCAAAGCGTTATTTTTCAGATAGGTTTTTATAGTGATTTTCTAAGCGTTATTTTTCAGATAGGTTTTCATAGTGATTTTCTAAGCGTTATTTTTCAGATAGGTTTTTATAGTGATTTTCTAAGCGTTATTTTTCAGATAGGTTTTTATAGTGATTTTCTAAGCGTTATTTTTCAGATAGGTTTTTATAGTGATTTTCTAAGCGTTATTTTTCAGATAGGTTTTCATAGTGATTTTCTAAGCGTTATTTTTCAGATAGGTTTTCATAGTGATTTTCTAAGCGTTATTTTTCAGATAGGTTTTCATAGTGATTTTCTAAGCGTTATTTTTCAGATAGGTTTTTATAGTGATTTTCTAAGCGTTATTTTTCAGATAGGTTTTCATAGTGATTTTCTAAGCGTTATTTTTCAGATAGGTTTTTATAGTGATTTTCTAAGCGTTATTTTTCAGATAGGTTTTCATAGTGATTTTCTAAGCGTTATTTTTCAGATAGGTTTTTATAGTGATTTTCTAAGCGTTATTTTTCAGATAGGTTTTTATAGTGATTTTCTAAGCGTTATTTTTCAGATAGGTTTTCATAGTGATTTTCTAAGCGTTATTTTTCAGATAGGTTTTTATAGTGATTTTCTAAGCGTTATTTTTCAGATAGGTTTTCATAGTGATTTTCTAAGCGTTATTTTTCAGATAGGTTTTCATAGTGATTTTCTAAGCGTTATTTTTCAGATAGGTTTTCATAGTGATTTTCTAAGCGTTATTTTTCAGATAGGTTTTTATAGTGATTTTCTAAGCGTTATTTTTCAGATAGGTTTTCATAGTGATTTTCTAAGCGTTATTTTTCAGATAGGTTTTTATAGTGATTTTCTAAGCGTTATTTTTCAGATAGGTTTTTATAGTGATTTTCTAAGCGTTATTTTTCAGATAGGTTTTCATAGTGATTTTCTAAGCGTTATTTTTCAGATAGGTTTTTATAGTGATTTTCTAAGCGTTATTTTTCAGATAGGTTTTCATAGTGATTTTCTAAGCGTTATTTTTCAGATAGGTTTTCATAGTGATTTTCAAAGCGTTATTTTTCAGATAGGTTTTTATAGTGATTTTCTAAGCGTTATTTTTCAGATAGGTTTTCATAGTGATTTTCAAAGCGTTATTTTTCAGATAGGTTTTTATAGTGATTTTCTAAGCGTTATTTTTCAGATAGGTTTTCATAGTGATTTTCTAAGCGTTATTTTTCAGATAGGTTTTCATAGTGATTTTCTAAGCGTTATTTTTCAGATAGGTTTTCATAGTGATTTTCTAAGCGTTATTTTTCAGATAGGTTTTCATAGTGATTTTCTAAGCGTTATTTTTCAGATAGGTTTTCATAGTGATTTTCTAAGCGTTATTTTTCAGATAGGTTTTCATAGTGATTTTCTAAGCGTTATTTTTCAGATAGGTTTTCATAGTGATTTTCTAAGCGTTATTTTTCAGATAGGTTTTCATAGTGATTTTCTAAGCGTTATTTTTCAGATAGGTTTTTATAGTGATTTTCTAAGCGTTATTTTTCAGATAGGTTTTCATAGTGATTTTCTAAGCGTTATTTTTCAGATAGGTTTTCATAGTGATTTTCTAAGCGTTATTTTTCAGATAGGTTTTTATAGTGATTTTCTAAGCGTTATTTTTCAGATAGGTTTTCATAGTGATTTTCTAAGCGTTATTTTTCAGATAGGTTTTTATAGTGATTTTCTAAGCGTTATTTTTCAGATAGGTTTTCATAGTGATTTTCTAAGCGTTATTTTTCAGATAGGTTTTCATAGTGATTTTCTAAGCGTTATTTTTCAGATAGGTTTTCATAGTGATTTTCTAAGCGTTATTTTTCAGATAGGTTTTCATAGTGATTTTCTAAGCGTTATTTTTCAGATAGGTTTTTATAGTGATTTTCTAAGCGTTATTTTTCAGATAGGTTTTCATAGTGATTTTCTAAGCGTTATTTTTCAGATAGGTTTTCATAGTGATTTTCTAAGCGTTATTTTTCAGATAGGTTTTCATAGTGATTTTCTAAGCGTTATTTTTCAGATAGGTTTTTATAGTGATTTTCTAAGCGTTATTTTTCAGATAGGTTTTCATAGTGATTTTCTAAGCGTTATTTTTCAGATAGGTTTTCATAGTGATTTTCTAAGCGTTATTTTTCAGATAGGTTTTTATAGTGATTTTCTAAGCGTTATTTTTCAGATAGGTTTTCATAGTCATTTTCTAAGCGTTATTTTTCAGATAGGTTTTCATAGTGATTTTCTAAGCGTTATTTTTCAGATAGGTTTTCATAGTGATTTTCTAAGCGTTATTTTTCAGATAGGTTTTTATAGTGATTTTCTAAGCGTTATTTTTCAGATAGGTTTTCATAGTGATTTTCTAAGCGTTATTTTTCAGATAGGTTTTTATAGTGATTTTCTAAGCGTTATTTTTCAGATAGGTTTTCATAGTGATTTTCTAAGCGTTATTTTTCAGATAGGTTTTCATAGTGATTTTCTAAGCGTTATTTTTCAGATAGGTTTTCATAGTGATTTTCTAAGCGTTATTTTTCAGATAGGTTTTCATAGTGATTTTCTAAGCGTTATTTTTCAGATAGGTTTTTATAGTGATTTTCTAAGCGTTATTTTTCAGATAGGTTTTCATAGTGATTTTCTAAGCGTTATTTTTCAGATAGGTTTTTATAGTGATTTTCTAAGCGTTATTTTTCAGATAGGTTTTCATAGTGATTTTCTAAGCGTTATTTTTCAGATAGGTTTTTATAGTGATTTTCTAAGCGTAGCTTACACGTGGCACAAAGCTGAAAGTATAGAAAACACAGTGAGGATCGAACTCACTATTTAGTCGTAATTAGTCTAGCGAGACAAGGTTGCTAACCATTACACCACATCGAAGTGCCCAAAATAGGTTTTTATATCTTTTTCTTTTAATCATGTAGAATGAGACACATGGAAATAACACCGTTTTTTGACTAATTCTTATTACTGAAACCAATCATTTTGGTCTGGCATATTTTATATTACTAGACCATTTCAGTGAAGCAGACGTTAAACACACAAGGGCGTTATCGCTTCTTCTATCTCTCTTTCTTTCTAGATGCACATATTTATATAGTTAATGGCTGTGATACGAGGACGTATTCTGCTCAAGGATGTAACTTATTGCCTCTAATCGTATTATATACAAGGGAATACAGCACATGAAGAATTCAAACTTGATTAATTAAACAGGATAAAATAATCATTTTTTTCTGGGTCATATCTTTTGGGGTAAATAGTTACTAATTGTTTAATGATCTTTAAAGCAAAAAATACTGAAAGAACAAAAAAAGCATCCTTGATAAATTATTTGAATTAATCCAATTATTTTCCCATCAGTTATCCAAATAGGGCTTATAATATGGCTAAATAAAAAATAAAATAAAAATTGCCGCAAATACATTTTAGTCTTTCTATAACAAGCTGTTATAATCTTAAATCTTAAACTCTAAACAATTTTTCCCAAATTTATTCTGGTAAAAAGAAATCTAAATATAAAAGGAAACCATTTTAAAATGGCTGCTTTGGTCTGATGAATTTTACAACACAAATAATTTGTCAGAAAACAAAGAATTATTTCAACTGGCAATTTTCTGTGCTCCGTGTAAAAAATTCATGGGCATCATAGTGTAGGACCTTAAACCACTGATCGTTAGTGCCCCCCCCCATTCTAAAATCACTAGCTGTACCAATAGAAATATTATGACAGACAGGATGACAAATTTACATTTTAATGGTGATAAACTGTTAGCATTCACTAAATAAGCATAACTTCATATACTTCATATCACATTATAATTATTTTTCAAATAGGATTTTATGATATCTGTTTCCTTTATCATGTAGAAGGGGACCATGAAAATTTAACGGTTTTCGTATTTTAAATTCCTGATGTATCATAATAGTCATTTTGAATTGTCTAAATGGAAAAATATCTAACTCAGCATAGTGAACAAACTTTTTTAGCAAAAGATTATTTAGAAAGCGCAATAACTTTCCTTCTAATCTGATATGAGGCAAACGATTGTAGTAAGTTTAAAGGCCTTGGTTTAATGATTAAAAATGCGGCTACCCCGATAGGTAGAATTAATATTACCCGATCGTACGAGGCTGATTTTACCAGACAGCTTGAAAGTAATTGAGTTGGGAGCCCTCAAAAATGCGGGGTCCGTAGCATTAACTACTTTTGCTACTAGGTGAACAAGAAATCGTTCTAGGGTTATTTGATATATCGATTGAATAATAAAATCAATTAAAATTATGATGACACACGAAAGTCACTCGTGTAGCATACAATCGTGTCGGGTACAAAAAACCAGAGCTATGCTAGTACATATGTCATTTCTTCTGCATGAAGAAAATCTACCATGATTAGTCGTTCGAAATACCAGTGGAAGAGCGTTTGAAGCTAATAGCTAATAACAGGAAGTAACTGGTTGGTAAAACAGTAACAGAGACATGGTACCGAAATCCGAAGTTGCATTGGAAAATAGCAAAATATGCTTTCTAAAAACTAAACAAAGAAAATATCAATATCAATCCTCCTATATGACAATGAATGCTAGACAATTTCCTCATAGATGTAGAGGACACTAGTAGTAACAGAGTTGTGATTCTACAGAAGGATGCTGAGAATGTCAGGGACGGAGTATGCGAGCTACGAATTGGAAGCATTAGAATCAAGTCAGCACAGAAATTTAACTATCTGGGATGTGTTTTTAATTGACGATGGAAAATATGGCGCATAAATCCGAAGTCACGTTGGTATAGGGAAAGATGCCTTCGATAAGCTAAGCAAATAGAACATGAAAGAGTTTTTGATGGATGAGAAGAAGAAGTCTTTATTGATGTGGTTATATGAAGCTGGGAAATCAACATAGCAGATGTCCTTTTTGCAAGTGCCCTTTCTCTTCAGGACATCGGCGATCATGGCTCTCGACAACTTCATATCCTTTGTAGATTGTAGTAAGTTTTTTCACCGCTGCGTTTAATCCCTGTTATGTCATCTGTTTACGCAAGCTTGTCACTTAGCTTACTCATCGTATCCCCCCGTCCCATTTTGTCCTCAATAGGTCCTGTGAGTGAGGCTCTATTAGAATAAAACTTACAGTTACATTTAGCAATTTCAACCGTAAAACGATGAGACCTGATTGTCAATATAGTATTCTGCTTAAATTCATACTTTGGATCTAGAATAACTTTGTTTCTATGGATCACCTTCTGGATAAAATGTTGTTTGTTAGAAATATCATTCAACTGATTGAAACCTTGTAAATAGTTTTTGAATTAAGTGATCATTCTTAAAGTTAACACTGTTTCAAATGGAATTCTGAGATCAATATCAATCAACTACGAAAAGTATTGTTCAGTGTAGAAACCAAATCAACTTGTGAACACACAACAAATATTTGATATACTAGAGACTATGGAAATGCACCCTGTTCTGTTAATAAGATTAAAAAATAAATATGTTGATTGGTAACAAATATATGAGTTAAAAGAAGCGATTTTTTAAGCTAAAATCTAAGTAAAAAAAAAAAAAAAAAAAATGAAAGTTTAAAAAATTTCAGTCCATTTCGTTATATTAAATTATTCTTGGGAAAGATATGAATCCATTTCTTCTCTCTCCAGCTATGGGCTAAATAGTAGGACTTATAACTGGAAAAATCATTATCTTCAAAAATAATTAATGCAAAATTCACAATTAAATATTTTTTATGATGAAGGTCGTAGGGCACAGCGGCCGAAACGTCATAGCAACAACAAAAATGAGGACAATTGTCAGAATGTAAATAGTGTAAATAATAGTAATATTCACACGTTAAAAAAGAATTATTCTTACAATTCAGCTTTAAATAACTCACAAAGGGTTGTCAATACATAAAGAACAAATCAGCCAATCTTATTTCAAGAGTTAAGAGAAAAGGAAATAAGTTCAGTTGATACCATGCGAGGTGGTAAAACTCTGCTACTCATGGTATCAAAAGTTAAAGAAAAAACACGACAGCGACTCGTACGACAGTTAAAATATCTTTCTCTTTTCAAGACGAAGTGTTTTGCCTTTTTTATAGATCGAGACTGACTGCAGGAAGCGGATATTTGTTAGTGGTTGACAGATTTTAAATGATTATCTTTTTATTTTCTAGTTGGAAGTTATGTTCGATCTACATGCGCAGACACATATTTTTAGCTTACTTGTATTCGAGCCACGGAACCATCAACTTCCGCTTTCGCGTCCCGTTTACTACAATAGATTTAGTTAACACAAAGGGAACAGTGACCATCTCATGTATATGGATGACATTGATTTAGTCGTAACATCTGAATGCGCTATTTTAGTAGTGCATAATTTGAAACAGATGGCCGAGTGATTAGAACATTCGCATTCTGGCCATGAGACCCGGGTTCAAATCTCACTATGGTCGATTTGTCAGGAAGGAAATCATACCACTTGTTGACTCAAGCCTTGTGAGTGAAATTAGGTAGACTGAACCTTTGGGATCCGTCGATAGCTGTGCTAGCACGAAGTCACAAGTCATCGTGGCCGAGGGATTGAGCGTGCAGGCTTCGTTTAAATCGTTGATCACGCTAGATAACACGCTCTTTCCCAGAAAACTGTAATTAAGGTCTTGCAGTATAAACCACAGGTGGGCTCTGTGGGTGTTGAATAAACACAAATGCGCCCGAGCAAGCGTCTGCAGTAGGGATTGGCTAGCCGCCCTAGTAGGTGGGTATCCTCGAATACGAGTGGCCAGCTATACTATATATAATTGGAAACAACAAGTCATACCGGGTAACAAGACAATAAATGTATTAAAATCACGGTTTCCTACATTTTTATGTAGGAAACTCACATGTAACTTGTTTAGCATTTTGTCAAATTACCTCTTCATCCCATTTTTATTTCTTAGGAAACGGCATTGTCGAGTTTGTATAATTTATGTAGCCATTTACGGTCGCATTCGTCTTTGCCTGGCTGCCGTTAGATGCCAATCTACGGGTCATGACCCATTTTTAAAAAAATAATTTTTTAAAATTTGCTTCTTCGATTAGTTTAAATTTAACGTAGGTCATATTTGATTAGTTAATCAGAGTAAAGCCCATAAACCTTATAACCCCCGCTTTTTCTTTTTTCGTAAAAGGAGAGGTTGTATTTAGCTTTTAAATCTAAATAAATTGTTCACTCGATAGTAATTTACAATCGCCCGATTAGGTGCATTGATACGCGTCGAAACACGACTGCAATTATGTAGCGATTATGACGTTTTCGGTATAATATCCCAAAATGAATAATATTGCTCTACTATATACCTATATCTATCTATCTATCTATATATATATATATATATATATATATATATATATATATATATATATATATATATATTCTGAGCCTCAAAACAATCCATCCAGACGGGCTTAATCACAAATTTAACACAGATATAATTAATATATAACCCTACCCACATTTCTCACCCACACAAGACAGACATACTTACGGAGATGTTGAGGCCTCACACTTATACACACACCCACACGAATATACACACTTACACACATCATACTCACTCACTCCCTAATGAGCCAAATGATAACACACACCCACAGCAATATACACGCTTACACATATCATACTCACTCACTCCCTAATGATAACACACACCCATACTAATATACGCACTTACACACATCATACAGACTCATTCCCTAAGAACCAAGTAACACACACTTTGCAAAGACACATCCCCTTTCCTGGAAACACTAAAACTGTCAAAATGACCAGGCGAATTCAGAGCAGCATGAATACCTCCAGCCTTTTAACAACTTAAAAGAGATTGTTTGATCAACACAAGATCAGACCAAAATTCATGTTAAAAAAAAAAGAAAACTGCAGATAAAGTTCATTTTCTCCATCAAGTTATTCATTTTTGTAGTTCACTGCTACTAACAAGAGGAATTTTTTCTCCTGATGATGGCCATGCTGGCCGAAACCAGTCGAGGAATAATAAAACGAAAAAATATTAATATACAACGCAGTGTGTCTGAAAATTTAAATTTTTAAATATTTTTTATTGTTCAAAAGATCAGGCTCATTATCATTCAATATTTGAATTTTTGTAATCATATATATTAACCAACCAGCGACGCCGTACAAGATTCGCGGTATTCTTTGAATAAAACGTATTTGAATGAAATTTTGGAGGCTCAACTTCAGAAGCTAATCAAAAATACTTTTCTTCCTTAAAGGAATATTTAAAAATTAAGGAAAAAAATCTATTTACCAAATAAGCTAGAGATTGATAAATTTAAATTTTAGATTCATCTGAGGCTTACTATTTTATTATAAATATGTTCAATTCTTGTTCGTTAACTAGTCTTTCAGAGAACCTTTGACCAGAATGTTTGTTCAATCGTTTGTTACACAAACGAAACTGAAATTCTCACAATTAATTACATACATCCTTCGCATATTTATTCGAGTGTACACTATTACAAAAATTATGTTTGGCGATAGTGACAACATTCCGCTAATCTTGTTTAACATTCGGCAATAGCACGGACAGCCTTCCTTCATCTTTCATTCATAAGTTGGAGAGCTACAATTCATCCACACAGTGAAAACAATATAGACCCATGTCACATACATCTGCACATTTGTAGGCGCTTCCTGTTTATGCTATACTAACGCAATTCATTCAATTGTATCGTAAAAAAGGATACACAATATATTTTGTGTGAAGTTGTTTGCAAAGTTTCTTTGTAATTCCTTTCTTTCAGTTTGAAATAAAAATAATACTTAAATAAATAAAAATTATTAAAATTTGTAGGTCCGTGTTTGAAGATTAACTTAGTTCTTTGTTTATGCACGCATATTCCGCCATAGAAAAGTTTAGAGAAGTTAACAGAAAGATTTTAGAGTTCCATGAAAATAAGTGGATACAACGTTTAGAAACACACTATCCGGTTGGTCTAAACCATAAATTTAACAATATAGATAGTATTAATATATAACCCTACAAATCAAAACCTACCCACATTTCTCACCCACACAAGACAGACATGCTTACGGAGGTGTGGAGGCCTCACACTTATACACACACCCACACGAATATACACACTTACACACATCATACTCACTCTCTTCCTAATGAGCCAAATGATAACACACACCCACAGCAATATACACGCTTACACATATCATACTCACTCACTCCCTAAGAACCAAATAACACACACACAAACACACACTTAACAGAGAAATATCCCCCCTCCAGGAACCAATAAAACTGTCAAACTGACCAGGGGAATTCAGAGCAGCATAGATCCACCCAGCTCTTACCTCAAATAACAACTTAAAAGAGACTGTTTGACCAACACAAAGAATGTTAAAAGATTCATGTTAAAAAGATAAAAAAATTAAAAAACTAAACAAATGAAAACTACAGACAAAAGTTCATTTTCTCCATCAAGACATTCATTTCTGTAGTTCTCTGCTAGCAGCAAGCAGAAATATTTCTTCTCCTGATGATGGCCATTTTGGCCGAAACTAGCCGAGGAATGTAAATGAAATAATAATAAAAAACGAAAAATATTAATCTACAACCCATTGTGTCTGAAGAATTTAATTTTTTAATATCTTTTATTGTTCATTATATATATATATATATATATATATATATATATATATATATATATATATATATATATATATATATATTTTGAACAATGAAAATTAAAAAATTATAATCCTCAGACACACTGGGTTGTAGATTAATATTCTTTCGTTTTTTTATTATTATTCCATTTAGATTCCTCGACTAGTTTCGGCCGAAATGGCCATCATCAGGAGGAGAAATATTTCTGCTTGCTGCTAGCACTAAACTACAGAAATGAATCATATATATATATATATATATATATATATATATATATATATGGCGGAATATCCGTATTTGAAGATTAACTTAGTTCTTCGTTTATGCACGCATATTCCCCCCCCCATATATATATATATATATATATATATATATATATATATATATATATATATTAGAAGTTAGCCTATTTACTTTTTATACGTTATCTATATCTATCTATCTATCTATCTATATATATATCGATATATTACACCACTTAGCATCCTCCATAGTTTACCTTGAATTTTTGAATACCTAACGATATATTTTACTCCTATTTATAAATACATTTTTCAAAATAAAAAAAATAAAAATAAAATCAAAATTACAGCTTTCTTCAAGTTCATCAAAACAGCAATTAAATCTAGCGTCCACATCCGTCGTGAGTTAAGAATTTATTCGTTATTCTCAACTACGGGATGTCACCTAATCCTCAAGGGCCACTTAACACCATTAAATCCGTCCAGTTAATAAAACGAGATGATCGCTTTCTACATTCTCGCAAAGGAACATTTTATCAAGATTAAAGAAAATACTTGAACCCAAACTAAATGGCAGAGACATGATAAAAGATTACAGATGAACTCAAATCAATGGATCCACGGGCTTGAAAACTCATAACCATAGACACAAGTATTATATCTCACAGGCAGATGGAAGGATGGAAGTTAGCTGAAAAACGAATAAGTATCGAATGCTATGACCGTAAACGGCTGAAATGGCACTGGATAAATACATACAGCTCAATGGGAATAAAGAAATGAGGGAAAAGTTATACGGTAAATTTAAGAGGCAAAGCCTTAAAAACAGAGAACCCATGGACATGGCTGCACAGAGGACATTTGAAGAGAGAAACGGAATCCATGATCATCGCAACCTAGAACAAGCTTATCAGAAGGAGAGATTGACAAAAGGCAGAAAAAAGGGCAGATGTCACCTATACAGAGAAAGAGATGGCATGATAAAATGCATAATGTATGAATTTACCGATTTTTAGCGAAACAAAAGTAAATATGACAGGGTAGCAACCGTCATTCATTGATAACTGTGCAAATGACTTGGAATTGACATTGTAGAGAAATGGTATCAGCACAAATCAGGTTGTCCTGGAAAACTAGACGATAAAAAAAATAAAAATTGGAATTTAGCCTCCTTCCCACGTCTCAGATTGAACATTCAGTCCGAAAAAGACAAATGGATATAGTAATCATGGATAAAGACAAAAAAAAAACAAAACAAAAAAAAAAAAAAAGTGACAGCGAACCGTAAAGTGTGCATGAAGGCGAGTAATTAATTAAAGAATTACTAGAACCTTGCTCGGGGGATGAAAAAAAAATCGTATGTGCAATTTGAACTGCGTGAAAATACTGATAGCCATTTTGCATGAATTCGAGATCCGAAAAAGGATTGAGATTAACGGTGTTTCTGGAGTCTATGAGCATACCGAGAATGTTGCGGGAGATTAATAGGGATTTTCAGATATTTGCTGGGCACGCAAATGCAGAAATAATAATAATAATAATAATAATAATTAACATGGCAGTTCCTGCAGATTCTAATGTATCTTTGAAGATCTTCAAAAGCCTATCAAAATCCAAGGATCTTGAAGAGGAAATCTCAAAAATGTGGCAAATGAGGCAATCAATAATTCCAGTTGTAGTTGGATTCCTCGGACTGATTGGATAGACTCACTGAAGGGATTACTGGTAGCCCCTGCTTTAAAGAAATACAAAAAAGTGTGCTCACAAGTATAGCTCACACATTAAGAAGAGATTTAGCTATGTAAAATGTATGTAGCCTTTTTTTTTTCATAAAAATGATTAGTGGAAATATGTCATAAAGCCATTTCTAGCATGAAGTCCAGAAGGAAAAGTGTATATAACAAAAAAAAAAAAAAAAAATAATAATAATAAATGCTCTGATATTACATCAGGTATGGCTCTCATGACTTCCGAGCTTAATTGACTAGATGCATTAACATTTATGATTTGTCAAACTTGCTTGACAATTGCCAATCTTTAACCATTTGAACACTGAGTACAGGAAGCTTGCCTGCGACCAATTTTCTACCATAAATCTCATTATTTGTATTAATGCTTATCATTCTCATTATTTGTAGCAATTAAAACTTATTTGTAAAAGAAGAAAAACTATTAATTATTTGTCTATGTTGGTTGTGGTTTCAATTGGATTATCACTTATCAAATTCTTTCATTGTTGGTGTCGTGTGCAGAAAACGAAAAAGCTAAAGACATTAGCTCTTGACAATTAAGTTTCGTTTTAGAAATCAACTGGTTTTCATTTTCACTATTCTTAAAAGCAAATAGCCTGGAGCTTTGGGACATCAGTTTTTAATTGGGCGAGTATTTCAGACATTTGTTAATATCGAACCTTTTTAAGAGTCCTACAGAAATATTTATTCAATAGTCAATTTCTTTTTTCCTTTATTCAATAGTTAATTAATCTTTGAAAGAGGCAATACTTATTCAAAGTCAGTACCTATTTTTAAATCAATGGAAAGAACGAGAGATTGAAACAAAATTTTGCAGAGCCTAACTTAAACGCAAAAGGTGGACGTTCGTAAACCAATCAAGATAGAAAGAACAGTTTACTGGATATTGCAAACGAGTACTGCAGCACAATTTTCTGAGTGGATGCTATAAATGGTTTGGTTTTTTTTATGGCATATCAACCTTTAGCATTTTACACTAAATTGTGTTGTTTTAATAAACAGTATATAGGTAAACATGGGTAAAAAAAAGGTAAAGAAAGATTCCGTTTGCACGAGAGTCCAAAATAAGTAGGGTTTGCAGGAGATTCAAAAAATAGGCCCAATTTGCAGAAATTCGTGGGATTTGATCAGTATGTGATACTCCAAACGACTAGACCGAAATGGATAGTAGGACCTGGAACACACAAAGAACTGATGGTAAAGTGGTAAGGGGTACTTAGAGCAACAAAAAGATATGAAGTTGTGGAGAGCCACTATCATCCATTTCCTGTAAGGATATAGTACATCAAGAAAGAAATATGCATTGGGCCTCACTCATTATCGAGTAACAACAGATGCATACAATAAACCAATTGTTTAGTTTTGTACACTCTTTGATTAGCATAGGACCACGGTGACACCAAGATATACTGCTACGGTTTCAGCAGCAAGTTGATTTCTTCAGAAAAATTAAAACAATTTGAACACGGCTCATCTAACTCGATTCCCCACTTTGTGAACATTTGTTTGCGTCAATTCAGTAATTTCATGGAACAATTTTTTTTCAATTCGATTACAGAAACCTCGAGGCAACAAGCTGATAGCAATATAGTAATTTTTTTATTCTTTTCAAGCGATATCTTCTCAGATAAGCGACACCTTTTACCGAACATATGCTTAAGTTTACTATATATATATATATATATATATATATATATATATATATATATATATATATATAATGCATCACTGACTAGCATATAAATAGTCTAACTAGAATATTAGAATACAAATGGCCTGACGATTGCGTTCAATCATGAAATACTCTGTCACCGCTGGGTGTGGACCTCAATACCCACTTATATATATATATATATATATATATATATATATATATATAGAGAGAGAGAGAGAGAGAGAGAGAGAGAGAGAGAGAGAGAGACAGACAGACAGAGATACAGAGACAGAGACAGAAGGAGAGAGAGATAGAGTGAGGGTGAGAGAGAGAGAGAGAAACTTTTCATCTACGGATGCAACGGACAAAATCTGCAGGAAAAAAAATCTACAGGAAAAAACTTCCAAATCGTCAGCGATGTATTTCAAAATTTGTGGGGTTAGTGGAACAAGTCGTATTAGCTCTCAATTCGACCGCTTGGCGGCTGTGGCAAGCCTTTCAATTGTAAATGAAGACGGGTGAACAGTATATAAAGTAGGATACATTACCGCGTGCGTGAGAAAGTAGCTGTGAGAAATATATTATTTTTGTTATTTTGATTAATATATCTATATTAGGTATATAGTTATGCCATAGGTTCATGTTTATAGTATTTAGCTTATGATCATAACTACTGGTAGTTACTATAGTGGTTTTATAACTAAAAAAGAATCCCTTCTCATCTACGGACAATCGGCTTTAAAAGACCACACCTTCCCCCTATTAGTCCGTTGGTGGGAGGTTTGTATATATATATATATATATATATATATATATATATATATAGATAGATAGATAGATAGATACACCTAGTGAGTCAGACAAACCTACCTAGGTTTCACCTAAACGGATCGTCAGGGAAAGTATTTTTCTTTGGGCTTCAGACCTGCATCTGTGCGATTTGTTCAACAGTAGTTCATGTTTGTAGCTCTTTCTTTTTTTAAAACCTTTTTTTCCCTCGTGATTGATTTGATTATTTGCAAATAAAAAATTCGAGGTTTTTTCGAAACGAGTCTAGTTATCTATCTATCTATCTATATATATATATATATATATATATATATATACATGTAAAAAAACGTTCAAAACATTAATTTAAAACAGAACTTCATACAAAAGTAGAGCAATAGATATTTATTATACACTCTTTCATTAGAATATGTAAATATCCACTACAAAATTGTAAATTTTGTTTCAACGTTAAAATCAAACGTTTCTTCAGGTGGCTTAGTACTGCTGGTACTAAAGATTTCAAATGTAAAAGAACGTTTAGTACCATCATTGTTAGCCACCTGAAGAAACGTTTGATTTTAACGTTGAAACAAAATGTACAATTTTGCAGAAAATATTTACATATATATATATATACATATATATATATATATATATATATATATATATATATATATATAAAAGACAATAGGGATACTGTAATATTAGTCGACGCGTTTCGTCCAATGTGAACTTTTTCAAGGCAAAAACGAAATGAATTTATTAAAACAATATAACTAATAATAAGAAAACAAAATGTCCTTAACGACTGGAAGAATTTAGAAAACGCTATTATATTCATATTGTCAACTGAAAATTATGTCAAGTACTGTCACGTGTGGAAATATTGTTTTTATTGTTGTGTTGACGGATTCAACCATTTTCTTTTGATTTCTTGATACAGTTGTGTTGCTTGGGAGAGTAGTAATTCTGTTAGGAAAGGTGAAATAAGGAAAAACCTTGGGTGTAGATTAATATTTGGATAATATTCAATGGCGGCACGCACGAGGATTTTCCTTCGAAGTGAATTATTTTCTTTTTTTATGAGTGCAGCGTTTTTAATATTTTAAATATTAAAAATGCTGTAATCATAAAAAAAAGAAAAATTGGACGATAACGCGTCGGCTAATATTACAGTTTTCCTATTGTCTTTTACATTTATAAATATTGTCTTTTTCTACAGGTTAACTCTGAGAAATTTTTCATATTTGTCGACATGGAAAACAAAAACATTCACACAGATATAGTCAGAATATACATGCAACAATTAACATCCGCCTATTCACATAAAAACAAGAAAAATCTTTCTCAGAAACTGAATTGACGAAAAAGTTATTTCTCAATGCTTACACAAGCTCGTGAAATCGTCGCGCCATATTTTTCCTCCTGATTCCCATGAAGTTTTCAAAAATTCAATACAGGAATTAGAAAAAAAGAATCCATTCTTTACCATAAGACATATATGACAGGAAAGTCCCCTACAAAAACACGAACGGAATGAAGTAAAAAGATTAATCTACTATAATAATAATAAGAAGAAAGTCCGTGTTTTGCAAAACAAACTCAGTAAACTCATTAATAATAGGAAATGGTTTAATGTCGACAGAAAAGACCTAATAACAAACTTATCCAAATTCCAACTATCGGATATACAGCTAGAAGCACTCAGTTTTGGTCAGAAATTTGCCACTGGAATACCAAAATATGATACCACAGATTACATAATTAAAAATCCTCACCACAATGACTCCGATTTTACCAAAGGCTATATCCAAGTCCTAATCACAGCTGCGCACAAAAATACGAACGACACCTCACTTTCTCGAAGATTCATCAAAGCCCTGAAAGAATTAGCTAGCAACAAAAACATCCATATATCTACTTCTGATAAGGGCGGGGAAATTGTAATCATGGATAAACACATTTGCCAATAGAAGATGAGAGAGCTCATTAACGACGATTGTTGCAGTTTTTGTGTATATGTATGTACTAGTGAGCTAGCCTAAATGAGTTGACTCATTTTATAGTTCACCAATAGAAGGGTTAACCAATCAGAAAGCTCAAAATATTCAATGCGACGTGTATAATGGCAGCCATTTTTTTCTCCCAAATTGTCTGCACTGCCAACATGATATCGAAGACTTAAAGAATTACTTAACAACTGCTACTTTCTCTGAATCTTCACTGCCGACCTCTGATATTGAACAGATTACGGACTTCACTGGATTTCATATTCAGAGACTGTGGCAAACATGGTCAACAATGATAACATCTATTAAAAAGTAAACGAAAACAAAGCTATAAAAGAAACACAAAAATTCACAAGCGGCATTAAAAAGCTACTAAAAAAAAATGAAAACTTCTCCTGGGTAAAGCATATTGAATACCATCCAAAAAACACCCACCTTATACGAATTACCAAAAACATAAACCGAACACACCAATGAGGCCTATCATGCCAGGCATAGACATCGCCCTAAATATACTAGCCCGCAAACTAAGCAGAATTTTAATTACACTTCTCGGCACTATTAGCCCATCACACATAAAAAAATCAGGTGCCTCCTAAATAAATTAAAAAAACATAGACATTAAAAACAAATGTATGGCTAGTTTAGATATAAAATCTCTATACACAAACGTCCCCATAGAAAAATGCTTAAATCTACTAAAAAAACACCTAATGAAAGTAAATAGTAAATTACTTCTACCTATACATAAAATCATAAAAAATATGCCAGCTAATCACCAAGCAATGTTTCGTTACATTTGATAACCGACATTACAGACAAAATCTTCGGTTTATCAATGTGATCTCCTGTCAGCGGCGTTTTTGCTTGTCTATTTTTAGAATTTCTAGAAAGTGACGCATTCAAAAACATTCTCCCTTCAAACTCTTCCTATTTCGGATACATAGACGACTCATTATTAATATATCTACAAAATACTAATTTAACAGATCTTCTCTACAAACTTATCAACGTTGAACCTACAAACTTAACAACAGACTTCACTTTTGAAACTGAAACCACTCTTCCGTTCCTGGACATCGTATTACATAGAAATAATAATGAACAAAATTTTGGCGTTTACGGAAAGGCTGCAAACAAAAATGATCCGATCAGTTTCTACTCAAACCACTCTTTTAAAATTAAATCTGGAATTATTGTTTCTATCTAAGAATATTAAGAATCTGCAGTCCCCAATATTTACCTAAAAAAGAAACATACATAGAAAACTCATTCAAAAACCTACGATACTCATATCGTTTCATCCACAACGCAAGAAGAAAGGCATACAAAATATACAACCGAAACAAAGATAATAACATAATCCGCAATAATAAATCACATGAAAACAGATGAATAATACTAAAGACCAACTCCGTCACGTCCACTATCCACTACTCAGCTCCTCAAACACTAATAGCAATAATATTTCTGTAGCAGGAATTTATAAAATAAATTGCCAAAACTATTCTTCCCCATAAATTGTAGAAACAAGTAGAAAATTTAAAAAAATGCTTTTACGAGCATAAAAGAGACCTTAACTAATGCACTAGTCATACATAGAAATAAATTCAACCATAATTTTGATTTTAAAAATGCTACACTCATAAAAAAAGAAAATAACTCACTCAGAAGGAAAATCCTTGAGTGTGCCGCCATTGAATATTATCCAAATATTAATCTACGCCCAGACTTTTTCCCTATGTCACCTTTCCCTAACAGAATTACTACTCTCCCAAGCAAACGTACATAACTGTATCAAGAAATAAAAAGAAAATTGTTGAATCCGTCAACGCAACAATAAAAACAATATTTCCCCACGTGACAGTACTCGACATAATTTTAAGTTGACAATATGAATATAATAGTGTTTTCTACGTTCTCCCATTTGCTTAGGACATTTTGTTTTGTTATTATTAGTTATTTTGTTTTAATAAATTCATTTCATTTTTGCTTTGAAAAAGTTCACATTGGACGAAACGCATCGGCTAATATTAGTTTTCGTATTGTCTTTTACATTTATAAATTTTGTCTTTTTCTACAGGTTAATTCTGAGAAATTTTTCATACATATATATATATATATATATATATATATATATATTAGGTTGGTGCAAAAATAATGTCGTTTTCTCACATAGTAACATATGTGAGAAAACGACATTATTTTTGCACCAACCTAATATATATATATATATATATATATATATATATATATATATATATATATATATATATTAGGTTGGTGCAAAAATAATGACGTAATAATGTCGTTTTTTGACGTAGTTTTTAACGTCAAAAAACGACATTATTACGTCATTACTTTTGCACCAACCTAATACAACTAATAAATATATATTTTCTTCCTCAACGTTTAGTACAACTAAGTGTATCATGTGCGTGACAATCATCAGGCACGAATTGGATACTATTGTTATTAGTATTATTATTAGTATTATGATAGTAGGACAGTTATAAAAATACATATTATAATGGATTAAATTTAAAAAAAAACAAATATCTTATTTGCATTTAATCCATTTGTTTTACAAATAAACAGGGCGCCCCCACAAAAATGTACTCACTCTTTAAATGACAACAAAAGCAGTGTTTATTAACTTGAAAACAAAGTTAATGGTTAAACTTAAGAAATATTAATATTTCTTGACTTACAAAGAAACTTAACGGTTTAAATTAAATATTAAACGAAATTAAATGCAAGAATCTGAAAAGTTTTAAAAAATCGAGAAGTTATAGGGATACAAAAAGTGAGTACTTTTTTTTTAATGGGGTGGGGTACGCCCTGTATATTATACCCATATCATTAGCTCTAGTGAAATGTTTGCACAGATAGAATATAAGCCCCGCCATTATAAGGTTGCCTCTCATCTGCTTTGGTCCTTATGTCCGAGGTATGGCCTTGAAGACGATGAGAAATGGTATCACCAAAAGCCAGCGAAAATGACCAAAAACCGCCAAGTCAAGATCATGTGTAATTTCAAAATCCAAACAGACAACTTCCTTGAAGTGCACAAACCAGACGTCACCCCCGTTGAAAAAAAAATAATAATAAATACCTCCTATGAAGTGGCGTAGTTAGAGTGTATATGTGTGTGTCCGCTCCGGATGGTACTTTTGTAGGGGTGTCACTTTTATGAGGGCGGCATTTATGTCTCTATTGTAGGCTATAAATCTGTATAGACTGTACTGAAATAATAGTGGTTTTAATGTCGGGAGAGTACTCATAGTTGAAGGACCCTTTCGATTCCGAGTAACTTAAACTATGGCATATATATTGACCTATCTATTCAGTCAGTCAGTTATGTGTCATACGTGATACATGTAACTTTCAATTGATGACTAACCAGGTAGATTTTTTCCCGCAGTAGGTTGCCATTTCTTTCTGCGGTAGACCAGTTGCCATCCAAAGTTTGTCCTTCTATTTACCCACAGCCAGAAGAGGATTCATACCTTTCCCAAGGGTATTAGCATGTAAGTGGATGTAATGGATCTAACTGGAATTCGAAACCAGTTCTCCGATTCTTCAATCCGAGCCGTTACCCATTACTCCACCGTGCTTTTAACAATCAGCGAGTCTTAAACGGACCTCTCTCACCAAGCAGAAAAAAAAACTACTTCCTTGTTACTTTGAACAACACAAAATGCAAATGTCTTCAAGTGAGTAAACGAACTGTTACCAATATTTTGTGCCGGGGCATTTTATCATTGTATGAAAGTGACCCAAAATATGAGATTTCATGAGCATCATGAAATTTGTGAGAAATATTCCTTCTTTACCCTGTTGTATCTTTTGGATGACAAACAAGAGCGTCAAATAGATTACAATCACGACGACATTGAAAAAGCGGAGTTACTCGTTGGGAGAAAAAGAAACTTCAGCGTTTTATTGATGTTGCAGCTATTAAATACAGAATACAAACGTTGAAAGAAGGCCCCCTTGAGCTTTTGAAGTTTATTCAAATGTATAACCTTGGTAACCAAATACAGTAATAATGCAGAGTATTTTCTTCACAATTGCTGTTAGTGTTGCTACATGTGAGAGACGTTTTTCAAATCAAAACTGATCAATAATTATTTAAGATCTACTATGAGCAGTTTGCGGTTGAGAAATCTTGCCATACTGTCTAAAAGGCGACAATTGACAGATGAAATAGTTTTTGACTATGTCACTGAAGAATTTGACAACAAAAAGCAAGAAGAGTTACTTTAGAGAATGTTGTAATTTTCATTTTTTTTTAAAAGATGGTCTTATTTTTTTTTAGAATATTTTCGCGTATTTATCATTTTTGCTTTTTAACTGTTACTGATAAAGTATGTTTGCTGTGTATTTATAGCATTCTATTATAATATATTTAAGTATGTGAAAGTAATGTTATGATAGTACACAAACTAGAATATATATATATATATATATATATATATATATATATATATATATATATATATATAGTTTATGAAAAACTAGGTAATCCGTATGGGTAGACCCAAGGAGGATGATATCCGGAGAGCTCAATGTAAATTAAGAGCAAATATGTTTGAATAAAAAACAGACCACTTTTACATGGAACCTTAAAGTGGTCTGTTTTTTATTCAAACAAATATATATATATATATATATATATATATATATATATATATATATATATATATATATATATATATATATTAGTGGTAAATATACACATACATATGCAAATATATATACATGCATGCATACACATACATATATATGTCTGTTTTCTTTTTGAATTTGTAGATCTGATGAATTGGATCGTATTTACGATTCCAATGTAATAAATTATGACCATGGAATATTAGTGTTTAAGCCTTTTTATTATATATATATATATATATATATATATATATATATATATAATACTATTTGGTAATTGGTAGGGGTAATTCCAAGGAGGACATTAATCCAAAAAGTGCTCAATGTAAGTAACAGAGCAATATACTTGTTATATTGACGTTGGATATTATTATTTCATATTTATTATTATATTTATTATTATCATTATCATTATTATTAATTTGAAATTGTGATGATTATTATAATGCGAAAATGAAATTGGCTGTCTAAAATGACATGACTATTAGACATATTATTGTATCTCTTTTTAATTCTGATCACCCCTTCCCTTACCTAGTATATTAACTCGTTCAGCCCTTTAAGGAAAAAACTATTTTTAGGTCAAAGTTACCTCATTATTTAATTCCTCCCTCTTTTCTTTCCCTCTCTCACTTTTCAGGTTTCTCTTCACCCATTTTCTCTGTTTCTTTCTTCCAAATATTTCTTTTCCTTAAAAAATGTATATTGAAATTTTAAAAATGTTTTTCTTCCTTTTTTTCTATCTGTCTGGACAAATTGATTTCATTTCTAAAAAAAATTTGGTCTGAAGAGATGAATATTTAAATATATTCATGAAATAAGCTGGTGTTAATAAAACAGTGCTCGATGTTATGCAACAGACAGTATTGGTAAATGTAAAAGACAATAGGAAAACTGTAATAGTAGCCGACGCGTTTCGTCCGATGTGAACTTTCTCACGGTAAAAAGAAATGAATTTATTAAACAAAGTAACTAATAATAACAAAACATCATGTCCTTAGAAACTGGAAGTATTTAGAGAACGGTATTTTCATACTGTTAACTGAAATTACGTCAATTACTGTCACGTGTGGAGATATTGTTTTTATTGCTGTAAAGTCGGATTCAACCATTTTGTTTTGGTTTCTTGATTTATGTAGCACAGTAAATATTCTGTGCTATCTGTCTGAGGTAATACAGCTTCATGGAGTATATAATCAATGCAAGGAAAAGAAAACTGCGAAATACAATGTTCAAACATGAGAATTTGTAAGCATGAGAAAAATAGGTACCTCCAACGAAAAACGCGATATCTGTGTAACAACTGTTGAAGCAATTCCTGTAGTTATGGGTACGCTCGGAACACCATCAAGAAACTTTAGGGAAAGTCAAAATTGTGGGCAAGATTGGAGACCTCCAGAAAACTGTCAGTTGTGATGAGTCTTGTTGATATTATGCCTCAGTTCTTACAACCAACACAACAACAACAACAACAATAATAATATAGGGAAGTATTGATCCAAGGGAGGATTGAAACTGCTCGGACTACAGCAAGGGTACAATGTACTGTAAATCTCACTGAATCTTCTGCGATAACCAACAGACATGTATGAATAATAATAATAATAATAATAATAATAATAATAATAATAATAATTGGAACATAGCGAATGAATGTTGAAACAAGAATGTTTCACACCTGCCACAGCATACGTCATCCTAAGGCTGATATTGATCGTATGTATGTGTCCAAATCGAAAGTAAGCGGAGGATTAGTTCAACTAGAACTATCTTACAAAGCTACGACAATCACTCTTCAAAGATAAATGGGAACTACAGAGGCCTTGATGGTAATCTGTGTCAAAGAACATGAAAGAAATAAGAAAATTTATTCAGTAAAACAGAAAACCAACAAATTCAAAAGGGAATTTCAAGTGGGTGAAGAAGTGCAAATAAACCCAAATACACCTACTCCAGCGGCAAAAAATCTAACAACGAAAGCAAAAGCAAATGCAATGTACCAAATGCAGAAACGATGGGAAGATAAGCCTCTTCATGGTTAATACTCTGCCTGTATTAAGCAATCTGATACAGATAAATCCCGTACCCCTTAGTGCAGTATTAAAATATAAAACTGAAGGTTTTATTCTTGCTGCACGGGACCAATGCTTGCTAACTAGAAATTACCAAGAACACATACTGAAAAATTGTGTTGACTCCAAATGCAGATTCTGTGATAAATATCTAGAAACAACTGACCATCTTGTATCAGGTTGCATAGTGTTAGCACCCGCTGAATATAACAGCAGATGCTCATAGTTTTTATTTTTTTATTTTTACAAAAATGATCAGTGTAAAATGTCATGAAGCCATTTGTGATCTTATGTCTCTGGTTTGAACCCAGAAGGAAATATGTATGCAACAGATATCAAAGTAAATAATAATAATAATAATAATAAAAATAATGACCTGGAAATAAAAAAATGTGGCATTTAAAAGCTAAAACTATTTCTGCTGTTGTGTGGTTCGAGTTTTGTATTTGATAACGAAAAGAATTCAAGAACAAATTAATAAAATCCCTATTTTCTATCTCTCCAGAGATAGCTCATATCCTGCAAAGAGCTTTGTCCATTTAAGCTGACTTTGTTTTAGTCAGTTATGTACCATGCGTGATACAAGCGTAGGCGATCATGTATCTTTCGATAAATGACTGACAAGGCAGATTTTTTCCCGCAGTAGTGTCGCCATTTCTTTCTGCGGTAGACCAATTACCATCCAAGGCTACAGAACCCGGTCTGTCATGCTATTTACCGATACATGGGGGGAGAAGAAGATTTATACCTTTCTCAAGGATATTAGCACGCAAGTGAACATAATGGATTCGACTAGAATTCGAACACGGCACTCCGATTCCTCAATCCAAGCCGCTATCCATTACTCCACCGTGCTTCCGTGACTTTATTTAATTGAGTGAAAACAGAAAAACATTGCATACTTCGCCAGTCCTCGGCCATTGTGATTTTCTAAGCGTAGCGTAGAATGTGCACAAGGCCAAAAGTGTGGGGCACTCAGTGAAGATCGAACTCACTACTTAGTCGTAATTGTTCTTGCTAACCATGAAACTACGACGAGATGTCCCCTTAGGTCATTGGTTACTACTCAGCATATGATTAGAAACCAGGCTCAAAATATTTTTTTCTTGGTTCCTACAGTTAGGAATCTTAACCTGTTCAAGTCTAATATTAACCGTTATCTTCCCCTCCTATCCATATAAACTACTTCTTACTGTAATCCTCTCTATTGTGTGGCCTCTGGGCCTTGTACAGGGTGGACCTCACTGTAAAAAAAAATTGCTAATGAACACTACAATGTTAGTGTGACCATAGACCTATTATCTTAGACAATAAAAAATCCCGAACAAGGAAAGAAAAAAAAAAATAAGAGCAAAAGTTAAACACCGACCGACCGACACAGTAAAGATACAGTGCTCAACGTCTAGATGACTAGACAGCAAAAACCGCTTCACAACGTCAACAGGCAACGAAGGAGAGTTCGATTCGTTATTCAAGTTTCACGATCACGCGATCTTCGGACGAATAGAACGATCTTCAGGCTTTCTAGTCACCTGAAGATCGTGAAAGCTTGAAGCTTGATTAACACCTCGAGCGGTACTCGGTTGCGCGTTGACACACACACACACACACACACATATATATATATATATGTGTGAAATTTGTCGCCGAGGTCTACGCCAAGCACTCCTAGTTCTGAAGGTTGCCTTTATGCATGAAGCCATTTTCATGCTTGAAGGAAATCTTCATGACTGTCGCCGCTTGGTGTTGACCTCAGCGTTCACTTTTATATTGATATTGAGACATTTTATATTACTGATACTGAGCACTTTAACTCATAAATATAGCTTACCTTAAAACTATATTTTTATCATATATATATATATATATATATATATATATATATATATACAAAGAAATATAGTCTTAAGATGTGCTATATTTATGGGATAAAGTGATCAATATCAGAGATAGAGCGTGTGTAAATATAAAAGTGAACATAGAAGTCAAAACTTACAGATGACTCTCTGTTTCATGATAGATGCAATCGTCAGGCCATATATATATATATATATATATATATATATATATATATATATATATATATATATATCACTCCCCAGTCGTTTTCAACGTATGAGGGCCAAGAAGTTCAGTTCTGAGAACTCGCACATATCCTTTGATTAGAGTGGTAAAGGCTGATGCAAATCCAACCACACTTTTGGGAAGAGCCGAATTCAGAGAACAGTATGGCACAAAATCTCCAAACGACCCTCCGCGGGTTGGAATTCATAGTTGTCGTTCTCTTAGAACGGTTACCAACCAAGGCTAGAGAACCCAGCCTGTCCTATTATTTACCCAATGCTGGGTGGAAAAGAGATAGATTCATATCTTTCCCAAGATTCTTAGCACGCAAGTGAATTTAGTGAATTTGCCTGTATATATATATATATATATATATATATATATATATATATATATATATATATATATCAGAAAGAGTTAAGCTGGCTAGATGTAGCTGTTTATTGTATCCTGTTTCATTTCTCGCATTATATATATATATATATATATATATATATATATATGTATGTGTGTGTGTGTGTGTGTGTGTGTATATTATTAGGATTAGTAGTAATCCTATAGGTATAAGAAACTACACTCGTTCGGAAAACCTTCGGTGTCTTGATTTTCAAGAACCAAGAACATGTCCGTTGGCCGAAAATAATCGTCTAGCACGCAAGTCCAAAGCCCAAAGAAAAAAAAAACCTGATAACAGTACGCAAAACAATTAAATAAAGTGCTCAATACGTTAAATAAAGCAGACTTAGTTAAGCCTAGAGAGCCAGACAAACCTACCAAGGTTTCACCTAAGCGGATCGCCAGGGAAGGCTGGCTTCCCTGACGATCCGCTTAGGCGAAACGCTGGTAGTTTTGTCTGGCTCTCTGGGTTTAACTAACTAACTATATATATATATATATATATATATATATATATATATATATATATATATATATATATATAAACAGACAATATATATCCAATATATATATTGTATATTATTGTGCGTGTGTGTAAGGTGTATTTCGGTAGCAGGAATTCTTTTAAACATTTTGTATATATGTGTGTGTGTATGTGCGTGTGCAAAGTGTATTTAGGCACCAGAAATTCTACTAAACCAGTTTTATGGTACGATAAGAACCAGGTGCGTCTGTCAAAATTTAAAATTTTTTCCAACTTCCGTTGTTATCAATAATTCAGTGTTTATGAAAATGTGTGACTATATATATATATGCACGTTATTACTCACCAGTTGCACGACTCAGAGTTTCATGCACAGCCCAATCTTCAGGTTCTAAATAGATAATGGCCGTTGCATAATTTAAATTTTAATTTTAATAAAAAACTACTTAACACAATGCTGGTGCTGTCCATATATTATACGGGATTACTATTATATATATATATACATACATATATATATATATATATATATATATATATATATATATATATATATTGTTTTCAAAATGGTCGGGATTTATATTTTATATTTCAAATAAACCGGGATTAATGGTATTTTTTTAAAAAAAATATGTATTAAAATAAACGAACTCAAAACTATAAAAATATTATTAAAGACAAATAAAAAAAAATTATCACTTTAATATAGACTGGATTTAAATTTTATGTTAAACATAAACGGCAATTACTGTTTTTTTTTTTTTTTAAATTGTATAAAAATAAACGAACGTAAAACTATAAAAAATTCATATTTTGTATTTAAAAATATTTTCATATTGTAATGAGAGCGATGGAAAAATATTTATTTCCCCAATTACATATCTCTCTTTATGGCCATTGTTATATCCGTGATATAACAACATCGTAGATTACGGACAAGAGCGAATAGTTGAATCGAAAAAGAATAATAAATATTTTTGATTCTTTAGAGGATTATAATGCTACGCCACACACAAAATTACATATATACACATATACATGTGTCCCACGCAGAGAAATTATAACATATGAAACAACAAATGGCGAGTAAGAAAGGGGAACCTTACTTGTATTATTTCCCGAAGCAAGTTTCTATTTTTTTTAAGCAAACCACCCAAGAAAGGCCGGAATACCACTAGAATGCAATGGGTTACAGAGAGTGAGATTAAGAGTAAAGAGGAGTGTTTGGGAAGAGAATAAAGAGAAATCTGGGGATCAAGTTCAAGGCATCAGAAGATTTCGATTGACATTACATTTGAATATTTGAAGATTATAGTTATCAGAGAAGCAAGTGATAGAAAGGGAGTTCCACTGACGGGAGGTGCGAGATAAGAAGCTGTTGGAGTAGAAGGAATGGCTACATTTAGTCGTTTCAACAGTGAAAGGGTGGGAACAAGATGCCAACCTAGTAGCACGCTTAAATTCATGAAGTTTGGGAACCAGTGAAAGTAGCTCGTCGAAGCAGTTGCCATGAAAGTACTTGTAGAAAAGGCAGTGGGAAGCCACATCACGTCTGTGAGAGAATGACTGTAGACGGGATGCCAGATCAGGACCAACCACATTGCATATCCATCTCTGGATTTTGTCGAGGACCTCGAGATGAACAGCGGGAGCACCAGAACATATATGGCAGCAGTATTCCATGCAAGGAAAAATGGTTAATTTGTAGATTTGAAGGATAGACTCAGGCGAGTAAAACTTTCTGGCACGACAGAAAACCACCTTTCCTTGCGGTAGATGAAGCTATAGATTCAGTTTAGTTGTTTTCCTTCAAGTCAGTGGATAGCGTAAGACCAAGCAGGCGTACGGAGGCGCTTTCGTGGAGTTGCGCATTAGCCATCCTGATGGGAGGCAGAGAGGGTTCTCTATGGTGGGTAACTGAGAGCAGTTTCGTTTTAGAGGCGTTAAAGGTTACAAGCCATTTCCTGTCCCAGTCAGATTGGAAGTCCTTTCTGAGGCTTACGGTCAGATTAGTTTTGTCAACGAAGCCGGATTTATTCTTGAGGCACGAGTAAATAGTAGTGTTGTCAGCCTAGATGTCAACTTGGGAGTTGATGACACCAGGAAGATTGTTGATGAACATCAGAAACAGCGTAGGATCCAGGATAGGATGTAACGCCGTATCTCTGAAGCTTGCAAAGAAGGCCAGCGTGCCAGACCCTATCAAACGCTTTAGAGATATCTAAAGCTACGGCTCGAGCTTCTCTGTTATTGTCAATCACTTGGTATATAGATTCAGTTATGACCGTGAGCGTGTCAGCGGTGGAGCGGACAAAGCGGAAACCAGATTGAGAGCAGATCATGGGATGTAAGGCGCTTAACCACTTCGACGTTGATTAAATCCTCGAAGACTTTGCCGAAGAGTGGTAGGGGAATGATAGGACGATAGTTAGATGGATCAAAAGGGTCACCAGGGTTTTTAAAGACAGGGACAACAGATGAGGACTTCCAACAGGCTGGAAAGCAAGAGTCAGTGAGGTAATAGTTATATAGTTTGGAGAGGACTGGTACCAGTTCAGGAGCACATTTCTTCAGGACAACGGCTGGTATCCCGTCCCCGTCACTAGCCTTATGGGGTTATGTTTATGTCACTCAACAGAGCCTCAGTTCTAGGGGAAATCAGGTGTGTATTTAGGATGAGTCGACCCTTGAATTCAATGAGAATTTCCGAGCAAAGCATTCGGCCTTATAAGCTGAGGAAGTCAGTACCTCAAATTGATTGAATAGAGGAGGTATTGAGGATTTGCCGTTGTTAAGAACGCTCTTGCAGAGGTGCCAATAATCTCTAGAACCAAACTCACAAGATGCAATACGTTGTTTCATTTTTCCAGCAAATAACAGCTTTGTTTCATTGAGAACACCCTTGCACTCATTACGGGTAGAGACAAAGGGGAGTCTGTTGGGATCATACATATCACTTCAGCACAAAAGAAGTGATTTCTATGGGCAATAGCAGATGAGCAAGCGGCTGTGAATCAAGGAGATGAGCGCAATTTAACTTTGTAATTTCTTGCAGGGGTGGAAGCATCAATTCCAGCTTTTACCCAGGAGAAAACCACAGACGGACATTTTTGAACGGAGAGATTAAAGACTACATTCCAGGGGACATCGCGAAGGAAATCATGGAACGAGTCCCAGTCTGCTCGTTGGTAACAGAAATATATTCTGTTAGTAGGAGGTTCTTTGCTGGGGGGGGGGAGTAGAAAGAGATGTTAACATACACTACAGCATGATCAGAGTTGCCAAGAGGGCAGAGCTGCGTAACATGATAAGAATCGGGTATGGAGGTAAAACAGATCGAGAAGGGAAGTCTTACCGTCATGCTTACTGACGAAACGAGTAGGAAAGTCAATCAATTGTGTGAGGGAATGAGTAATTGAAAAGTTAAGGGTTTGTATACCAGTGAGGTCAGTTATAGACTGTTTAAGCCACATGGTATGGTGGGCGTTAAAGTCACTGAACACGAATATGTGTGCAAACGGATGTAGAGAGATGGTCTTGTCTAAATAATCGAAATGCTGTCGTGTACACCACAGTCTTGAGATGAAGGGGAGCGGTAGAGAAAGAAGAGATAGCTAACAGAATTGAGGAGAGATAGACGGAGACACAAATACCTTTAAGCACACTTTACACGTTCAGATTTCTTCGAAAGATCAGTTTCTTATCTGAAATGTAAACAAAGCAATTGTTAAAGAATGGATTTATTTATTAATCTGCCATATTTTATTACTTTAAAACGTTATTTTTGTAGATGCCCATATTTGAGTAGCGTCTACCCAAATATATGTATTCATTAAAAATAACGTTTAAATAATAAAATATGTCGACTTTATATATATATATATATATATATATATATATAATGATAATAAAAATAATATAAAAACATGTTCTTATTTAATGATTGCAAAACAACGTCTAAGGCAGGAAACGGGTGGTTCCTGAATTCCATTAGAGGCCCACGGCCATATCACATTGAAACACCGGTTTCCGGACGATCATCGAAGTTAAGCAACTTGGTCAGTACCTAGATGGGTGACCGATTGGGAATACCAGCTTGGAAGCGTGTGTGGTGTAATGGATAATTGCTCAGAATTGTTAATCGGAGACACGCGTTTCCATTGGAGTCCAGTTCGTTACGCGTAAATACCCCAGGGAAAGGTATGAATCTACCTTTTCTCTTCCAAGATATGGGCTAATTAGTAAAATAAAACTTGTGTCACTAATTCATTATTATCCCAATAAAAGAATATTCTTACAGTCTAAAAATATTTTCTGCTTTTAAATATAGATATGAATACAGATGGTCGTGATAGACAATTTTTCTCGCCAGAATCTATTTTACATTTTTATAAGTTTGGCATCGCTTTGAATATTGTTGCCGCATCTAATCCGTTAGTCCTGTTTAGAGATTCTTGATAAAATGCAAAAAAGAATATGCAATGTTATTTGTCTTGACCTGGCATTTCGGCTTCAGTCACTTCCTTTCCGCCGTAAATTAGCTTTCCTGTGCCTTTTCTATAAACACTTTCATTGAAATTGTTCTGATGGACATTCCTCTATAATACTATATTATATTTATTCCCCACCCACCACATACAAATTGTACATATGGAAACTGATTAGGACTACAGAGTGACTTTGAGGTATTATGTTGGCTGCAATAAGAATGGTAAGTAAAAATGTGTTGTTTTGGTGTAAGGAATACTGTGGTATGTTTGGGTCAGTAATTGTGGCTAGATAAGTTTCAGATAAGACAGATTGGGGACCAGCGTTTCCCTAACCCTCCTCTATAATACCTAGACTGTATGAATGTAAGCGTACTACTAAATTGGCGGCAAAGTCTCATCATTCTACAATTGAAATGTAACCGAAAGTTCTATGTTAACAGTTTCTTCTATCGTATTTCACCTTTGTGAAGTTCTTTTCCGTTTTCTTGCTTCTCAGTCGATTTTGATCTTCAAAAATTTAAATGCAATGTTGATCGTTATCTAATGCCTTCTTAATTCCTATTCTTTTATTGTTCTCACTCCTTAGTAGTGTTTTTTTCCCTCATATTCTCTATTACACTCAGTAACTCCCTTACGTCTTAGTGGCTTTATTGCCTTACTTTGGGGAAATCATTAAAAAAAGTATTGATAAGAAAATGAGTCAGCCAATCAATCAATCGATTTCTTCAGTGACGGAATATTTTATAACCAGTTAGAATGTTAGACATTTGATAAGACTTGCTGCCACCTTGTCCCCATAGGATGCCCACAGGTATATGTTATGATCATAATTGCATTAATAACGCTGCAAACTTCAAACTGTCTGCTGGTGTGTGTCTTTTATTCATCTTGTTGATCCTGTATCAATTTTGCATCCTGAATTAACCTCAGTAGGATGTTGGGTCGTTACTTGGAAGAAGATAAAAGATTCGAAAGCTTTGTGCGTGCTTGGACGTTTTGTCTGACATTAACATAAACAGAAAACAGAAGAACCTGTGACCCGAAGAGTCCGGAGCGAAACTGGCGGTTACTTATACTCATGTTGGCTCGTCTGACACACTCATACAGTATCCAATCGCAGTGTCAGAGTAGTAACGAACTTCAAAGAAGCTGACATTTGTACACATGTGCATCAAGAAAATGCAGAGATTTGATTTTGCATAGACTTTTAAAATGCCTCTATAATTTAAAATTTATAATTGAATATAGCTGTGCCTGATAGGCGATAGTGGCTTACTCGACAGTCTTTTATTAACGGTCAATAATTTTGAGAAGAACTTTTTAATTAGCTCTCCAGTGAGTGCACAAAGTGTCCGGTTTTAGTTATAAAATTTGTAGGAATTACAAGCACTGGACCGTAAAGAATGTCTGTAATAATTGCAATAGAAATCTATGTAAAGGTTACAGTAACTTTATTATTCACTGCTTTGAATGTGAAAAAAAAAAAAAAAAAAAAAAAAACCCGACAAAAAACAAAACAAAAACTGTTGATAAAATACAAAGAGGAATCAGCAATGTTATTGGTTCTGACCTGGCATCTCCGTTTCAATCACTTTCCCACGGCCGTAACGTATCTTCCCTGTGATTTTTCTATAAATATTTTCGTGGTAATTGTTCTGATGAGCTTTCCTCTTTGTTTTTTTTTTTGTTTTTTGTTTTTTTTAAGTTTAATTCCCCATCCCCTCCCTCGGTAGGTGGTCAGTGAAGTCAGTTCGCTGGTGGATGCGGGGCGCCTTTCGTTTCGCGTCAGTTGTTTTTTCGTATTTGTTGTTGTGTCTGAATGAGTGCATGTTAGTGTGAGTGCTTGGGATGAAAATATGTTTTATAAATATAGTCCCGCATTGATTTCGGCCAGTGAACTGATGTTTCTGCCACATTTAGTGATTGGGGGGGAGGGTATTACTAATCTTATTTTCTTTAGTTTCTTGTAAATATTTTTTGTATTCATATTGTAAATACTCATTGGAGCTAGCTTTTAGAATTGTTGTTTTTATTCAACAGACAACAAATTGTAAATATGGGGACTAGTTAGTATTTTCATAGAGACAAAGAGGTATTATGGTGGTTGTAGTAAGAAAGGTACGTATGAATGTGTTGTTTTGGTGTAAGGAATATTGTTCGTATGATTGGGTCAGTGTTTGTAGCTAGATAAGTTATAGTTAAGACAGAAGAAGACCGTCCTTTCCCCAATCCCCTTTTCGGCCTTGTGCCACATTTCTGTATAAAACAGAATAAATATCGCTTTCCTCTTTGGTACCTAGATTTTATGAATTTAAGCGCAGTACTAGATTGGCACTTAGGTCTTATCATTTTACAGTTGAAATTGTTAGATATAACCTTAAGTTATATTCTGATAGTCTCTTCTCGCCCGCAGAAATCTCTTCCGGCTTCTTGTTTTCCAATCAAATTGGATCTACAAAAGTTTAAATCTTAGTGACTTTATTGTCTTGCTTATGGTGATATGACTAAAAACATTATTGGCATTGTCAATTAAATCTGTGTGTATCTTTGGAGAATTTCTCTTTACGAGGGTTTCCTTCTCGCAAAGATGTGAGGGAAACTCTGTTCTACCTCACGGCTGGAGGGCTTATATATTTTCCTGTTAACCGGTTTTCACACGACTGCATATTCTTATGCTTAACTGGGTCAACCACCTGTTTACATGTCTGGAGTCACAACTGACATAGTGTGAGGTGCCAATCTGCGTATGAGGTCAACTTCCATGTCAATCCTCAGATATATCTGGGGGAAGTTTTAAGGAGGATGGAACTACCACTTAATTGATATTGTTCCCAGGTCCACCCTGACCCAGGTGGTAGCAAATAGTGAATCCCCAAACAGGTGTCAAAATATAAATATATATTAGAAAAAAAATTACCAGTAATACAAAGACGCCGTAGATTTGTTTTTTCCCTTTATTTTCCTAAGTACTTTCAATCTCATCCAAGGTCATCTTCATCTTTTATTAATTTTTTATTTAATTTTTCCACCGTTCTTATATTTTTTTCCTTTAGGATTAAAAAACTGTCCATATCGTTTATTGTCCAAACGTTTTCGGTCACTTCTTTAGCCATTTTCAAAGTGCTTTTGATTTAGTGTTCTTAGTTTCTTTTCATGTTTTGACTGTTTCAAGTGTATTATTTCTGAATTCTAGTAGAAGCGTTAATTAATAAAAAAAATATAAAAAAGGTTCCTTGTCTGTTATATTTAACGAAAGATGTTTAAAAGAATGGCTGCTACCCAAATATACATTAATATATGTATGTATATATGGTAATATTAGGCGTTTCCTTATAGGGAAACATTCACAGTTCATTCACCTAGCGACTAGTACTACTGTCGGTTGAAATTAATAAAATCTTTCTTTTAAAACAATTTTTCAGGAAAATAGGTTTACCAAGTCTGTTATCGTTCTTTCTACCCCTTTTGAAATATTTATTGATTGATTAGGTTTCTAGCTGCAAGCAATATGTCTTTGATGATATAAATTGGCTCTAATTTACCATTTAAATGTTTAATTTTTATAAATATTATATATATATATATATATATATATATATATATATATATAAGAGAGACAGAAAGAGAGAGATGGTAAAAGTAATATTAGCCGTTTATATATATATATATATATATATATATATATAAAGAGAGAGAGAAAGAGAGAGATGGTAAAAGTAATATTAGCCGTTTATATATATATATATATATATATATATATATATATATATATATATATATATATATATATATATATTATTTATGAATAAAAAACAAGAGGGAAAATCTATTCTTAGCCGACGCGTTTCGTCCTCCGAGAGACATGATAAAGTCCTTCGGAAGACGAAACACATCGGTTAAGAATAGATTTTGCTTCTGGTTTTTTATTCATTTTGTTCCTTTGAAGATACACTCTATCTGAAAATAATTTTCGCATACACGCAGACGCAGACACACACATATATATATATATATATGTATATATATGTATATATATATGCAAGCTTCATTAAATATGATAGACAAGGGGCTTTGATTATTGTTTTTATATTATTTCTCATATGATCTTAAAATTTTTTTCTTTTCCGTTGATAAATTATGCAAAAACTGTCCAAATGTTTTATTTTTCCAATGTTTTATTATAGCTCAGATGTGTCACAAGGGCGAAAGTATGGGGCACCCAGTGAGAATCGAACCCACTACACAGTCGTAATTGTTCTAGCTAGACAAGCTTGCTAACCATTACACCACCCCGAGGTGCCCTCCAATGTTTTATTATACCTTTAGCCAATACCAAGGAGAAGTGTCTTTACTGTCAATTGGAAATGGATTGCTGTGTACATATATGTAGCATTAAAGAATGTTTAAATTTCAAAAGACGGTCAAGATATTATGTCCATGTTCATAGTTGATATTACTGAGTGTTGTTTTTTTTTTTTTTTTTATCAATAAGTCTTCCATTATTTTTAGCCTTTTGTACATGTAGACGATGCTATTATATTTGTATTATCAACAAGTATGTTGCGAATAGGGTCCGGCAGGTCTACATGAATATTTAAATGAGATCTAACTGAGCTATGGCCAGAAAAGTGTAGTGTTAATCTTCGTGTCAAACACGTTATAGTATGGCTTATATAATTGTTTAAGAATTTTGATTGATCAGGAACACAATTCCTCAATGGACATTTAAATTCGTAATTTCCCTCTATTTAATTTTGATCTAAGAGGTGAATTATTAATTTTAACTATAAGGTTGGCTGTTTTAAATTTTTTGTAATAAGTAATTAGTCTAATTTTTTTACTAGTGTCTACTGGTGTTATGCACTTTTTTTTATAATGTTCTTAAGTCTAGTTTCAACTTGTTTGTAATTATCGTTCATCTGATTTTTATAAAAAATATTAATATTATTGTTTATGTTTCTATTCCTATCGTTGATATAAGGTGCCTCAGAGAGAAAAAGCCTAATATGGAAATCCAACAATTGATTTGGAAATCCGTTATCAAGCTCCCATTGTTAGACGTTCTTGTTGAGTTTAGTAATAATACATTTACAAGTTCCGTTTATAAAAAAAAAAAACAGTAGTAAAGACTCTTGCCATCATAATTTCGCTAGTGAATACTCCCTTAGGTATAAAATACGTGTTATTAACATTTTCCTCAAAGGGGGTGGGGTATTTATTCTGAACAATATAAAATTATGGCACAAAGCCAAGGGGAAATTAGGGAGGGACGGTTTTCATTAGCTATCCTAGTCCTAGTTAATTCGACTCACGACCCATTTGTTCATAACAATTTACTCATTCACCACAAAACTCATCCATCATCTCTCAATCCTGCATATACCACAATACCGCATATTCACAAGAGATCTACAAAATACCCCATGACATAAAAATTTAAAAAGTCATGAAATTTTGAAAATTTCCTCAAGAGAGCTCACGAGAATTCATCCTCTTGCACGCTTTCTTCAAAGAATTAAATAACGTTAAACAAACGCTTATCAATAACAGATTTTCAAATCATGATAGAAGAAACTTTGCGATAGAAGAAACTTTTAGCATAGAACATACGGTTACATCTAGCCATTTCAACTGTAAAATAACGGGACCTTGCTGCCAATCTATCACTACGCTTAAATTCATAAAGTCTACGTACCATAATAAGTAGAAAGTCCGTCAGAACAATTACCATGTATATATTTATAGAAAAGGCACAGGTTACAGCGGTGAGAAAGTGACTAGAGCTGTGACGCTAGGTCATTTTTCCTACTATTTAATCCATAGCTGGAGGAGGAGGTGGATTCCTACATTTTCTAAGTGCAATTGCGCGCAAGTGAATGCATCGTTTTCTCATCCCGAGCCGCTATCATTTACTCTAGCCGTCGTCAGCAGAAATCTCCAAGTTTTGTAAAATCGAAATAAAACAGAATATTTTTTTTTGCCGACTTAAGAGCCCATACATGTTTAATTTATGAAGAACACATTTTTTTTTATAATTAAAGGGCTATATTTTTACGATGACTTGTCTTTCTGTATACCAGCAACTAATAGGTTAACTACTAACGGATTTCAATCGATACTTCAAACAAAAGAAGACTCACTAATGTTTTAATATTAGGTGGGTGCAAAAATAATGTCGTTTTCTCACACATGTTACTATGTGAGAAAACGACATTATTTTTGCACCGACCTAATACTAAAATGACTTCAGCCGGAGTTATTTTTCAGCCATTTGTGAACACAACTAGATATGGACAAAATTCCGTAACCAATCCACCTACCGGTGAATGAATTCGAGTTATGAATTAATTCCCAGATCAAGACCTCATTTCATCAAAAGATCAACATACCGATGTAAATCTGATTTCCAATCTTGGTTAATTTTGTTTAGCGGCACATCAACATTTACATGGGTTATTTAATGTCGAAATACAAATATTTTGATTAGTTTGGTTGATATCAACACTTCAGTCATTTATATACCATGCGTGATATATGCTTAGGCGACCATGTATCTTTTGATACAAAGGCAGATTTTTTTCACACAGTAGGTTGCCATTTCTTTCTACGGTGGACCAGTTGCCATCCAAGGCTATAGAACCCGGAAAGAAGAAAAGGATTCATCCCTTTCCCAAAGTATTAAGTGCTAATACCCTTGGAATTCGAACTCGGCCCTCCGATTCCTCAATCCGAGCCACTAACCATTACTCCACCGTGCCTCCTCTATCAACACTTGCATGTTATTTAATGTTGAAATATAAACATGTTGATTGGTTTGGTTGTTTTTGGTTAGCGTCATATCAACACCTCTATGGGTTATTTAATGCCGAAATCTAAATATTTTCTTTGGTTTGGTTGTTTTTATTTTTTAGAGGCATATTAACTCCTCTATGGGTTATTTAATGCCGAAATCTAAATATTGTATACGCAATTTTATTAATTTATTTTTAGCGATACAAGTCTAAATAATTAACCTGTAACTGGGAAAAGAAAAGAGGTGGATTCATACCTTTCCCAGTGGTATTTGTGCGTAAGTTAATATAACGAACCCAATTGCAATTGGAACCTGGCTCTCTGATTGAAAATTCCGAGTCATTATCCATTACACCAACCGCACATCCAATGTTACAACACCTGGTATCCACGAGCGGTAACCGATCTAGGTATTAGGTTGGTGCAAAAATAATGACGTAATAATGTCGTTTTTTGACGTATTTTTTAACGTCAAAAAACGACATTATTACGTCATTATTCTTGCACCAACCTAATACTTTCCAGGCTCTACATTGCTTAACTTCGGTGATCGTACAGGAACAGGTGTTTGATATGGTCGTAAGCCTCTTGTATTAACCCTTCTCTGGTAACGCCACCACTTCCTTCTTTTCTGGCCATATTGGGTCATGTGGTGCCGAGGTATCGGGTCAGTTAGACTCACCATCCTGTCTTTGGCCGTCCTCTAGTTCTTTTCCACTGGCTTGGTGTCCATTTTAACGCTGTAATAGTCCACTCGTTGTCTGTGAGACAACAAACGTAGTCAACCTATGTTTGTCGTTCTTGATGGTCTTGATTATGTCCTTCAGTCCAGTCTGCTGTCGAATCCAGATACTGCTCTTCCGGTCACGTCAGGTGATGCTGAGCATAATTTGCTCCATTTTACGTTGGGTCACTGCAAGAGTCTCTGCCTTGGTGGTGTAGAGCGTCCATCTCTCACTTCCATAAGTGGAACATCTTCATTAAACAACTTTCTCTTGGTTTTCGATTGCTGACTTGGGACTTCTTTTATAAAGTTTTCCAAAATCCACCCAGCCAAACACAATCCTTCATTTGACCACCGGAAGTAGAGCGCCAACACGTTCAATCTTCTTTTCGCAGTACACATAACTGTCTGCTTCCTCGAGGGTCTTTACATAAACAATAACTGGTAATGACTTGGCGTGGTAGTTTAACATCATTTTCAATTACACATACTCTTAATTTGACTTCCATTGTCCACAGAGTAATATTAATTAGACTTTGGATGCCTCGGGTTTTTAAACAAGATTAGCTTTATAAGGCAAATCACTTCTCTTTCTCCATATTTTCTTTCTTTTTTTTTTCTTCTCCTATCTTTCATTCTCACTCTCCCCCTCTCTCTCTTCACATTCGTGTTTTATTTTTCTATAGTTTTCTGTCTCTTTTTCTTTCTCTTTGTAACACATCTTTTATATACACTGATTACCATAAAAAAAACCTTAATTCTTGTTTTTATTTTTGTAAATCATTTCAAGCCAAGCAAAGCAATAAAAAAAAAACCCACTAATATACAAGGGGTCATTGAGTATGAAAGAAGCAGAGTGGGCAGTTAAAGAACTGAATTCAGTATCCGTTATATACGTAATCATTAGACTAAATGAAAGTTTTGACTTATTTGTTTAATATATCCTATCATTTATATATATATATATATAATTTATTAGTATGAATGAAGGTTTTTTGTTTATTAAATCACTTTGCATATATATGTAATCATTAGACTGAATGTACGATTTGGTGTATTTGATGTTTTTAATAAATTGTTTTCCGTTATATATTTACCATTAGATTGCATTAAAGTTTTGATGCAATAGTTTAATACATCATATCCGTTACATATGTAATCTTTCTAGTGAATGGAAGATTTTGATGGCTTGCCTCAAACATAACAAAAACACTGTTTTATCGTCAAAATATTTATGATACTAAGAGAAAAGACCAAAGAAATTTTGGTTATTAAATTAATTTCGTCTTTTGTTCTTTTTAAAAACATTCGAAATTTTGGTTAATCTTATTTTTCTTGCGTCTGCGGTGCGACCAAATATTAGTATAGAAAATGTTAATGGCTTTGTTGCGATGAAAAAGGCACTGATTTGGAAATTCTTGCAAAAAGCAAATAATTGTATGATTTTAATGAAACTTTCAGGACTTATTCAAAAAATAATTAGATTATTTTAGAAAAGTTTCTTTTTTTAGAAAATATTGGTAAAAACATTTGTTTTTAACTCTGTTACATTCCCCACTTATTGAACTTTATAAATTTCGAGTAATTAAATTTTGTACTGCTTAATGTTTATATTTGTTATTCGTAGAGATCCTTGCACAATCATCAATTATCGAAAATCTGCTCTGAATCGGAAAAAAAAATACAATAAAACTAAGACATTATTTAATTAGAAAAGCTTTTAATTGCTTTTATGAATAAGATATATTACGGATACAATTTTCTTAAAAAAGTTTTTTGACGAATAATGAATTTTCAGAACTGTTTTCAGTTTTTAAAATTTTTTAAAATAATAATTTACAAAATTTGAAAACTTTTAAATTTATATACGTAAATTTAAAAGTTTTCAAACTTTATAAATTATTACAATTTGTAAATTATTAATTTGTAAGGGTTAGTGATAATTTTTATGTAATAAAAATATATTTACTAATCATAAATGGAAAAGCTTACTGTAATTCGTATTTTAAAAGGAATTTTGAATTTTTTTTGCATGTATAAACGTGTGGAATTTTCTAAATACGGACGTCCATACATGCCATTATCAGAAAGTAAGAGCGATAACTACTAAATTTAAAGACAAATTACCTAAAATTCAATAAAACTTTAGCTTACGGAGAATGTTTTTCTAATCTTTTAAGATTACCGGGTAGTCAAAATTATATAAAAATAGTGCTCACGTTCCTTTATGTAATATTTACTGATATGTCCATCGCTGAAATCCCCCCCCCCACCAAAAAAAAAACTTCTGTCTGTTGGTCAAGCTGTCAACCGGTCAACAGCTCAAATAAACAGCTACCACCGTGTTAAAAAAATGCATTTCTGCGATATTTTAAACTTCAAGTAAATAATATTTGCTTCAAATCAGATTAATTAAGCTTTAAATCAGGTAATATTTCTTAAATAAAGTCTCAGAAAATATATTTTATTTCAAAATATTTTTTTAATAAAGAGAATTACTGGGGTAGACTGTTCTAGTTCCACGTGCCTTTATCCACTGTGCCACGTGTCCTCAAGGATAGAGGCGTTGGTTAGATCCAGTAACAGGACCCAAAGAGTGTGAGTTCAATACCCGGTTAAGGCAGTGGAGAACTTTCAGAGGGAAATTAACAGGAGATAACTGATAACTGACATCCATCAAACATGGCATGTGGAACTAAAACAGTCTACCCCAGTGAGCGAAATAAAGGGTTCAGTTCGACATTCCAACCACCTGAAGAAAGCCGGTGCGTACAACGACCGAAACGTTGTGATAAATATGGCGACAAAGATGAGGACAATAGTCCGAATAATGTAAATAATGTACATAATACCTCATTTCAGAAATATAGATAGTTTTTTCTAATCCTTAAAGTGAAAGTTTTAACGTATTTTTCAAATGAAATTTTCTTTCTACATAACGTGTTCCATTATCGACTAATAAAAATCTTTTTGAACTGTTTCTTTCCGTCTTCTTTAAAATCTGTGTCTTCGCTGAATGCCTATATTCACAACTACATTCGGCAGTCCTCGGAGAAAATTTAGAATCATGAATAAAAATTCTCTATGCATCTCAGAAATAATTTTTCATGTAAATTAATTTTATTCCAACGAGAAATGAAGATTGCCCTGTAGGTCGTCCCCTGAAAGTGAATCACTTGTCTTTACAATTTCACGATTTCTCTTTCGTTTCATATTTCATTCAATTTCTCTGTTTCGCAATAACGACAATCTGCTTATTTTAGGCAGAAGAAATTATTCTTATCCTCATCTAAGTGGAAAAACGCTTCAGAACTTTCCAGACTTTTTGCACTGGCAGTACACTTAAAAAATAGTTTTTCGTACGTATAAAGCTTTATTCGCCACGCCAAATATATAATACGAAATGTATTTAACAGAAATAATTCAATAAAAAAAAAAAAAAAAAAAAAAAAAATCAGCTTATTCGCTCCGGTTAATTTAAATTAGTTTTTGAAATACAACAAAGTCTTTTGCTTATTGGAAATATTAAATTTAATCTATTAGCTTAAAATTAAAACTAAAATAAAAGCTTCAGGGCTTTTAATCAGGTACGGACAGATAATTGGTTATCGTGAGATTAACTGTTTCTTTATAAGGAAACGTTTGGCTTTCCTTGAACGAACTTTTAGCGTTAATGCCGGTTGAAATTTTTAAAATCTCTTTATCAAAACATTTTATTCAGGAAAAAGTTTTCTTAAGTTCACCGCTATCACTCTTTCAGGTAATGTTGGAGATTTCCTTCCTAACCTTTTGTTTAAAATCGTGTTAACCTCATGATTACGACATTATTTTCTGTTCGTCTTTCTGTTCGTCTTACATGTGCTAGCCATTTTAATTGTTGCAGCCGTTGAAAGTCATAATGTGATGGAGTTTCTGTTATTTGCTAAAGTTCTTTGTCTGCAATTCTGTAGCGCTAACCTAGAAAATCTGAAGAAGTATTGTCTTTAGAACTTAGAGGGTTCGTTTGCCTGAAGCCATTTTAATCATTGGTTTGAGAAAAAGCTGCATAGCTGATAGTTTAGACATTTCTGAATGAGTTAGCTACCATCCACTGTAACCGCACGAGAGTCTAGATTTGACGAGGTTATTTGATTGATTGATTTGCTTTTTTTTAAGGTTATCAATACTTTGTAGGTTATTTAAAGCCTGAAAATATTTTTAGATTGTAAGAATAATCCTTTTCTTTTTGTGAGTGAATATTAAGCTAAAAAGCTTGGAAGTATAATAATGATTTTTAGATACAAGTCTAACTATTTAACCCATTGATGGAGGGTGGTGATGTGGATTTGATCGACTGATAGATTGATTTATTTTCTAATGCTTATCAATCTTTTACTGATTATTTGAAGCCAAAACATATTTTTAGATAAAGAATTTTTAGAGATATTAATGTTTTTCTGATATAAATCCCACTAATTCCGTCCTGGGTATGACGATAAACTGCATCCGCGCCCTGGGTAAGGCTATAAACTACGTCCAACAGCAAGGCCTCTGATCAGGAGGTGTTGAGGAGCGTGGAACCACCTTTTAATTGCTGATGTTCCCAGGTCCATCCTGACCCGGGGTGGTAGCACCTGTTAGGGTCCCAGCTATGGACAAATAGTTAACCCCGAAACTGGGATCAAAATACTATAAAAGTGTAAAAATGGGTTTTAATAGCAGAAATAGTTTGCAATATATATATATATATATATATATATATATATATATATATATTACCAGCAATACAAAAGTTACAACAATACATTTTTGGAAAAAAAATTTCGGCATTAAATAACCCATTGTGGTTGACATGCCGTAAAACAAACGAAACGAAACCCACTAATTAACCTGTAGCTAGAAGCGGAAAAGGTGGATTCATGCCTTTCGCAATTATATTTGGGCGTAAGTGAATATGACTAACCCAACTGGAATTAGATCTCGACTCTCTGATTTCCAATTCCGAACCGTTATCCATTACACCACCCACACATCCAAATTTACGGCATTTCGTATTTCCAAGTAGTCATCTGTCTAGGGTGGCGTAATGTAGCCATAAACAACCCCGAAAAGTGTCTGTCATTATGATAACGTTTCGGCCGTCTTGCCCTCCGCCTTGATACAATTGTAAAAGGCATGAAAGCATTTTCCTGCCACTGTGGTTAAATAGCAAAGGAGACTAAGCTACCTTGCCCTGGGTGTCAGCCAATTTCGAAAAACTATGAATGCACATTTTTGTAAATAGTAGGGCAGATTGTGTACGCTAATCTAGATAGAGCAATCAATATAGTATGTAAATAATAGCGCAAACTCGGATCTTTTGCCTTAGGAGTGAAACCAGTCTAGGAGAAAAAATCTAAATGCAAACTTGAAAATATTATAGGAAATAAGGTATAGCGCAACTAGTCTAGGAGAAGGATTGATTGATCGATTCGTTTTTTATGGTTTACCAACCTTTTGCAGGTTAATTAAAACCAGAAAAATATTTTTAGACTGTAAGTTTATTTTGCAATTCTTATTAATTAACCCATAGATTGAGGAGTAGAAAGAAGAAGTGGATTCATACCTTTCCTAATTTGCGCGTAAGTATAACGAAACTGACTGAAAGTGGAACTCGGCTCTCCGATTTCCAATTCCGAGCCATCATCCACTACACCACCCGCACATCTAAACTTGCAGCGCATGGCATTCTCAAGCGGTCACCCATGTAGGTACAGACCAACGTTACTTAACTTCAGTGATCGTACGACAACCGGTGTTTCAACGTGATGTAGAACACCATTCGAGTTCTTACTTTAATGGTTTGGTTATGTCGTATACCGTTGAACAAAACTTCACTTCGTTCCGCCTGTTTGATGTTCGATTTCCTTATCTCCGCTACTAAATTAGTTAGAACTGATCCGAAGTATTTGAAGTGTGTAGAGTTGATTAATGTTATTGAAATGTCACGGCACACGATTTTGGAAATATCCGATCTAGGCTTTAGAAAGAAAATATTCAAATATATGTACACCCTACTAGATAAAACGTCCCAAATATAATCAACTACATTAAAAGGTCGCAAGTAAGTTAGTGCTATTTATGTTTAACTGATTTTATTTATGTACACGTCTCGAAACAAACAAAAAAGAAAAAAACTGTAACAATTTAACTGGCAATAGTCATTTTATACTTTCCTGTCTACATATAAATCACTGTCTACAAAAAAACAAAAAACAAACAAAAACAAAACAAAAAAAAATGTAACACTTTAGCTTGATAGTCATTTTCTTCTTTACTGTCCACATAAATCACTGCTTACAAAAAAAAAAAAAATGTAATAATTTAGCTGGCAATAGTCATTTTATTCATTAGTGGCCACAAATAAATCACCGATTACAACCCCCCCCAATTCAAACTAAAAATGTAACACTTTAGCTGGCAAAAGTCATTTTATTCTTTACTGTTTAACATATAAATCGCTTTTTTAACCCCCCCCCCAAAAAAAAGTAACACTTTAGCTGGTAGTAGTCATTTTATCCTTTCCGGTTCACAAAAAAAAAAAAAAGTAACACTTTAACTGGCGTTAGTCATTTGATTCTTTCCTATCCACTTATGAATCATTTTTTGGAAAAAAACAAAAATTGCAACATATCCTAGCCGACTTCATATACCAGATTGTGTTGCGAGACTCACACACCTTCGTCTGATATGAGAATCTTACATTCTTCGACGGCGATGTGTGAGAGCCTACTCAATTAACCTCTAGGGCTGTTGTTTATATATATATATATATATATATATATATATATATATATATATATATATATATATATATATATACTTCTGTTTTTGATTACTTCAAACGTTATTTTTAGTGTATACTCATATTGAAGTGTTGGTTTTGTCTACCGGTTTGAGCACTCGGGAAAACTCAATCGAGTGCGCAGGCCAATAGATGAAATAAACACTGTTTAAATAAACAGAGCATCTACTCAAATAAGGATATACCTTCAAAATAACATTTTAAGTAAGAAAGACAGATAAGTAATAAAATATGTTGGATTAGAAAGAATAAAATACCCATCTGTCCAACATTCTTGCTCCCACGTTTGTAATAACGGATGCAAGTGTAAGGGTAGCAGCTTCTTGATTCAGCCGCTGGGGCTGACACCAGTTAACTACCTTTGATGGTACGGTAGGAATTGCATGCAATGTCTATTCCATCTTCGTAATATAGTACGAACGAAAAATATGAAATAGATGACAAGGTTTCACGTAATGAAAATTCAAGCCAATATTACGGTATTCAATAGTTGATGATGCGAATGTGGATAAGCAATTGAAAGGAAGACGACAGAAATATTAGTAAAAAAAAAAAAAAAAAATGGTTGTCATGGTCGGGAGAAAGACTGTGTTGTGTCAGTCCTAGCGGTAGAAAAAATGTAAAAAAATGAAAAAAATTCAACGTACTGTTGTTTACCAGGGCTCGAAACTGCAACACTTCAAAGCATTCCCGGTTAGGGGGTGCTATTTAATTTCCCTTATAAATGATGATAACTCTAAATACATTGGAGTTACGTCCCTTGTCTGGAGCATGGCACTTCTGAATTCAACATGGTGATAAGCTGAGCCGCACGTGTAACTCACGGTTTAATTCCAAACAACCCTTGCTGTTCTTAGGCAGTAAATGAATAAGTTATTTCATTATGTGTTAAAATCCACTTCTCTTTTATTTTCATTCGTTTTTGTTCATTCCAACAACCTAGGATATAGCAATGCCCCTTTAGAATATTTTTTAAATTATTGTTCTGCCAATTCAAGCTCAAAGAATTACTGAATGAGGTTGTTTTAACGACCCAAGAGAAGGAAATAATAAGATAGGTAGGATAGATATCTGTTGATCTTAGATTTGAAGGGGTTAAGATTACAGTGATCGGGAATTATTCTTATTTACCATTCTTACTACAGCCTCCCGTAATACCTCAATGTCTCTATGAAGTTCTAACTGGTTCCCATATGTACAATTTCTCTGTTGGGGCGCGGGGAATAAAAAAAAGCAATTTAAAAAAATGAAACCGCAAGAAAAGTCCATCAGAACAATTACCATGAATGTATTTATAGAAAAGGCAGAGGGAAGCCGCGTTACGAGATGTCAGATCAGGACCAATGACATTGTGGAATACTCCATTTTTGGTGGGATTTGACTCTTGTAAAGATAGAACACGACAGTATGAGTTAGGTATCTTCTGGGGAGATTCCCACCACTTTTCCCGTATCTTTAGCGATGGTATGAATATAAAAGTTCCACTAGACGTTTGGGATGAACTTTCGTCCCAATAGACATTCGAGTCTGGTGCGTCGTTGAGAGTAAAACAGCATGATTTATTTTGGGAGATTTGAAGCCTGGATTTACACAAATTCAGTATTCTCATTTACTTAAAAAAAAGACCGTACCCCCAACACTACCACAGACTGAATTCCTACAATTCATCGTCCTGAGCTAGATCAGCGTTTCACAATCGGGGCTTCCTGAACCTTAAGGTTTCCGAAAACGGACCCTAATGGTTACGCGGGAAATTTATCAAATGGCTCTGAAAGTACCATTTTCTTATCCCATTTATTGGATCACAGGACATTTTACCTTGATTTACCTTTAATGTCTTTTCAACATTGCCAGTAAAGGATAAAAAAATGAAAAAGTGATGCAGCAATTACCTGTTTTCATTGTTTACATTTATATTATAAATATATTATATTGGTTAATTATGTTTATTTTTTACGTTTGAGTTTAGAATTTTTTGTGTGAATGAAAACATCCTGATGAAGTATTATAAACGAAGAGTATACATTTTATTTAGCATTACCAACAATTTTGACAAAGAAGTATTATTTTTCCTTAAACCAGTTATTCAAAAATACATACAGTGTAACCCGGATATAAGAGAGTTGTCGGGACAGGAGAAGAAGTCTCTTATATCCGGGTTGCTCTTATATCCGGGTTTGGTCTATTTTGTTTAGGTAAGTATGGGACACTTCATATAACGCTTTTTACGTACAGAAGACTAGTTTATTTAACAGTTATAGACATAAAAAACACAGACAAAAATACATTTTCAATCAGTTTTCAAAATAATTCAATCAAAAATTACTTTTTCTTAAAAAAGTCAGTCATTTTTGATTGTACAGAAATCTCTTTGTTAACACCATGAACACTTTCATACAGTCCGTAAATCATTTTCAATGCGCCATCAGGATTACTGCTTTTTGCTTCAAAGTAGGCTGTCAGAGTTTCAAGCGCATTCAATGCAGCCAGAGAATTTGGCACTGGTTTGTCACTTTCAGAAACTTCAGAACTTACGCTTTCAGCATCATCATCTTCGTCAAAATCTTGATCATCCGATTTTATACCACGTGTGATGTCCGTGTCAGTCAGTTCTCCATAACATTGTGTACGGTCGTCGAAGCTGATAAATTCGTCAAAATCTGTTTGCTCCATGCCCGATGGTGGAGAAACTTGATCATTTTCGGCGAGTATTTCTTCCACTTCAGCCTGTGATTCAATGACAAAGCCGGCCTTTTTAAAACAATTTTGAATTGTTGACGGTTTGACCATGAAAAGTTCTCGCTTCATCATTTACATGGCCTTCAAAAAAGTTATCTGCTTGGCCACCTCGGACAGCGGCACTGGCGGTGTAGCATCGATCGCTGCGATTTGCATTCGAACAAGTTCCCGACGATAATACGCTTTGAATGAACGAATGATGCCTTGATCCAAAGGTTGAATGAGACTGGTGGTGTTTGGTGGCATGAACAACAATTTGATGTTTGACAGATTTGTACCCGGCAGTAAGTTATGACAAGTTGCATTGTCCCAAAACAGAATAATCTTTCGATTTTGAGCAATCATTTTTCGATCAAGCGTTTTCATAACGTCAGTAAACAGCTGACTAGTCATCCAGGCTTTACGATTAGCGAAGTAAGAAAACGGCAGAGTTTTGACATTTTTAAAGCAGCGTGGTTTTGCCGACTTACCAACAACTACAGCTTGCTTTTCACTGCCGTCCATGTTTGTGAACTGAAGCATCGTGAGTCTGTCTTTGGGAACTTTTGTCCGATTTGACTGTTCGTCGCCGGCAAATCGCAAAGATCCAGACGGCATGGCTTTGTAGAAAATTCCCGTTTCATCACAGTTCCAAACATCTTTTGGATCATATCCACGAAAAAGTTGCGGCAAAACGTTTGTCACCCATTCGTTGGCAGAACCGTGATCTGCTGACGTTGATTCGCCGTGAAATTTTTTGAACGAAAAGTTATTGGTCTGCTTCCAGCGCATGAGCCAGGCATTGCTCGGTTCAAAATCAACTTCAAGATTTACGGCCAGTTGTGATGCTTTCATGAGCACATGCTTGGGTAAACCATTGTGTAAGCGCTTCGTTAACGTCCTTGTGCACGGATTGGCGCTTTCGTTTGCGATTAGTGTTTCCGCTCATTTGCATGCAAGATCTGAGATCATCTTCTTTCTTGAGAATTTTTGCTGCTGTTGAATAACCGATTTCGTACATTTTGGCTGCAGCGGCCAGTTTGAGTTTCTTCACTTTGACATCGTCGATGAGCTCCAACCGTTCAGAAATGCTCAGAATTTTTCGTTGAGACACCGACGCCGACATCACTAATCGCAATGATCACAAGCAAACGGTTTTCAGTGGCAAAATTAACAAACAGACAAACTTCTGACTCAACAGAACAGTGGGTAAAGTGAAAGTGCTGTCCAGTAAATGCAACGACAAGCAAAGTCGGCAAAAAAGCGGGCGGTGCTACCCTTAGACACACAAAGCAAAATCATAAGGTAGAGGGTGTCTCCTACAGACACAGATTGGACACACCGTGTCTCTAGACTAGTCAAGATTAAGTCATTGAACTTCACTCTCTCTCTCTAACTGACATCTGTTTGACCGATTTACGACATCACACTGTCACTCAAAACGAACTCTCTTATATCGGGGAGGACGGGACCAGAGAAAATTTCTCTTATATCCGGGTCTCTTATATCCGGGTTACACTGTACTCTGATATTTACCACGCGAACTACGATAAAAATAAAATGAGAAAGATATGGTATATAATTTTGTTTTTACGCACGGATTCCTTGAGACATGTAATATATTTTAAAGGGTTATGCAAGGGTAAAAAGATTGAAAAACGCTGTGCTAGATGATTTTCCTCTAAAACAGGAAATATAGTTAAAATTCCGATAACCATTCAACAAATATTGTTGGATCGTTTGCTAAAATCTACACAATAATAGCATCCCTTTCGTCAGTTAATAATAGAATCCATTTCTACTTCGCTTGATAATAGAATCCATTTCCTCTTCACTTAATCATCGAATCCCTTTCTTTTCATTATTTAATAGAATCCCTTACGACTTCACTTAATAATAGAATGCCAATACTCGTCACTTAATAATAGAATTTATTTCCTATTGGATTAATAACAGAATCCTTTAACTCTTCATTTAATAATAGAATTCCTTTCCTCTTCAATTAATTTTAGAATCCCTTTCTTCTTCACTAAATAATAGAATGCCTTTCCTCTTCACTTGATAATAGAATCCTTTTCCTCTTCATTTAATAATAAAATCCCTTTTCTCTTTACTTAATAATAGAATTCCTTTCCTCTTGAGTTAATAATAGAATCCGTTTTCTCTTCGCTTGATAACAGAATGCCCTCAATCTTCATTTAAAAATAGAATCCCGTTCTTCTTCATTTAATAATAGAATCCCTTTCCTCTTCATTAATTAACAGAATCCCTTTCCTCTTCATTAATTAACAGAATCACTTTTCTCTTCATTAATTAACAGAATCACTTTCCTCTTCATTTGATAATCGAATCCCTTTCCTTTTCATTTAATAGTAGAATTACTTTCCTCTTCAATTAAAAATAGAATCCGTTTCCTTTTCATTTCATAATTTAATTCCTTTCCTCTTCAATTAATAATATAATAGAATACCGTCCCAATTCATTAATTAATGCAATCCCTTTGCTCATCAATTAATAACAGAATCCATTTCTTTTTCAATTTATAAAACAATCCCTTTCCTCCACAATTAAGAATAGAATCCAGTCCCTCTTCATTTAATAATCTAATCCCGTTCCTCGTCATTTAATAATATAATCCCTTTCCTCTTCAATTACTAATAGAATCCTGTTTCTCTTCATTTAATAATATAATCTCTTTCTTCTTCAATTAATAATAGAATCCTTTCGTCTTCATTTAAGAATAAAATCCCTTTCCTCTTCACTTAGTAATAGAATCCATTTCCTCTTCACTTAATAAAATCCCTTTCCTAGTGTAGTTGTAGGGCCACTGTATAGCTGAGACCAGTTCTCTCCGTATATCTCGGCTGAAAGCCGAGGAGGAATTCATTCATATCTACTGCGTCTTGGGCAAGTATGGCTGGTGGATCCCATCCCTCTCAGGGTCGTCTTCGACATATTGTAATGTTTAGCAAGCTTGATTCGCTGGAACAATTATCACTGGGTAGTACGATCCCCACTGACTGCCGCACACTTTCGACATTGTGCCACGTCTAATCTACGTTTAGAAAATAATTTGAGCACCATGACGTGGTGTAATGTTTAGCAAACTTGTATCGCGAGAAAATTTACGACTGAGTAGCGAGTTCGCTCAGAAAATCACTATATATAAATTTCCAAATTTTTTAGAAAATATTTTGCAAGCATAATCTAGCACGAAGTCACAAAGGCAGGTAGAAATCACTTGATTAGCATTCATTTTCTAGACTAGTAACAAGTAAGCTGAATAATAATAATAATAATAATAATAATAATAATAATAATAATAATGTCATTCTTGCTTCTTTAGATTTTGAAAGTCTCTTTAACAATGTCATTATCAAAGGAAATATAGATATAATAATATAAAACTTATATAATCATTTTTAGCTCTCATCTCTTAATATTAAACTAGAAATTCTGTACAAACTTTTTTGGCGCGACACAAGTAACTTTTTATAACAATTACAGTAACATTTACACGCAGGATGACGGTGTAGCTATGGGTTCGCCTCTCGGATCAACTTTATTTAATTTCTGTTTGACTCACTAAGAAAGCAATATCTGTAATAATTTTACTAGTATGGTGATACATATATTCGATATAATAATGATGTAGCCATAAACGAAATAAAAAACATCAACAAAGAAATCTTTGAAAAAATAACTCTACTCTTTACTTATTTATCATAAATAATGGAATCACCTTTCTTTGAGGATTTAGTCAACGCTAATTGTCACAATTGTATTATTTCACTGTATAAAAAAATCATAAACAAAAGCCTTTGCCTTCTTAATTAAGAAAGTGAATGTCCTTCCATATATAAAGCTGTTGTAAAGGTTTAAGCGAGATGAAATAATTGCTTTTTCATATACATGTTTTTATAAAGTATTAAGTAAATATAAACACTTATAAAATATAATTTCTCTAACCCTCCCATTAACGTGCAAATAAAATTAGGTTAAAGAACTTTAGAAAGAATAACACAAACAATAATCCTCTTTTCACACCAAGTAAGGCGATAATGCCCCTAAGATGTAGGGACTTATGGAAAGTGGAAAAGGAGAAAAATTTAGTGATGAGAAAGGACAATAAAAGAACAGGTTTGAGGAAAACATAAAATGTCGATTGATGCTGCATTGACATCTTTGAAGAATTAGGTGGTAGGAAAGCAAGACATCGAAAGAGAGTTCCACGGGCGAGAAGTACGAGAAAAGAACTTATTAGAATAGAACTTACGGTTACATCTAGCTATTTCAACAGTAAAACTGTGAGGCCGAGCAGCCAATTTAGTCGCATGCTTAAATTCACGTGCTCGAGATACCAAGGAGGAGGGCGATATTTATTCTGCATTATGTACAGATAGGTGACACAAGGCCAAGGCAAGAAAATAAACAAAATAGTAGGAGACAATTGCCATGAAAATATTTATAGAAAAGACAGAGGGTCGCCAAGTGGTGGCAGTAGGAAAGTAACTGATATCAAGATGCTAGGTCAGGAGCGATAAAATTACGGACTCTACTTTGGATCTTGTTGAGAATCTCGTGATATATAGCCGGAACAACGGAACTACAGTAGTGATAGATTTATGGCAGCAATGATTTATTTTTAAGGTTGTTTCTGACGGGAATAATTGTCTGGCACGACGTTTTGAATCAATCTTCTTAGCAGTACACCTTATGACACTATAAGTGTTCCACTTCATATCAATAGAAAACGTAAGACCATGAAAGCGCAATTAATTGCTCTCTTGGAGTTTATTATCAGCAGTACTAGTGTAGGGCAAAAATGGTTCTCTATGATAATTAAAGGATAGCGGTTTAATTTCGGAGGCGTTAAAAGTTACAAGCCTTTTCTTGTCCAAAGTTAACAACGAACCGAATGTGTTTTGCCTGATATCATCAATTTATTCTACCGTGACAAGATTTCCTCCTAATTATACGGAAGATGAAAACATATTAAAAGCATAATATACCAGTACTAGTGACATTAAACAACTTAGATTTAGTATTTGTTATAAACAGTTTAAAACATCTAAGCTAACCATTAGCAAGGACGAGAAAAATCCACACTGCGTAAAAAATTATTTATGAATTCTCTTGCCTTTTAGGAAATTGCATCTCCAATAACAGTCATAAAAACATTAAATTCTTACGCTGGTTACGCAAGCAACAAACTTACTCGAAGGTTAACTTATCACATATCGAAGGAGGCACGGTGGAGTAATGGATAGTGGCTCGTATTCAGGAATCGAAGAACCAAGTTCGATTTCCAGTCGAATCCATTACACTCACTTTCGTGCTAATACCACTGGAAAAGGTATGAATCCTCTTCTTCTCCCCCACCAGCTATGGGTAAATAGCAAGACAGACCGAGTTCTATAGCCTTGGGTTGCAACTGGTCTACCGCAGAAAGAAATGGCAACCTACTGCTGGAAAAAAATCTGCCTCGTCAGTCATGTATCGAAAGATACATGATCGCCTAAGCGTGTATCACGCATGGCACATAACTGACTGACACATATCGATCATCACATAATAAACAACCAAAATACAACTATTGACATAAGTCAAATATTAGTAGAAAATATCAAAATACTATGCAGCACTCATTGCAAGGAAAGACACAACATAACTTTTATATGTAAAGAATCACCCTATATTAAATAAAAAATGTTTCAACACAGGGAGTGACATTTGAAAATGTATATTAAGTATTTTAAATGCGTATAAAAATATTTAAAATACTTATAAAATAATAATAATAATAATAATAATAATAATATATTTATCTTCGAATACTGTTAGGCTTTGTGAAACCGATCTATACGTGACGTCACTCATTTAAGTTTGGAATGTAGCTTTCCAAAAAATGCTAGGATAAAGCTAACAAAACATTTCTCCATGATTCTCTCAACATTAAGTTCCTGATAATGCCGGTCGAAAATACGCGAAAAAAAAAAAAAAAAAAAAATAAATAAAATGAAGTTTAGCCAGTTTATGCTAAAATATGATTCGTATATACAACAACTTATTCGTAAATTGTAAAAGTAAGATAAAAATTAATCAGGCAGACCTTGATGGTATATACTTGCTGCTAATAACTCTAACTCTCTTTCTCTTTCTCTCTCTCTTACTCTCTCTCTCTCTTACTATTTCTCTATATATATATAGAAAGAGAGAGAGTGAGAGGGAGGGCGATACTGACTTATACATTGAAAAAGGTGAAATCTGTATTAGGTATTTTCGGTGCGTTACATTTTAGGTTAACCCTTCAGCTTCTAATATCGCTTCCTTACAGTTAACTCCTACTCCCTGTTTCCTCTAGCTATATGAACGTGAACTTCATTCAACATCCGGGTTGAAAGGACAGACGACCATTTCCATCGTCTGCCGATATGAGGTGAAAAAGTTTTTGATTAGTCATCATATTGCTCTGCATAAATAAAATACATCGCGTTCTCTTTTGAGAGTTTTAATATTTTTATATTACTAGAACCCACTTGCATTATATACCCACGGATTTATTTCGCCTTTAGTGTGTATATATATATATATATATATATATATTACTTTAAATGTTATTTTTAGTGGATACCCATATTTGACACCCCGTTTATTTTAACAGTATATTTATTTTCGACTTCCGATCTGAATATTCGAGAAATCCTATTGAAGAAAATATGCGCCCTCCGGCAGGATTCGAACCCACGTAAAAATGAACCGGCAAACCGTTTTATTTTGATCGACGTGCTTTTATCCGACTCGGCCACTAAGGACGTCGTCGAATAGTGCCTTTAAGCACACTCCTTCCCATTCTCCGGCAGTCACTTTCTCATCGTCGTAAAGTTACCTCTCCTTGTCTTTACTGGCAATTGTTCGGATGAGCTCTTCGCTATGGCTTAAGGAAATTGTTTCAGCATTGGTCTTCCCGCCCGAAATTAGGTTGGTTTATGGTTGTTTTTTTTTTGGGTGGGGGATGGCTTTAGTTTCTTCCTTCAAAGTTAACTTAGCAAAGGAATGTATACTCATTGTTCCCTTTTATTTCTCCCCCCACCACACTTTCTCTAGTTTAATTTCCCCGCCCTTCTGCCGTTAGGTGACCAGAGATGTCAGTTCTCTGGTGGATGCGGGACGCCTTTCGTATTTCGGGCGTGTCGTTTTCGTATTTGTTGATGTGTTTGAATGAGTGTGTGTTTGAGTGATTCTGTTAGGTGCCAAGCGTGAGACCAGTTGCCATCCAAGGCTATAGAACCCAGTCTATCTATCCTGCTATTTCCCATATCTAGTGAGAGGGGGGGAAGAAGAGGAGAATTCATACCTTTCCCAAGGGTATTAGCACGACAGTCAGCCAGTTATGTGCCATGCTTAGGCGATCATGTTTCTTTCGATACATGACAGACGAAGCAAATTTTTCCTCACAGTAGGTTGACATTTCTTTCTGCGGTAGACCAGTTGCCATCAAAAGCTATAGAACCCGGTCTGTCCTGTTATTTATCCACAGCTGGGTGGAGGAGAAGAGGATTCATACCTTTCCCAATGGTATTACCACGTAAGTGAATGTAATGGATTTGACTGGAATTCAAACTCAGCTCTCTGATTCCTCAATCTGAGCCTCCTGTTTGAGTGAGTGGTTATATTATTAAAGTCTCGCATTAATTTCCTCCAGTTAACTGATGTTTCAGCTGCAGTTATGGATTGGGGAGGGGTTAATTACTCACATTATTTTCTATAGTTTTTTCTTGTACATAGCTAAACTCATATTGTAAATACACATTGGGGTCTTGATTTTTAAATTCTTGTTTTATTCCTTTTCCCACACGAACAAGAATTTTACATATAGGAACTAGTTTAGACTTCATGGAGATTCTGAGGTATTATGGTGGATGTAGAATGGTAAGTAAGAATGTGTTTTTTTGGTGTAAGGAATATTATGGTATGTTTGAGTCAGTGATTGTGGTTAGCTAAGTTTAAATATAAGACAGAATAACAGCCTCTCCCTTTTGTCCTTGTGCAAAATTTTTGTATTTTATTATAAAATGAATATCGCTCTTCGATATGGTACCTAGACTTTGTGAATGTAAGCAGAGTTCTAGATCGGCAAAAAGGCCTCATCAATTCATAGTTGAATTGACTAGATGTAACCGTAAGTTCTATGCTAATAGTTTCTTTTCTCGCACTTCTGTCGATATCCCATGTCAGAGACAGTAAAATTTAAGGTACTTATCAAGAATCTCTGCACAAATAGCAGAATTACCAGACCGGACGTGACAGCCATATCCAGTGCATGGACAAATGGTAAACTTATAAATGTGGTGAGAATAATTTTCTAGCGCAACACAGTGAACCAAGTTTCCGGTCAGAAGTTCTAGCCGTTGATTCAAAATAATCTTTACATTTCATTTCAGCGGAAAACGTTTGGCCATTACTGACAAGTATCATCATACATAACGCAGACGTTATAATGAATTCAAGATAATATCAATTGTAAAGAAACGATGATCTATTATGCAAATGATAAAGCAATATTAGCCGTTTCCTTATAAGGAAACATCCGGTATTTTTTGATTGAACATCTTGTAGTGCTCTCGGTTGAAATTCATAAAACCTTTCTTTTTTTTCTTTTTCTCAAATCCATTAGCTGTTATCACTCTTATCATTATTGAAGGGGGCGGGGGCTCCTTCTTAACCATTCATCGGGAAACGTTAATATCTTCGAGTTACATGTGATATCTATTTTATTTTTTGCTGCAGTTGAAAGTTCTCAAGTGATGTTTCTGTTATCCGGTACGGTTCTTTGTGATTATGTAGCGCCAGTCCGCTAAAAGAATAGTCTGTGCCAAGACCCGCAGGCTTCACTCGCTCAAAGCCATTTTTAATATGTGATCTTAGAAAGCGGTTGTAGGCAGCTAACAGCTTAGATATTTCTGAACGGGTTTGGCGTCATGCATGACAGTCATATGAAAATATGACACGAGTTTTCAGGTGAATGTCTTGGTTCTGGGGAAATTGGCGGTATTGGGCGAAACTACCTCTAGCGCAGCCTAATCTATGAGTTAATATAAACATTTCACACAATACGTGTTATTCATCAGTCAAGAAACGAGCAAAGTGAACAATGACTGCATTTAAGAATTAACTAACTTCTTACAATTCTACTTTTTCACCAAATTTTAAGTTTTTATTACAGGCAATGATTGATTATTTTTTTTTTACTGCTTATCAACCCCTTGTGTGTTATTTAAAGCCGAAATATATTTTGGATTCTGGGACATTTCCAAGTCATCCCCTATCTAAGTACTGTCTGGGCTCAACGCTACTTAACTAGGGTTTTCAGCGTGATTTCACGGTAGGCCATCAGACAGATGAAAGACGCTGCTAATAAAATATATCCATATAGTTTAAGTAACAAGTTTTATATTATAATTCGCTGAATACAAGGCACAAGCGCCACCCAAGGTAGAGAGTTACTGAATGAGATTGTTTTAAGTGCATAAGGGAAGAGATTCATATTATGAGGATTTGTAGGATAGATATCGATTGAACGTATGATTGTAGTGGTCAGAGAAGCTTCTTTTCGGGAGTCGGTTCCATAAAGTTACAGTTCTAGAGAAGAAGTTACGAGAGAGGCCGTCTACGTGCCAAGGCATGTCCTAACTGCGGACGTCCAAATTCGTGGTACTAACTTTATTGATGCGAAAATCGCATGGAATGTAAATGTAGTCATAGCAACGCCAAACGCATCGCTAAAAAGTGATGACGTACAATTTTTTTTTGTGGTGGCGCGGGGGGGGGGTTCAATATTTTTTTTTAGAACTCAACCGAATTCCTGTAACGTTACTGCGTGAATATTTAAAATAATTTTATTATAAGTGAATAATATGGTGATCCCGCTGGAATTTTTTCTTTAATAGAAAACGCCATAAAAGACAGAAAAATGACTACAATTCAATAACTCGGTGGTGGATTTAAGAAGAAAAAAGAAATACTTGTTTTACAACTATGATGAAAATGTTTGTGTGACGCCATCAAACTTGGCCGGAATTAGAACACCCACAAAGTGAACAGTGAATGATTTTATTAGGAGGTCAAGCGAAGCAGTTTTTATGACTATGTGGAAAATAAAATCGACGGTGGAAATGTTGAAAGCAGTTACCCGTCGACTGAAAAGGAATTTAAAAAATAACTGAAAACATTGGGGATCATGTGACACATGGCCGGATGTTACGAACTTTTGCAAGCAGGCTTTTATTAGAGCATATTTAAGCATGCACTCACCAAAAGAAGACGTCGATAAAATAATAATGATAACATTTAAAACACGATAGCGATTAATTAATGTGGGTAATTATATGGACTGTAGTCATCGCAATGCTAAATACCAATGCTAAAAAGTAAAATTTGGGGGTATTTATTCATTTATTTATTTTTAATCATATCACCCCCATGTAAGGCGATAAAGCCACAAAGACGCAAGGGATTATTGAATGTTAGAGAATATGAGAAAATACTGTTAAGGCGAGATAACATTAAAAGAACAAGAATTAAAAAGACAGTAGATAACGATTGACAATCACGATTTGGCACAATGTGGGGTTCCGAGAGCCTGTAGGCCCGACCCAAAATCCCGTAGACCCCGCATAAACGGGATCGGCTCTGTCTACCTCCCCGGAGACTCTGCCCTTCAGTATAGCCTCATCCGGGTTCCCCTATGCCCGAAGCAGACAATTCGACCAGCACAGCTGAAACAGATTACAACTAATCGGTATCTAGTAACTGCCCCAAGCAATCACATGTGGCACAAGGCTGAATTTAATGTGGGGTTCCCGAGCCCGTAAGCTCGGCCAAAATATCCCCGGAGACCCCGCATAAACGGGATCGGGTCTGTTTACTTCCTCGAATGAGACTCTACCTTTCGGCAGAGCCTCGTCAGTGTTCCTCTCTGCCCGAAAGCAGAGAGTTCGACTGTATAGCTGAACAGATTTCTGATAATGTATTTGCCAATTTGCTAGAATATTTGCCAACAGCCCCACGCGGTCGGATATGGCACAAGAGCGAATTTAACGTCGGGTGTCTGAGCCCGTAGGCTCGGGCAAAAATTCTCCTTAGACCCAGTAAAAAACTGGGACGGGTAGCTGTCTACCATCCCAGACGAGACTCTGCCCTTCGGCACAGCCTCGCCCAGGTTCCTCTCTGCTCGAAGGCAGAGAGTTCGACTGTATAGCTGAAAGGATTTCAGCTAGAGTATTTGCCTATTTGCTAGACTCCGTAGTCCGTTGACATACCGATACTTATAGGTAGTTTCTACCTATAGTGTAGTTACTCATGGGGGTTGACAGGTTATTCCATTATATCACCTCCCCCCCGAGCTGAAATTTTCCTCTAGAAAATTTAGCTTTCTAATATTAGGTTGGTGCAAAAATAATATCGTTTTTTGACGTATTTTTTAACGTCAAAAACGATATAATTTTTGCACCAACCTAATATTCTCTCCTTTTCGGTTCTGGACTTAATCGCACTGTGGGTTTTCTTTTCCTTGTACTCTTTCGAGGCGAAGAACATCTCGATTCTACGGGTAAAGCTGGTGCAGATGTATCCATGCGTTCTAGGCGGGGAGTGTTATTTCAAACATGTCGTTCAGGACATCCATCCGAGTTTCTTCATCGTTCTGTTGAACGATTTCAGAATATGTTGGTCTTAACTGGTTTAAGTGCTTTTTGCATACACATCTTTTTCCTTTCACCGTATAGATTACTCTTCCAATTCTATCTGAAATAATTCTATCCTCCCAAAAACATTTTCCACCTCGATAGTTCCCGAAGGAAACTTTATCACCTTTGCACAAAAATTCTCTTTGTTATGCATTTTCTTTTTTGGACAAGGCAACAATCTGTTGAATATTGATCTTATCTTTCTCGCCAACATCAATTCAGCAATAGTGAACAAACTTTTTTTTAGCTGCAGACTAAGCATTTGACACTATATACTCTTGTACACTTTATCTCAGCTGAAAACGTTAGTCCAAGAAGGCGCTATGAGAAAACTCTCCTGAAGGTTGACATCAGCCGTTGGTATGACATTGAAAAAGGTAACATGATCTCTTAAGCAAAAATAAAAAAGCAATATAAATATAATGACTTTAGAATTAACGAATATAACAATGAACAGAATAAGCGTTTCATTAACAAACATTGATAAGTATGGCGTGTCATAACTTCGATTGTCTTCGTTTTCCCCACTTGTGTTTTTGCGCTGAATTAAATTATGATTAATAAACGAATGGAATTTTAATAACCCGCGACTGTTCAATGAACCTTTTAAGTCGATAGAATAAATATAAAGAAATGTATTACTGCTATTTACATATACGCTACCGATCAAAAGTTCGGGACTACCCTGAATTGTTTCTAAAAAGGCTAATTTTGCATATTTGGATAAATAAATTTGCCTGTTGCGTATATATGCAAATCCTTATATAAAATTCAAACAAATTATTCTACAAGCATTAAAAATTTATTTGCATAAGTTTCGAAAATTTTGTTACAACCTGATACATTTTGTGAATTGTAGAGCAGAAGTTTATAAATATTTCAACTTCAATGTTTGGTAGAGGTTCGATTTCATCCAGATTTTAATGTGTGATTGAAATTAATTTTCGGAAGCTGTTAAGATGCCATGAACTAAACAGATTAGTATTGAAAAACAAAAAAACAAAACAAAAAAAAAAAAAAAAACAGACCCCCGATGAAGATTCATTCTATAGAAGGGTATTTCGAACATCAGGTTGCTAGAAAATTACAGATATAAAAAAAAAATGGGCTTCATTACTGCCTGAAGCTACATACAGGAACCGGTGCAAATGTTGACAGAAAAAGATCTGGGAGGCCCAGAGTAACATTTGTTGCGGAGGATAGTCACTTGAAACATGGAAAAATAAATTTATTTCTTTAAAATCATGAAATTTGATTCGTTTTTTAAGTTTCGAAGAAAACTGGTTCCAAACTTTTGGTCGGTATTGTAAATGCATTTTTTTTATTTGCTGTATGAAGAAGCAGTCAAGTATCGTTGTATTGTTACAACGAAGTCATATCACGTCATCACTGTCAAAATGCGAATAAACTAAATAAATTACACCGAACACCATTGGGATAACTTCAATTTGCTCATTCTGAAATTCGGCAGAGATATATACGGCAAAGACAGGTTTATATTACTTTCAGTTGGACTAATGTTCTCATCTTTGTTGTTTCTCGACGTACTTGGAGCGTAGCTGTCATCGGTGAGAAAAGTGAGACTGGCGTGTTGAGTTCAAATCTCAGCTAAGGACGTTGCATTTTCTTACGAAAAAGGTGCGAATATGTCTCTTATTCCCCCCATCCCACAACTAGCTCTTGGTCAAACAGCATTCTGAATTCAGAATAGATGGATGGGGTGTTAGCAACAAAAAAAAATAAACAAAACAAAAAAACTAGAGAAACCAACCTAGCAACTTCTAAAGCGATGATGCTTTATACTCAACATGGGACTTTTTAGGATATGCGCATACACATACACAGGCACTCACGTAGACTGTAACAGCAAAATTGTCCAAATCGTGTCATAGGAAGATTGCCCATTTTTATTTCCAGGTCTTCAGATAAGACGTTTACCCATTTCGACACACTTTGTCATAAGAATAACTTAAAAACCCATGAGTAATTCAGCTAAAGCGAGAGCAGGTTAAAATTGTTTTGTGTTAGCCCCACTGCCCTCCTAACTAAGCAATGGTGAGAAGAAAATCATCATTCAGACCTTCAGTAATGGTACCAACATTCATGATCTGGCTTCCAACTTCAAACTCCATTCAAGAGCCATAAAAAAAACGGTGAATAAATTAAAAAAAAGAGGGAACAGTAGAGAGGAAAACTGGATCAGGAGGTCACAACAGGAAGAGGGGGGTCATCATTTAACATTAGAGCTAAAGAAATCAATTAGAAAAGATTCAATTCAATTCATAAGACGCTTGGCACATGAAAAAGGATTTTGCAAAGAGCAGTGAAAAAATGACTTGAAAATGAAATCGCACGTGAAACCTGTGAAGCACCTTGTTACACGAGGACAGAAAGTTAAAAGGTTAGAGAGGGCGAAAATCATCGTGAATAAGTTGGAAAATGATCCTGGAATAATAAATATATATTTGAACTTTATTTCAATACTTCATGAGCTTCTGATTCTTAGCTATGATGAATATATCATTTTCGTTTATGATCGATTTCATCAGGATTCTTCTGTTAAGCTTGGAAAGTAATTATACATTATTATTGTTCAAAGTAGACTCCAATATTGTTATAAAATCCTCCGAGAATTCCAGTAAGATATCTTTAATCATTTCTAAGATACAAGGTTTCCACTCCGCAACATCTTTTCCCCGTAGACGCAACGTTACAAGCCTGTCTCTTCTTGATCGCTATTTTCCTTGTTAATGTTGAGATGCGATCCATTCTTTAGTTCCACCTGTTCCGACATTTACACGCCATGCGACTCCAACGGCCTGGAATCACCGTTGTGTTCTAAATCCAAGAAGAAAAAAAGAATTCTCCCTAGAATGAAACAGATTGCCATCTGGTTGCTTCTTTGTACACTTCAATTGTGACCTCAAATCAAGGATCAATCTTTATCTATCCCCCCTATCCTCATAATGTTCACAATCTACCACCTCTTCTTTCCTTCGTATCACGCATATCATTCATCGTTAGCATTCCGACAGTTACCCTCTACATGGAGCGACTCTCACGCCTTGTATTGGGTAAGATTTGGTAAAGGAAAATCATTGAATTTCAGACAATTATTCAGTTAAGCGCCATACAGGATATACGTTTCGGCGAATCACGTCTCCTTCGATTCATGACTGACTAGGAAAAAGATTTTCTCGCAGTAGGTTAGCGTTTCTTTCTGCGTTAGACCGGCTGCCAACCAAGGATATCGGATCCACTCTGTTCTGTTATTCAACCCATAACTGGAGGAGAAGAGGTGGATTCATACCTTTCCCAAGGCTATTTGCGCGTAATTGAATATAACGAATCCGATTGGAATTCGAACTCGGCTCTACTGATTATCGCCTTCCCAGCCGATATCCATTACAATCACAACGCACATGCACAATTATTGATTCATATTTCAAAATTAGAATTTTTCGCCACGAAAAATTTAAAGAGAGAAGAATTTAAAATCGTACCAAGTGTAGCGTTTAATCACTTTTATTTGTTTTAATATCTTAATTGAACTTTCGTAATGAAGGAGAAAACTTCTTTTGAATGTTTATTCTTTATATTTTATGTCTAGTATACACCCCGAGAAATATTTTAGTATGATGGATGAAGTTTGGTAAATATTTCTTTGCCTTACAGTTAGTCATTGATAAATCACTGGAAGTTGAAAAAATTAAAAAAAAAAAACAAAAATAAACAACAACAGCAAAAAAAAAAAAAAAATCATTAGAAAAGAAAAATAACGTTATCGGATCGCTAAAAATTAAAAAAAAAAAATCAGAGTATATAAATTTTTAACCAAAACTAAAATAACCAGATTTCTAGTATAATAATAAGAAAACGTAGGTCATTACGATATACCGAATATATACGTCAGATATTTGAGAACAAATTTTAATTTGCGGTAATCATAAAATTTAACAGAAAAAAAAACGACATATACCGGGTGTAACAGCGAAATTGTCCAAATCATGTAACAGCGTAATTGTCCAGATAAAACTTTTTTTATTACACTATGCTGTTTTCCCGAGAAAAAGTGAAGGTACCTGTTGTACAGCATTCACTGCCACATAGGAGATTAGATATTACATAATAGTTCTATAATGTGTGCTATATTTCTAAAGAAAATTTTCTATTTCTTAATACTTTGCTTACTTTCTGAAAGTTTATGAGGAGATTGTCCAGCACTGACCGTTACATAGGAGATTACATATTACATAATAATTCAGAACTTTTTTCTTTGTTTCTAACGATATTTTTACCTCTTAATTACTGTTGTTTCCAGGTCCTTACCTGACCCGCTGTTAAGGTCCGAGGTCTGGGCAAATAGTGAACCCCTAGACAAAAACAAAACTCTATGAAAGTATAAAAATACATTTTTATAGTAAAATTACTAACAATACATATTTATAGTAGAATTACCAGCAAAAGATTTGATTCAAATCTCTGGCGTAAATCACATACTACAGAAGCTCATTAACCGACTGCAGCAATTTTTAACAAACACTCCTCTTTGTTTTTTTCTCCTCTCTTCTATCGAATATATATATATATACGGTTCATATACAAGTAACAGATAAACATTTTTTTTTTTTTCAATTTTCTCTAACAAATTTGATTGCGATGCAATGTATAGAATGTTCTATTCGGTTTTCGTTATTGTAAGTTTGTTCTCCGAATAGGAGAGATTTTTCGACGCTTTTTGAGTTATTGTAAGTTGTAAGGGGAAAGAAACACTGGTTAGAGCAGTTATCATGAAAATATTTGTAGAAAAGACAGAGGTAAGTTACCTCACGTCGGTGATTAAGTGGCTGAAGTCGTGATGCCTGGATCGAATACATTGCAGATGTTTCTTTCGATTTTGCCAAGAACTGCAAAAAATCGCGATTTACTGCGAAAAATCGTTGTTAGTGAACTTTTGCTGTGATTTCTGCTGCACTTGTTCAGCCATAAGTTCTTTAGAATTTACCAAGGACTTTTAAATAAAGAAAATGCTTCATGATCTCATTGAAAATCTTAGTGTAAGAGTCACACACCTTTGTTGTGATGGTCTTTTGCGTTCAATAGACGTGTGTATTTAGTATTCGTTTAAAAAAATTGTTAAATCTGTCGCGGGGGTTTTATTTAGTGACGATTTTTTAGCAACCAGATGAAAATCGTAATTTTTTCTTTCATTTATCCCGGTTGCATCAACTACGTATTGCACAAAACAATTTTCAGTGGAGGATTTTTTTTCTTTTGACTTAAAGCCGCCTTAATAGTCTTCCGATAATCATTGCTAGTTAATCAGTCCTACTGTTGGCAAGAAGTCGTTTCCGCTTTGCTTTCGACATTGATTCGAGCAAGAAAAGATAAGAGTGTGGAGGTTAAAAATATGCGTTCGTCTTTTCTTTTGCATCCACTGGAATGATTTACCATTCATGCTAATTGGTTTAGCTCCATATTCTATGTATGTTATTGATTTACATTGCTGTCCATTTTAAGGGATAATGAGGGTTTCTTACAAGGTAGGGCGTGTTCGTTAGTGGATTTTATTTTAGGCTTGCTCAGGTCCATACCTGCATTCACGATGTCCTCACAACGGCAAGGTGGGATCCAGAACGGTTGGTAGAAAATCAGTTTTAGCTAATGACCAGATCAGGTTTAGATGCAAAACAAAAAAAAATACCTTCTCCGGCTTCTTGGCTCGTCTATGCTACAATCTGGCTCTCACCCAGGAGCGAGAGAACTAAATATTCGCTGTTATTGGACCCAGAACTGGAAATAGATCCATGCATATTATGACGGAGAATAGTGTTTGAACCCGGCATGCCGATTTCACTTTTTGTGCTCATAACGGCTACGGTGGAAACAATTCAACTATAAGAGAAAAACAAATACATACTGTCAGATTTTCCTTATATATTTTTCAACGCACTTTCACAGTAAATTCATTTGTAAATCATTTTAATATACAAATAACTTTCGATGTAAAATAACGTCAAATGCATTTTCTGAGTAAAATCGTTTATCAATTTTTCTCAAAACAAAACAAAAATTCCTTGTCACACTTCTCAACGAAACGTATATATATATATATATATATATATATATATATATATATCAAATAGAACTTTCTATACATTGCATCGCAATCACATCTGTTAGAGAAAATTGAAAAAAAAATGTTTATCTGTAACTTGTATATAAACCGTATAGAAGAGACGAGAAATACAGAGTGCTTGTTGAAAATTGTTGCAGTATATATATATATATATATATATATATATATATATATATATATATATATATTACCAATTTATGACAAGTAGGGATAATTCCAAGGAGGATATTATTAATCCAGAAAGTGATCAATGTAAACTATAGATACAACAACAACAACAACAACAACAATAATAATAATAATAATAATAATAATAATAATAATAATAATAATAATAATAATAATCAAGAAGAAAACCTTAAAGATACATTTCGGTAATAATTTATTTCGTGACTATGTCTATATATAGAGATATTCACGAAATAAATTATAGCCAAAATGAATCTTTAGCGTTTTCTTGATTATATATATATATATATATATATATATATATATATATATATATATGTATATATATATTTAGAACTCTTATGTAGCGTGTTGGAATCATATTTTTAAATAAATAATCATATTTATGCTCTACTTTTGTATCGAGCACTATTTTTTAAAAATAATAACAAAAATACTAAAGAACTTTGGATTATTTACCTAACCAGTTCTTTCCTATTTTCTATATATTTTCACACACACACACACACACACACATATATATATATATATATATACAATACTATGAAAATCGCGGGTTTAGATCGGTGTCTTCTTGTTTGCTGCCATCATTACATTTCTATCTTTTAGTTTCCACACTTAATACCATAAACATTGAGCCCTGATGGGTTATGTTTTGGCAGGTTTGTTAATGTTTTGAAGGCTTTGTATGAGAAGGGGGTTTTTGTTCTGGATGGAAAGTCCGACTTAATTACATTTCATATGTTGTCATTCTTTACCTTAAGCTATATTTCGTGAGGAGAAATGATCGATTGAGAAAAATCGTCGAAGATGTGTGTTTAGAAAGAGTATATTTCGGATTTGCTAACCAGATGCTTCTCTGTGGCTGAATGGTTAACAGCACGTCAGATCAAATGATGGTTCCCATAATGGTTTACAGGTTCCATTCCTGTCGGAGAGTGCATACTTTCTACGAAATTTAAAAAAAATTCTGGCCAGTAAATTTAATTAATACTGTTTAATGAAAAAAAGTAAGAAAAAAAACAGAGCATTTACTTAAATAAATTATGTCTATAATAATAATGTATAAACAGAAAATATATTAAATAATTGTCGGACAATCCATTTCAATATATATATATATATATATATATATATATATATATATATATATATATATATGCATCTTTCATTAAAAACGACAAACAAGGTACTACGGTTAAGCTTTTTATTTAACTGTGTTCCTGATCAAACCGGACTCATAAATAATTACATCGGTTACACAACCACATGCTTATCCAGACGTCTTACGTTACACCTATCAGCTCCATTGGAACCCATTTAAACACACACATAAATTTAACAGACCCCATTAGAAACATACTAGTAGAAAACACAAATATATTAAGTCCATCCACCTGCAAAAAAGACTAAAAATAATGGAATCTTTAATAATAAAAAAGAAATAAAACAATTCTTAACAATATTAACTACGAACACAGCCACAATGTGCTAACCGTATTCGGAAATTAAAATCCCTACCACACACTAAGACATACACAGAACGCACACACTCAATTAAGCTGAAAAATCGAATCATTCTTGATAATGGCTAAAGGTATAGCCGAAAGCGCTCGGGAATATAAAACATTTGGACAGTTCTTACACACCCTTTGTTCAGAAAAGAAAGCTCTTGTTTGAACACAAATTAAATAAAAAGCTTAACTGTAGTACCTTTTCTGTCGTTTTTAATGAAACATGCATAAAGGAAGGATTGCTGCCTAAATATACAATATACAATATATATATATATATATATATATATATATATATATATATGTTACTTATGAATTGGTTAAGCATCTAATATTGTCTTCTTTCCGGTAAGTAATATCGCCTTTGCCTCTCTAGGTCAACTGCTGATGCATTAACGATTACTACTGAAAGAGTCTATTAGTCTTTAGATAAGAATGGTGAAGCGCGGGCTGTTGTATTGAATATCTCGAAGGCATTTGAAAGGGCTTGGCATACTGATTTTCTTCACGAGTTGGACGAGTTTTTGAACTGATTCAGTCTTTCGCGAAAGGAACGTTGTTTTGAACAGCCACTCTCCTAGTATTTTACATTAATGCAGGCGTCCTGCATGACTCTATCCTAATTGTTGTTCCTAATTTTCATCAATGACCTTCCTGATGTAATCAGTTGACCTTCCTAATGTCATTACTCTGTATCTATACTTATAACACAAATATTTACTCCTGTCTTAATAGTAAGTTTGATCGGTTCGATAAGCTCAAATTGGCAGCTGATCTCAAAAATGACATTTAATTTGTTGTTAATTGGGGCAAGAAATGACTTGTTAATTTTAACGCCTTCAAAAGGAAACTACTCTCTTTCTGTCTGCCATCGAACGCCTTTTAGATATCTAAAGCCACACCCTGAAATGTTTTCACAGTCACTGATTATAAGTTTAAATCTCGTTATTTCGTTCCTATTTTCCTTCGATTTCCTCATCGTTATTACTCGTCGATAGAAACACATGAAGTCTCCACGTCATCTGTGAGGAAAATGTCCAGTATTCACTGCTAAATAGGAGATTAGACATTACATAACCAATCGATATTTTTGTTTGATTTTTAACAATATTTTGGGATTACGGCTACATCACATTGAAACAGCCATTCCCGTACGATCATATCAGGTGCTGTAAGCTTGAATGTGCAGGTTGTGTAATAGATAATGGCTCCAAATTGTTAATCGGAGAGCTGAGTTCCAATTCCAGTTGGTTTTGTTATATTCACTTACTTAACCTTGGGAAAGGTATGAATCCACCTCTTCTCCTCTTAGCTATGGGTCAATTAGTAAGACCAAAAAGTCAACCTGTTTCTTTTGATATATGCATATTTTCTGCCACATTTATACTGTACTACTGTGCAGAAGAGCTGCAGAGGCCGCTAACGGCCAGGGCGAAGAAGTCTCCAATTGGACTCAACGGACTAGTGTACGGAAAGAGGAACACCCAAACTATATTCTGTGGTCTTCGGTTGGAGCTTGTGGCGGAGATAGGTGATGTTAAGCTATTTGAAAGCTCATTGAAAGTACGATGGGGAAGTAAAATCAATGGAATACCATGCTGAATCAGTCGTGCTCCGGATCAACAACGACTGGCGTGTCCCATTGACTCGCCCCAGTACGGGCGTGACAAGTGGGTAACTGGAGCTACGAATACCATCGGGCTACCAACACAGGGTATAACCATCGGAACGTGGAACGTTTCGTACCCTTTAGGGAAAGAGTGGACGGATATGTCAATGCCGGAACTCCTGAGAGCCGCTGATAATCGATCAGAGTGGAGGACGTTGTCTGTTTCTTCTGCTCTCAGTCCCTTACCCGCGGATGATTGAAGCAGTCGAGTGACTGTTTATGATGATAATGATGACGATGATAATCGGCCACGTACAACGAAAATAATTCTGTAACCTCGTGCAAAATTGGATGCTTAGCGCAATGCAAATTTCAATAAGGATATTTCACAGACCATTTTGCTAGTATGATGGATTCTTTTATCAAATTTCTCACTTCCATTTCACTCAGCGTTGGGCATAATCAGTAGCAATAAAGGCCAAAAGTACTTTTGATCTTATTTAATTGCTTTTTAATGGTTCTGTGCAAAACGATGAAGGGAGATATGTTTTTCAAAGAAAAAAATATAAGGAAACAAGTATAAAACGTTGTTAGAAAGTCAACTGAAAAGTCAGGTGAAATATATAAAAATAGCAGGAAAAGTGATATATTTATGATCTAAATAAATTATTCGCAATAATGTAACGTTTTGAATGCGTGAACGTTGATATAATTTGGGTCTTTTGACTCTTTTTTCGGTTCGTTGATGACGGAAGACGCGATTATTGATTCTTCGATCAAACGATGTCGAAAACCAAAAGACCGGTAAATTTTTTAAAACTTACTTATCCTCGAGAGTGGTGTACGAGAGCTCGATGTAAGAATTTAATACTGTTTTTTGATTTTTGATATTATTTCTCCCTTATATATATATATATATATATATATATATATATATATATATATATATATATATACATATTTATATATAAGGAATTCAAGAAAGACATTCGGATTACTAACACAAAAACAGAAAATGCCTCATATCGAGAATATTTAACATTGAAAAACATAAGGAAAAAATTAATTATTTTTAATAATATGTGGAAATCTCCGCTTTTACCTGAAGACGGTCGCGAGACCAGAAACGTGTGTAGTAAAATTATGGAAAACAAAGCATAATATTTTTTTTCTAAATAAATCCACATTACAACCAAAAACGTTTGCGGCACCTCTCTTCTCTTCTCTTCTTTTTAATATACATACTTTTCTCTCGTTGGAATCACTACAACCTCTTTCTTTTATATATATATATATATATATATATATATATATATTGCGTTAATGTCATTAAGATGTTAATATCTATCTTAGTTCGTTCATATCTATCTCTGTATCAATCTGTCACTTTGTACAGACATTTTTAGATGCACATAATTATATAGTGGAGTAATGGATAGCGGCTCGGATTGAGGAATCGGAGAGCCGAGTTCGAATTTCAGTCGAATCCATTATATTCACTTATGTCCTAGTACCCATGAGTAAACAGACTGGGTTTTATAGCCTTGGATGGCAAGTGGTCTACCTCAGACACAAATGGCAACCTACTGCGCGAAAAGATTCTGCCTAAGCGTGTATCACGCATGTCACATAACTGACTGACATTTGGATTTAAATTTGGATTACAGCCGACAGAATGATTAAATATGGGACATGTAGGAATACATTTATACGTTTAAACTGTTTCGCTTTTATTTTAGCTTCATCAGAATTTTGTGGGAAACGAGTTACGGAAGAGAAATATTCGCTATTTCGATTACTGCAACGTTTGTTTTCATTGGTCAAGCAGGTCTCACGTGTTTATGTCTTGTGAATTTAAAGCGTGCGTTTGTCTGGTGTTTTTGTGTGTGTTTAATGCATGAAGATGGTTGTGGGAAAAAATAGGAGAAATATTCCTGTATACATAGGTACATATAAGCTTATTTTGAATACAAGTTGATATTTATTTACTACGCTTTCTCTGCTTACGGTCATATAATATTTGAAAGCCGGTTCTCGTCCGATCACCGTACGTTGAGTCTGGTCAGATGGGTGACTGCTTGGGAATACCAAGTGCTGTAATATTGGATGATTAAGTGGTGTGATTGATAACGTTTCGGAGAGCCGAGTTCGAATCTGCCTCTTCTCTCCTACAGCCACCAGTTAAGGGTTGAATAATAGGATAGACTGAGTCTTATTACAACAAGTAATTGCAGCTTACTAGGTGAATTATTCTACCAAGTTAATCATGAATTTAAAAGGGACATGATCGACTAAGCGTGCATCACATAGCACCTTAGGAAGGATATTAATATGTTGAAATTTGGAGACGATTAATTTAGTTGTTAATGACCATAAAAAATCGATCCTCTGCTTTTTGTCCTATAGAATCCAATATGAATAAGTCAATCGTGGATGGAAAAGAGACATGACCGCCCAAGCGTGCATCACGCATGGCACCTAATAAAGAAAGCCTTAGTTTTGTCCACCTCACGAGTTGAAAGCCTCGTGATGATCGAAATCGCCGCGCAACACCAGTTTCTTTAAAATTGCTCTACGGCAAGCGCTTATCGGTCGTGACGACATATGAAAATTATTTCGATTGATTGTTTTCATTTGACTAATTTTCTTCTATCCTTGTTTTATTTTATTTTCATCTTGATATGTAGGGAACCCCTTGATTATTGCGGATAATTTGTTCATCGGTAACTATATAAAAAAGAACAAAATTCAATTCAGTCAGTCAGTTATGTGCCATGCGTAATACACGCTTACACGATCATGTATCTTTCGATACATGACTGACTAGGCTGATTTTTTCCCGTAGTAGTTTGCCATTTCTTTCTGCAGTAGATCAGTTGCCAACCAAGGTTAGAGAATCCAGTCTGTCCTGCTATTTACCCATAGTTGGGGATAGAAGAAGAGGATTCATACCTTTCCCAAGAGTATTAGCGCGTGGATTCGACTGGAATTCGAATATCTGATTCCTCAATCCATTACTCCACCGTGCCTCCTCCATGTTCAATTACTATTTTAATTTTAGCGCACGAATCGAAAACGAATTAATCGAATGTGCTCTAATCGACGGATGCCTATATTTATTTTAACGTTTTTTTTTTAAGAATACATTTCCAGTGGTATTTCGAAGTAAAAGGGTTTTACTGAAATTTGGCAGAAAATGTAGTTCTCTATGTTGATGCTATTTTTCGTCTTAGACGTGAAAGCTTTTCCCTTCCCTGTCAATATGACGTGACGACTGAAGAGCCAATTTTTAGTCTCTTCATCGCTTCTGTAAAAAAACATTTGTCTGCGGCTTACAATTTCATGAAGTCAAAAAGACATAAATGATACATGTATTAGCAAAAATGCCAGATACTGACCTATGAAAAATTCACCTAAAACCGCGAATAAAGACGAAAACCTTATATAAACTGTTTTATTCCTATATATTAATATGGAAAAGTTCATTTTATGAATCAGGCACAATAAGAGGTTAACCTCAATAACGATTATAACAGAACAGTTCTAACAATATACGATAACCCCCCCTCCCAAAAGATTCGTTCTTATCGTAGATGTGCAGGTGGTGCAATGTATAACAACTCGTAATGAGAAGTCCGAAAACTGAGTTCGAATCACAGTTGGGTTCGTTGCATTCACATACGCGCGAATAAAATTAGAAAATGTATGAATCTATCTCCCCCAGCTATGGGCTAAATAATAGGACTTCATTGTCAAAGTTCATTGTCATTCGAAAAAAAAATGCCATATTCGCACGCAAAAAAATAACAATTATTCTTACAACACAAAATAAGTTACTGCTTTAAATAAACCATAAAGGGTAGATAAAACGTAAAAAAAAACCCCAAACCATATCACTCCTATCGTAGATCTTCTCAGCATACGATTTTTTCTTTTCTCAGAAAATCGATGATTTTATTTTTTATACGAAAGAAACAACCCAATTTGATTAAAATGTATTTATAGATGTTATATGTTATAGATGTATTTATAGATGTTATTTTCAGCACCCCGACTCCAGAGTTTCGGAGACGAAACTTTTTTGTAATGGTTAGATCCACTCGTCAGGAGATATCAGCAATTATGCACAGAATAGTTATACGGATAAAGTATTTGGTATATTTTTTGTCATTTATACGATACGCGTGTATTTGCATTTCAGTTATAGCAAAAAATGTCAGGATGTAGCGAAGAGAATCTCTTCTATCAATTCTTGCAGCACCCAGTACTTGATAATGACCGAGGCAGTAGAAAGTACGCGAACAAAATGCAGAATAAAACATGAATTTTGAACAGTTTATGCACAATTTTGATTTGGATGGACGATTTATTAAAAAATTACAAAAAGATGCATTAAAAAATTAAATAGACATTGGGGAATAAATTTAACAAATTTTTTTTCTCGTCAGAATCTATATTAAAGATTTATCGATCTACCATTCATCCGTCCATTGAATACTGTTACCATATATTGGTCTGGTGCAACAACTGTGCATCCCCAAATTCTTGACAAAATCCAGAAAATGGGTCTGCAATACAAACGATCCTGATTTAACATCTCGTCTCCAGTTACTTTCTTACCGACGTGACGCGGCTTTCCTCTGTCTTTTCTACAGATATTTTTTTATGGCAACTGCTCGGGTGAGCCTCTTTTCCTGGTCTCTGACTACATGAGTTTAAGCGTGCTACTAGATTGGCAACTACACCTCACCGTTTTACTGTTTAACTATCTAAACGCAAGCGCCAGTTCTATTCTAACAGTTTCTTTTCTCGCACATCACGCCCGTGGAACGCGCGTCCAATTTCTTGCTTCCCTGATAACTATAATGTTCAAAAATGTAAATGAAACCTCAATGACCATCTTCTGTCTTCTTGAACACTGTTCCTCCTTTGCTCTTTCCTCAATACTCCCCTTCACCAGATTCGTCATTCTCTTTTGTTAGGTGTAACCCCTATTCGTTGTAGTGATATTGTCGAGTTGCTTGTAGTCAAACGATATTGTTATGGGACCTTACCAATAATAACATAATGGACTATTCAATACATAATAAATAGTGCGCCTCAAGAGAAAGCAGGGAGTTCAGACCGAAGACCCTGAACCCGTTTATACGGGTTCAAAGGGCATATTTTTGGCCGAGCCCACGGGCTCGGAAACCCCACGTTAAACCGGCCTTGTGCCACATGATGTCCTCATGTAGGGGGGGGTGACTAAATACCGTTCAGCCCGAAGTCGGGCGACCGGCTGATCGGCTGATCGGTTGAACTCTCTCCCTTCGGGCGGAGAGGAACCCGAACGAGGCTACGCCGAAGGGTGGAGTCTCTTTCGGGGAGGTAAACCGACCCTGAACACGTTTATACGGGTTCAAAGGGCATATTTTTGGCCGAGTCCACGGGCTCGGAGATCCCACGGGCTCGGAGATCCCACGGGCTCGGAGATCCCACGTTAAACCGGCCTTGTGCCACATGATGTCCTCGTGGGGGGTGATTAAATACCGTTCAGTCCGAAGTCCGGCGACCGTCTGATCGGTTGAAGTCTCTGCCTTTGGGGGGGGGGTGAACACGAATGAGGCTACGGGCGGAGAGGAACCCGAACGAGACTACGCCCTCACATTCTTTAGCCGACTTTATATATATACATATATACTTAATAGTTAAATTCCGAGATCAATTCTGTGGACAAGACAGATTGCTATAAATAAAATGACAATTGGAAAAAAGATCTTAGATTTTGCCGACGCGTTTCGTCTTCCGACATTTTCAAGGCAAAAATGAAATCGAAATGTTCTTATTGTTATAGTTACATTAAAAAAATCCAAATAACTATAACAACAAGAACATTTCGATTTCATTTTTGCCTTGAAAAAGTCGGAAGACGAAACGCGTCGGCAAAATCTAAGATCTTTTTTCCAATTGTCATTTTATTTATAGCAATCTGTCTTGTCCACAGAATTGATCTCGGAATTTAACTATTAAGTATATATGTTCTATAAAGTCGGCTAAAGAATGTGAGGGCGTGAAATTTAAGGAGCGACTCGAGCTGCGCCTCGTTGAGGGTTGACGTTGTGAAGCGTCTTTCATTCTGTTTGGATAGCCTCAGCCTCCAGCATTTTTATTTAATCGTTGTTTTCCCTTTCGTTATTGTCTTTTCTTTCTTAGTTTGTGAGTTTTTCTTTTCTAAGTTTTTAGGTCATTCAGTAGGTAGTTCGTTGATCGCACCAACATTTTTTATTTTTGTAATGCCCACACACAAACTCACACACGCAGACACACACACACATATATATAGAGATGTCAACGAATCCTCGTGGTCACTTTCGTAATGCTCGCTGTAGTAGAGACTTTGTAATTGCAGATACAACGATAGTCACGCCGATGAACTATACTGGTGTCAGACGCCTTCGAATATCACTCGCACTAATAGTACTTGCTCGATAATACCCGCTTGAAAGTAACCACCAAATAGTGATCCGTATAGTAATGATATTTACTAACCGTCCCATGCGGTCGGATGTGGCACAAGGCCGGGTTTTATTGTGGGGTGTCTGAACCCATAGGCTCGGCCAAAAATTCCCCGTATATATTGTGTGATTTTTATTTAATTTTTTCACGTTTGTTACTAAAAAGTCGGTCCAATTAATAATGAATGTAATTATGACAAATCATACATATATTAATACCTCTTACGAATTAATACCTCTTATTAATTAAGATAAGAAGCCATGAGAGCAATGTCTGGTGGAGCAACGTCCTGGATATGACGATAAACTACATCTATGTCCTGGGTAAGACGATAAACTACGTCCAAAAGCAAGGCCACTGATCAGGAGGTCTTGAAGAGCGTGGAACCACATTTTAATTGCTGGTTTCCCAGGTGCACCCTGAACTGCGATCGTAGCACCAGTTAGGGTCCCAGCTATGGATAAAATAGTTAACCCCCGAACTGGAGTAAAAAAAACTATGAAAGTGTAAAAATAGGTTTTAATTCCAGCAATACATTTTTGTAAAAAAGTAGTATTACCAGCAATGAATTTTTGAAGAAAAATTATTACGAGCAGTACATTATTACCAGCAATATATTAAAAAAAAAAATTTAACAGCTATATATATATATAAAAAATTACCAGCAATACATTTTTGGAAAAAAATATATCCGGCACAAAAAGTCTTGTCGGTATCAAATAACCCATTGAGGTTGATATGCCGTAAAACAAACCAAATGAAACAATATGCTGGAGATTCATGATATAAGGTCAATGACAATTATAATATTAAGAATTGTACCATTGACTTTGTTTTCAGTGTGAGAGAAATAATATGGATATTATCTCAAGTCAGCGACAGAAAATGACAGTAACAAGATATGAGATTTTCCCAGTCCAGACAGATCATGTTACTGACGTACGAAGACCTGCACTTATTGTTATAAACAAAGGAAAATAGCAATTGTCAAATTATTGATTTTTCTGTCCTATGCTATACAAGAATGAGCTCCAAAGAAACTGAAAAGATTGAAAAATGCCAGGATCTGGCTAGGCAGTTGAAGAAGCTATGGTGCATGACTGTAGTTTCCGTAGTAATTGGGTGTACTTGGAAATGCACATAAGAAACTGAAAGAGAGCTTAAGAAAAGATGGAATTGAGACACCCAGAAAACTGTTGTCTATGTGATATTTCTCCGAAAATTTGTATTTTTGCTGAGTCATGTTGATATACAGGATGCGATAGGTAAATTGTTGCTATTTTATTTTTTAATTTCGAGCATGTGCGTTGTTTGTTTTTGATAATGTCGATTGCACAGTATAGTGTAGTTACTTGGGCATCATCTGTGAGAAAAAGGGCACCATGACGCAATTCACTACTATTTGGAGACGGCATGCTGTATTGCTTGACATTCGCACCGGAATCTCCAATACGAACATTTCAGAGTGTCAATCAGTGCAGGCGATTCGGAAAGAATTAGATGATATATCCAACCAATATCATGGTGTTTTAAGTGATCACAAATGATGGTGTCGTTATACCTGCATACAATCTTACCACAGGTTTTGAGACTCAGCACTGAGGCCTAAATCAAGGGCTTTGAGGAGGTAGTGCTGCCTTGGGTCAAGAGGGTAGCTGCTGGAAAACCCTATATCTACACCATGCGACACAAGCAGCATAACCCACTTATGACAGTAAGAATTTCTGCGACCAAGGCTATAGAACCCGGTCTATCTATCCTGCAATAGCTAGTGAGAGAGGGAAGGGAAGAGGAGAATTCATACCTTTCCCAAGGGTATTAGCACGACAGTCAGGCAGTTATGTGCCATGCTTAGGCTATCATGTATCTTTCGGTACATAACTGACGAAGCATATTTTTTCTCACAGTAGGTCGCTATTTCTTTTTGTGGTAGGCAGTTGCCACCCAAGTCTACAGAACCCGGCTGTCTATGCTGCTATTTACCAATAGCTGAGTGGTGGGGAGAAGAAGAGGATTCATACCTTTCCTAATGGTATTAGCGCGTCAATCAGCCAGTTATATGCCATGAGTTATACACGCTTAGGCGATCATGTATCTTTTGATACATGACTGACAAAGCAGATTTTTTCCCGCAGTAGGTTGCCACGTCTTTCTGCTGTAGACCAGTTGCCATCCAAGGCTATGTAACCCGGTCTGTCTATCCTGCTATTAGATTGGTGCAAAAATAATGACGTAATAATGTCGTTTATTGACGTTAAAAAATACGTCAAAAAACGACATTATTACGTCATTATTTTTGCACCAACCTAATATTTACCAATAGCTGACAGGGTGGGGTGGGGGCTTAAAGTGGAGGAGTCATACTTTTTCCAAGCGTATTAGCAAGTCAATCAGCTAGTTATGTGCCATGTGTTATACACACTTAGGAGATCATGTATCAAAAGATACATGACTGACGAGGCAGATTTTTTTTCCAGCAGTAGATGGCCATGTCTTTCTGTGGTAGACCAGTTGTCATCCAAGGCTATAGAACCCTGTCTGTCCTGCTATTTACCTGTAACTGGGGATATTGAGCTTTATTAGCGCGCTGCTCCCTCAATAATAATAACTAACAATTTACTCATTGGTAATTTATATTAATAGTGGTTTTGATTAAGTGACTACAAGTTTCTTCAGAGAATTCTAGCACATTTCAACAATTCTGTCGTCTGGATAGACCAGTGTATTTCTTTGGTTTCTAGTTCCTTCAGTCTCTTTCAAGAGATCACCAGGACCGTCTTCAGCACACGAAACTTCTATTCCTGTTCAAAAAACCGAGGAGGCTGTGAACCGGGTGATAGGATATCTTCTTCTATTGAGGAAAAAATGAATCAGTCAGTTAGGTGCCATACCTGATACACGTTTAGGCAGTAGGGTGCCATTTCTTTCTGCGGTAGACCAGTTACTCCCCTGTGCCTGAAATAAAATTTCTGAGATTAGGCGAAGATGTTAAAAGTATAGAATTGAAGCAGACTTTAGAAGGAACGAAGAAACCAATCCTAAACTGAAAACAAGTGATAAACCTCTACTCCTATTCAAAAGACCAGAGAGGAATTTGAATCGGACGATAGGCGGGTCTATCTCTTCATATATGGTTAAATAAAATAACAGAGCAGGCCGATTTCTCTTCTTTTGAGTCTTGGAGAACGGAATGCCTGATTTCAAACATCTATTGCTTTTCGGCTACAGGATAGATTTGGCTTGTTAGCTTTATCTTTCCCTCAATCCAAGAGCAGGAAATTTTTAGCCCCCAAACAGGGTAGATGGAACTCTTTAAATTAAACCTGTTATCTACAGAAGGAAACTTTTACTATAGGGCGAGTATGTGATTTCTGTAATTAGTCATTGAAAGGCCAAAATTTAGAATAGAGTTTCTTTGTTTTGGGTCTGGGCAAGTGCCACCTGACCGATTTCATTTGTTTTCTCTTTTCACCAAACATTGTGCCAACGCGTGGTATTGCTTTCGAGTACTTCTAAAATATTTACCGCGCTAGGGTCGTCTCCCCAGTCTGATATGAGGAAGAAATCATCTCCTTCACAGATCGATAAAGTGAGATTTGAACTCGTGTCTGATGGCCAGGTCCCAGTTTGATATTAATTAGAACTCACCTACTTGATAAATCGACTTAACTTCGAATCTGTGTCATAGGGTTGCAAGTTTAACGCGTTGACCACTCGGCTATGCGTTCAGTAACAATGCACTTAGGCTGAGGAAATCTGACAAACCACTTCAAATCTCTAAGTAATCTTGTAGACTTGGACAGTTTTAATCGTCTTAATCAATCATCGATTATACAAGTCGTCATGGACAAAGCCAATACCATCATTTTGCATGCAAATAAACTTTAAAATTCTCTTTGAGAAATTTAAATGATCTGTAAATGTTGGAAAGGTCGAATTTGTTTTAAACAAAGGGGGCACTATAAACCCCTTAAACGGAAATCTTATTACTGGCTTGCGTTGAAACACCAGTTCTCCGACCGCTGAGGTTTAACAACATTGGGTCTGGCCAGTACCGAGATGGGTGAGCGTTAAGGAATACCAGGTGTTGTAAGCTTGGATGTGCGTGCAGTGTAATGGATAACGGCTTGAAATAAGAAATTGGTGAGCCGTGTTCCAATTCCAGTCGGGTTCGTTATATGTACTTACGTGCAAATACCGTTTGGATAGGTATGAATCCACTTTCTTTTCCAACAAGCTATGGGTTAAATAGTAGGACTTGTATCAGATAATCATTATTATCTCAAAAAAATTTGTATAATCCAAAAATATATTTTGGCTTTAAATAACTGTAAAAAGGTTGATAAACCGTAAAAAAAAACAGATCACAGGGAAATATTTTTTATTACTTTTACATTCCTGGCAAGCGAAAAGATGGACCGAATTCGATAAATTGGATATCATCTGGAAATTAAACCAAGTTGACAATCTTAAAAAGGTTGATAAACCGTAAAAAACAGATCACACGGAAACATTTTTATTACTTTTACATTCCTGGCAAGCGAAAAGATGGACCGAATTCGATAAATTGGATATCATCTGGAAATTAAACCAACCTGACCATCTTAATAAGGTTGATAAACCGTAAAAAACAGATCACACGGAAATATTTTTTATTACTTTTACATTCCTGGCGAGCGAAAAGATGGACCGAATTCGATAAATTGGATATCATCTGGAAATTAAACCAAGTTGACAATCTTAAAAAGGTTGATAAACCGTAAAAAACAGATCCCACGGAAACATTTTTATTACTTTTACATTCCTGGCAAGCGAAAAGATGGACCGAATTCGATAAATTGGATATCATCTGGAAATTAAACCAACCTGACCATCTTAATAAGGTTGATAAACCGTAAAAAACAGATCACACGGAAATATTTTTTATTACTTTTACATTCCTGGCGAGCGAAAAGATGGACCGAATTCGATAAATTGGATATCATCTGGAAATTAAACCAAGTTGACAATCTTAAAAAGGTTGATAAACCGTAAAAAACAGATCACACGGAAATATTTTTTATTACTTTTACATTCCTGGCGAGCGAAAAGATGGACCGAATTCGATAAATTGGATATCATCTGGAAATTAAACCAAGTTGACAATCTTAAAAAGGTTGATAAACCGTAAAAAACAGATCACACGGAAACATTTTTATTACTTTTACATTCCTGGCAAGCGAAAAGATGGACCGAATTCGATAAATTGGATATCATCTGGAAATTAAACCAACCTGACCATCTTAAAATAAGTTTTGTTCGTTTCATTTTCTAATCAGTACTTTTCTATAGGACAACAGCAGGGACTCCTTAAAATCGAAGTTGAATGGAACACACACACACGCTTATAGAAAATAGCATCCCATAAATAACCAATTATACGGTGACCTATAAGTCATAGATGTAATAACATCCCAACAGCGAATGTGATTTGCTGGACATTGCTGGTGTACCACACACGAACTAGCTAGCGACTTGATGTGTTGGACATCAAGACACGGTTACAATATTGTCTGTAGATCAATATTAACATATGTTGACCAATTGTACATAAATACTAGATAACCTCTCGAATTTGATGCAGGATCGTGATGGGTCTTCTTTATGTACGGTGTACCCTCAAATCGTAGCTTTCCACAACTTCCTTTCATTTGCAACTCTTAATAAACTTTGTCTTTCTGTTTTTCACTCTAAGCCCTGTTTCGCCATCCATTTATTCAAGCTCATTAAGTATTAGGTTGGTGCATAATGACGTAATAATGTCGTTTTTTGACGTATTTTTTAACGTCAAAAAACGACATTATTACGTCATTATTTTTGCACCAACCTAATAATTTATTCGTTGTTTTATTCTGTCCTTCTTGCACTCTATATGCCCCGTAAGTATCAGATTTTCCAAGCCTTCTTTCCTCATTATATGCTTCATTAGTTTCCTTTTCATTTTCTCTAAAACTTCGTCGTTACTCACATTTTCGGTCGACGGTATCATCAAGCGTGCTCGAGTCATGGGGTGGCCAGGTCAGCTCGATCATTATCTGTTTACTGCAAAAGAAGAAATTATAAAAATAAACCCGAAAAAACAAACTAACAAAACTGAAATTATAACATAAATCATTCCGTAATGCACATAAGATATGAGGGGTGATTTGAATGAAATTCCTTTTATTTTAATCTACCGGATCAAGCAATCAGAGGCAGATATTGATGCAATAAGTTGAACCTTCGGTAAACATGGATTTACTTGCCTACTGTCATGGATTCCGAGATGAAATCCGGTCTCAAATGAATGACAAACGCAGGAATGAAATATAGCAAATAAATGTATTGACGTAATAATAC